>VWZT01015604.1:0-19560 GCA_013397055.1 Pachycephala philippinensis | reverse complement strand
TGTCCCCTCCCCGCTCCCGGGGGATGCTCCCTCATCCCGCAGGACAAAGTTTCCCTCAGCCCCCAGCGTTGGTCCCCGAGCACAGCTTTGGGGCCTTTGTGCTGTGTCCGTTCTTCAGCACGAAACTGCTGCCTCGGGATTGAGCCTGAAGGATGGGTGTGGGATGGAATGGGAGGGGCTGGAGGATGGGATGGGATTTGGGATAGGACAATCTTCTGTAAGGGCATAAACCCTCAGAACTTCCAAGCTTGTGTAAATAATTTGGAAACATTTTACAGCTCTCAGGGCCTTTATACACTTGGAGAGCAGGGAGAGGACTGAAATCCAGGGTGAGGTGGGATTTTGGGAAGGAATTCTTCCCTGTGAGGGTGGGGAGGCCCTGGCACAGGGTGCCCAGAGAAACTGTGGCTGCCCCTGGATCCCTGGAAGTGTCCAAGGCCAGGTTGGATGGGGCTTGGAGGAACCTGGGATCGTGGAAGGTGTCGCTGCAGGGGGTGGGACTGGATCATCCTGAAGGCCCCTTCCAACCCAAACCCTCCTGAGATTCCCTAAATGGGCAGAGCCCTCATCCAACAGGTAAATAAAGACAGTTCTCAGCTCAGGGAACTACAGCCCCCCTCCCACATCCCTGTGCATATCACAGGGCAGGGCTGGGTCACCACTATTGCCAGTAGAGGAAAAATAAATTTAACAAAAATGACATTTAGCACTTTTTCTTCCTGCTGAGACTCAAAAGCTAGGGCTGAGGGCAAGGAAAAGCAGCAGGACCATGTTTGGGGTGTGTGGACAGAAAGACCCAAGCAGGTGCCAGTGGCAGCAACTCCTGGGCTGGGCTTGAGACCAAGTTTAAGAGCAGAGAGCCCAGGGGAGGCTGGGGTTTGCTGTGCACAATAATTCCAACTCCAAGCCAGGTTTCTTCAGTAATTCCTTTATTAAAACTGCAAACCAGAGTTAAAATTCCTACATTATTCACATAGGTCAGGTTTCTAATTTCATAGAATAAGGACAGTCCAGCAGCCAAAGGGGTCGGAAAGCCTGACCAGTTCAGCGCTGCTGGTTTAAGACTTCAGCCAGGGCCTCCTCGCTCCATGGAGCTCCCAGGGCAGCTGGAAAAGTTCCTTCAGGCTGCACGAGAAGAGGCAGGAGCAGAGCTCCAGTGCAAAGGCAAAGTTCTTTCAAGATTACAGGTGAAACCGTACCCAGCGTTCACAGCTCCGGAGCAGGGAGGGAACTGGCAACGAGCACCTGGAAAATCACCTCCATTCACTCCAGGAATTGCAGAGGAAAGATTCTTACCCTCCCCCTGGCCCCAACACACAAATATTTACAGAGACACGACCAGCAAGAAGCAGAGTTTGACTCCCTTGCTGAGGGCAGGAGCTGCTGCTCCAGCAAGGGAGTCCAACTCCCTCAAAAGTCAGCAGGAATGTGGCCTAAAGGGATGGGAAAGCTCCAGGTCAGTTAAACTCCTCCTTGATTGGGGTGCAGCCTGAGAAGAAGCTGATGGTGCTGTTCAGCGCCCTCTTCTTCTTCTTCCCAAAAGGGTTCTGGTTCTCCCGGGACTCCTCATCCCTCCCGAGCAGGGAGGCAGCAGTGCTGGGAATCTTCAGGAGCACCTCCTGGTCTGTGATGTCCTGCAGGACCTGGGGGAAACAAGGAACAGTCTCTGGAGTGAGCCACCAGAGGCAGCAGCACACAAAGTGCCAGGCCAGCCTCAAGAGTTGCTTCATTTTTTTACTCAAGTCAAGAAAAAGACCAATTTTTTGACCAAATATCAAGACTGAGCACGAAGAGACAGCAGTTGGAATGGTGGGTTCTCATGGGATAAAGGAATTTGTTTAGCTGAGGCAAAATGAGATGTGCCAGGTCACAGAGCACAACAGCTTAAGGTCACTTAGAACATGGACAGATGGGATTTTATCCCGCTCCTCACTTCCCCCCTCTCCTTGCTCAAGGTACTGCAGGAAAACGTGGCAAGCCCGTGGCATCATCTCAGTGTGGAAACAGGAATTCAGTATGGAAACCCAAAACTTCCACACGAGCTGCCTGGAGCTGTGCAGAGTTTCCCAGCTGCAGCTTCTCCTCTGGGGTGATTTCCCTCCAAGACCCCTCATCAGCAGCTCTGCTGCCCCAGATCCCTGGGAATACCTTTGTGGTTGGAGTGACACACACGGGCTGGAAGAAGCTCTCTCCTGCTTTCACCTCCGTGGGGTCTTCCAGCTTCAAGGACCCTTCTGAGTCCCTTTTGTGCTCCTCACATGTTGTGGTTTCCTGAGGGGCAGCAGAGGGTGAAGCTCTTGTAGAACATCCATCCCTTCCCTTCCCTCCCCAGCACAGCCCCCTGCTCTCCAGCTGGGAATTATTTATTCCACAGGATGCTGCAGCTCAGGCTGGGGCTCCATGAAATAGGCAATAATTATAATAATTATTATTAAAGCACTGTGGGATGTCCCTGCTCCACATCTCTGAGCTACAAGAGCAGAATTCCCAGCAAGAACATCTTCCCCAATGAGCATCAGTTTCTCATGGACCTTCCTGCTGCTACAACCCCCTCCCCAAATCATCCCTTCCCTTCTCAAAAATAAATCTGGGAATGAGTCAAGCTTTTGTGTTGTCTGAAGCCAAAGACACAAGTTTAATTTACTGAGTCCAAAGGGAAAATTGAAATTATTTGTCCTCATATTTATTTGTGGATGAGAAGTGGGAGCAGGAAAATCTCTGCTGTGAATCTCCACATGTCTGTGCTCAGTGGCAGAGCCTGGTCCTGCAGTGGAAAATTGTCCTCAGTTACCAGAGAGGCACTAATCAGTGACATTCCCAGAGCTTCTGCAAAGTGCCCGTGCTCTGCCTGGACAAACCACGCTCGTGTGGGAATTATCCCTTCATCCAGCTCTGCTCCAGCCCCAGTGCAGGCCCTGCACCCCTGTGGCACCCCCAGAGCCAGCAGCACTCACCAGGCCCCTGTCCCTGTTCCTGCACGTGGCCGGGGCGCAGCTGCAGCCGTCGGTGCATCCCAGCTTCTGCTTCCTGCAGCCACACTGCCTGTTCCCACAGCGGCCCTTGCACGAGCACTGCGGAGGGAAGGGGGATCCCATAGCCAGGATGCTCCTGGAATGCTCCAACTCCTGCCAGCTGTGGCATCTCAAGGACAGGGACACCCCCAAGCTGCCCCACAAGTGTTTCGCTGCCAGTCCTACCTCCCAGAATAATTTTCTTCCTAATATCCAGAATAAAATCCTTCCGCCTACAGATCCATCTTCAGGATCTATAGGATAAGCACCTTCAGTTACTCAGTGCCCGATTTCAGGTGATCCTAAAGGATCCCAGTTCCTGTGCCACAGTTCTATAAAAGTAGGGAGTCCCCACCCCAAAAGCCTCAGGAATTTCCTGAGCCACAGGCTGAAGCTCCAGACTGACACAGACAGGTGGGAGCTGAGGCTCTGTCAGGACTGGAAGCTGCAGATTCCCAGAGGGAAGAGGGATCCACAAAAGGCCATCCCTTTTTTTGTTTGTTTTTCCCCTAAAACAGGCTCCCTGTAGGGATCTGGCTGCTGTTGGGGCTGTTCCTGAAGCAGAGACCAGCTCAGGCACAGGCAGCAGGACAAATCATGTGTCTCATGGGAAAGACAGGGAAAACCTGTCCAGGAAGGTCTTGCTGACTGCAGACAACCTCTGCTGTGTCTGTGGGGAGGTCACAAATACCCCAAGGCACCCAAATAACCCATTCCTGCCCCTCTGAGAGCAGCGGAGACACCACATCCTCCCTCTCCACACCCAATCCTCGGACACAGCAAGTGATTCCCGAGCAGACACAGGATCAAGGGCAGCTGGATCTTACCCCAGTGAGGTTTTTCTTTGTTCCTCTGCCTGCTTTCCCAGGAAGCCAGTCGGAATCATTCAGTTCCCCAGAGTCAGAGAGCAGCTCCTCCACATCCACCTCGGGGCTGGGCGCCCGGGGCTTGGCCGTCGTCGGCCGGCGGCTCTTGGGCTGCAACACAGGAGCACGAGGGGTTAAGGCCACCCAAAATCACACAGTTAGATTTTATTAATAATAATTTTTATATTTTAATAAGGTTTTATTAAGGTTTTCAGAGTCCCTCACAGCCAAGAAGGTTGTGGGATGAGGGAGGGAAAAAAACCAGATCCAATTCTCAGGATTGAAAATTCAATCAATTTAAACTATTGATGACAAATCCTTGGAAGTCTGAGTTGTTGTTGTCACATCACATGACAAAAAAACAAGTGTCTCACTCCTGTCCAGTTTTAAATAATTTCTTCCTCCCAGCACTATGCTTTGGCTCTTTGCCAAGCAGCAAACCTTGTTGTGACACAGGTGCCTCGCTACACAATTTAAAGACTGGGAATTTAAAAAACAACCTGGATTGTGAAGGAGGATACAGAGTCAGAACTACAATGAGGAAACAGTTTTGGGGCTTTGTTTGCCTTTTTTTTTTTTCCTTTTTAATGAAAAAGCTAATGCAAGGTATTTGAGTCTTCTGGAAAGGACTGAAGGGGCCACTTCAGTGAGCAGAACTTCAATGAGCAGAACAAGTGCCTGGCAAAAGCAGCTTGGGAGAAAGAAAAAAACCACATTATCAATAGCCACAATTAACTCTGGCAAAGAATTCAGGTGCAATACAAACTGTGCAGCCTCTTACTTTGGGTGGAACATAATCAAAGGAAGAGTCTGGAGACTCAGGTGGCCTTTGCTGGATGTGCCGGAGCTTCTGCCCACTGGCAACTTGGAGGAGCAGCAGTTTCTGTCAGGAGAGACAAGAATTAGCCCTGCAAAATCCATTAAACCCAACTGCCCCAGGGCTCTGGTGTCTGTACAAGGCTCTACCTGTTTCAGAGTGTCATTTTCCCGGAGCAGTTCCTGGTTCTTCTCACAGATCTCCCTCATTTTCTCCAGCTCCTCCTCCTGTTTGCAGGACAAGAGGAAATGTATTTCATTGGAGAGAAATAAGAGAAAAGCCCCCAGGGTTATTCCAGCCAGCACAGCAGCCACCCCATGCAGGCTCCTGCAGAGGGAACCCCCAGTCCTGCTCCTGTTCCAGGGATCCCAAAGGATCCCTCCCTCCCCAGCCACCGCACCTGGAACCGCAGTCGCTCCTGCAGCCGTTTCTCCTGCTCATTCAGGGAATCTTCCAGCCTCTTCTCTGCTGCTTCTTTCTGCTGGAATTGGCTGAGCAGGTACAGAACCTGAAAGCAAGTCAGAATAAACAGGAGTGAATTCCTGAAAGGAGCACTTGGCATCAAAGTTCAGGCTCAGGGAAATTTCGTGCCACTTCCAGCACAATTCCCCTCTGACCTACTTGAAAAGTGCTCTTGTGCTCAGGGGTAACACCCTCACTTAAAGCAGGAGGAAAGTTACTGAATAAACCAATTTGCACAGGATAAATACAGAGATTTCTTCAGCTTTTAATGAACCATCTGCAAAAATCCAGCAAATTTTGACTTGATATTCAGCACCAGCTTCATTTCAGCACATCCCCTTCGCCTTTTTCTCTGAGCAGACCTGGAGATCAGTCCCAGACTCCAAGATTTCCATGAGCTGTGATTCACCTTTTCCTGGTGTTGCTGTTCCTGCACCAAAATCTGATTTTGGAACGCTGTCTCCAGCTCTGCTGTGTGGTTCCTCTCTTCCATCAGCATCTTCTGCACGTCAGAACAGCTGGCCTGGCTCTGCTCCAGGCTGCTCTGCAGTTTGCTCTCCTGCACTTTGGAGGAGACCAGCTGGAAAACAAGAGCAAGGGATGGCTTGGGCCAGGGATTTCCTGCTGGGCCAGGGATTTCCTGCTGGGCCAGGGGATGCAGTCTGGGAAGCCTGCCTGTAATTTCCAGCCACCCCAGAACTGGACCAGCCCTCAGCACCAAGGAGAGCAGGGGAGATTCAGAGCCAGACACTTTGGAAGGGCAAACCAGGGTGCTGAGGGTGTTGTTCACAGTTCTGAATTCCCCTCCCTTCCTGCAGCACTCTCAGTGTTTTCCTTTTCACCCTTTTCCTTTGGTTTCCAAGCACCAGGGAGCACCAGGTAATTCCGTCCTTCAGTTGCTCTTTCCCCGATCCCACAACACCCCAATTCCTAATCTTCCCCAGCACCAGTCTTGTCCAAGTTTTTCCCAGTTCAACACCAATTCCACTGCTCCCCCTGACCTCAGCCAGCACTGCCCTTGCTTCCCTGCTTGTTCAGGAAGTATTTTTAGGCACTTTCTCTTCTCTTCCACTTCTGAAATTTGTTTTTTCCCCTTTTCCCATTCCCATGCAAGTCCCCCATAAGCTCAGCTTTAGCTGATACCTCCAGACCCTCATCTATTCCACTTCCCCCTTCCCTGTCTTTCAGATTTCACTCCCCAGCACAGAATATTTCAATCCAAACTTGTGAGGGGAATAAACCTCACCCACTACAGGAGGGCTCCACTCAAATTCCTTTGGTCACTTCCTTTTATTTGCGGCTAAGCAGACTCAGAGCCTTCGTTTTTAGGGATAAAAGAGGAAAATCCAAGGTTTACCTCTCCCAGGAGATACTTCAGAGCACATTTGGCCTCCAGGATGGTGGCAATGCTGTCCCAGCGCTGCTTGGCCCGGTCTCCATTGTCTGCATCCAGGAGTTTCTGCTGCAGATCTGCAATCTGGGCACTCCTGGGGAAGAATCCATGGATTTCGGGTTACAACACAGGAGAAAACCAGGGCTGGTGTCTGGGCTAACATTACTGTTCCCAGAATATGAAGTAAAACAGTATAAATTGAGATTTTTGCTGCTCAGTAGAGCACCTGGAGCCTGCATTGCTCCCCATGGGGAGTTTTGCCTCCACTCCACACTCCCAAAATAAAAGTGGAGGTTTTTCCCCCAGAGCTGCTCACTAACAGCTCAAAAACCCCAGTCTTAGTGACCGAGTATTTTCCCCACATTTTAGAAAAATTCCAGCCAGGAAAACCCACACCTTCCCCTCATCACTTCCAGCATCAGCCTAAGTGTTTTACACCCTCTTCCACCTCCCAGAGAGTGGGGATGGAAATGAGGGAGAATCCAGAGGTGAGGCTGAGTGGATGGGCAGTGTGGCTGTGCCTCACCTGAGCTCCATCTCTGTTTGCAGGCTCTCGATTTGCTTGGAGATGGAGAGATCCGTGTCCGGGGCCTGCAGGTCAGCCAGGCAGTACGTGCGCCTCTGCGGGGTCACAGTGGGGTCACGGGGCAGGAACGGGGGGAAAACCCCACAGTTACAGAGATCCCAGCTGGAAAAGCCCCAGGAACCTCTCCACAGCTTCAATTCCTCACTTAAAGGGATTGCAGGAAACCCCACAGCTAGAGATCCCAGCTGGAAAAGCCCCAGGAACCTCTCCACAGCTTCAATTCCTCACTTAAAGGGATTGCAGGAAACCCCACAGCTAGAGATCCCAGCTGGAAAAGCCCCAGGAACCTCTCCACAGCTTCAATTCCTCACTTAAAGGGATTGCAGGAAACCCCACAGCTAGAGATCCCAGCTGGAAAAGCCCCAGGAACCTCTCCACAGCTTCAATTCCTCACTTAAAGGGATTGCAGGAAACCCCACAGCTAGAGATCCCAGCTGGAAAAGCCCCAGGAACCTCTCCACAGCTTCAATTCCTCACTTAAAGGGATTGCAGGAAACCCCACAGCTAGAGATCCCAGCTGGAAAAGCCCCAGGAACCTCTCCACAGCTTCAATTCCTCACTTAAAGGGATTGCAGGAAACCCCACAGCTAGAGATCCCAGCTGGAAAAGCCCCAGGAACCTCTCCACAGCTTCAATTCCTCACTTAAAGGGATTGCAGGAAACCCCACAGCTAGAGATCCCAGCTGGAAAAGCCCCAGGAACCTCTCCACAGCTTCAATTCCTCACTTAAAGGGATTGCAGGAAACCCCACAGCTAGAGATCCCAGCTGGAAAAGCCCCAGGAACCTCTCCACAGCTTCAATTCCTCACTTAAAGGAATTGCAGGAAACCCCACAGTTAGAGATCCGAGCTGGAAAAACCCCCAGGCATCTCCCCACAGCTTCAATTCCTCACTTAANCCAGCTGGAAAAGCCCCAGGCATCTCCCCACAGCTTCAATTCCTCACTTAAAGGAATTGCAGGAAACCCCACAGTTACAGAGATCCCAGCTGGAAAAGCCCCCAGGCATCTCCCCACAGCTTCAATCCATTTCTCCTTCCAAAAGTCTTCGCTAAGGGGTGTGACCCACTCACATCCCTCACAACCCTTGAGGGTGGAAAAGCTCTCCAAGAGAGAGTCCAACCATTCCCCCAGCACTGACAGGGCACCCCTGTCCCCAAGTGCCACATCCAGATGTTTTTTGGACACTTCCAGGGATGGTGATTCCACCACTTCCCTGGGCAGCTGCTCCAAAGCCTGACTGCCCTTTCAGGGAAAAAAATTTTCCTTAATTCCATTAAATAACTTCAGCACCTCTTGTCCCTGAGAGGGCAAGAGGTCCCTTGTCAGAGGGCAAGAACATTAACCCTTTCTCCCACAAAGGGAGCCAAGGATGGGCTCCATCCCCACCTTCTGAGGGAACAGGGCAAGCAGGAGTGAGAATAATGAATCCAATATTGCTGAACAGCGAGAAGTGTGGGGTGGGAAAAGGGGAATTTCCTTCCCTCTTACCCGGAGCTTTGGAGGGGGGTTTTCTCCAGCCTCTTTCTTCTCTTTCAGCTGAAGGAGCTCCTTTGCCAGGATTTTCCTGTCCTCCAGCAGGTCTGCCAGGTGTCTTCGAGCCTCTTCAGTGCTGACAAGAACCTCGACTTCATTTGCAAGCCAGCTCTGGAAAAATAACCCCCAAAACCCAGCAGTTGATCTCAACTCCAGGACTGAATCCTTCCCTGTGAAGGCATTTCACAGAAACTGAATAATCCCACTGCAATTCCCTGTTCCTCCTGCTGTGCTCCAGCCACCAAGGCCAGCAGCACCCACCCCAAATCCCAGTTTGCCCAGGGTTGGGATGCAAAAATGCTGTCACCCACTTTGACTCGTGCAGCAATTCCTTCCATGCCCCGATTTTGGGTCTCCTTCCGTTTATCCGCCGCCTCCTTCTGCTTCTGCAGGGCGTCCTTGAGGCGTTTGTTGGCAGCTGCTGCCTGGAAGAGATTCCACAAGGAGCTCAACAGGGACTGCAAATCCTCTACAGCAGCTGGAAACACCAGAGATTCCCAGCCCAGGGCACACACTGGGACAGCGACAGCACAAGCTTAATAAATCTCAATTTATCCTGGTTTAACTCGAGGACTCCTGATTTATTTCCTTTGCTGCCATTCCTCCTTTACAGGGAAGCTGCTTCTAAAGGCCTGAAGGCAGAAGGAAACACCCAAAATGAAGGACTGAAGATGCATTTCTTTTACAAAGGCATCCTGAAAGGATTTGGAAGTGCAACCTCGTAGATCCAGCACCCAAACTCATTTCCTACTTCCTACCTTGGGCATGGATTTGCCACAGGAGCCTGGGACTCGGAGTTACTTGGCCTTTAAGGAGCAAATTTAACCGGGATGCCTCAAGGGCTACGAGGCAGAAATGGGGATTTCTCCAGAGAGAAAAGCTTTTCTTTCCAGCCTCTAAATTCCTTCAAGGAGCAAATTTAACTGGGATGCCTCAAGGGCTACGAGGCAGAAATGGGGATTTCTCCAGAGAGAAAAGCTTTTCTTTCCAGCCTCTAAATTCCTTTAAGGAGCAAATTTAACTGGGATGCCTCAAAGGCCCCAAGGCAGAAGTGGGGATTTCTCCACAGAGAGAAAAGCTTTTCTTTCCAGCTTCTCAACTTCCTTTAAGAGGTTTCTGTGTATCCTGCTCCATCCTCCAGCCCCTCTTGGCAGACTTTAGGGATTGGGTGGGAATTTCCAGGAGATGTTGGCTCCTCACCTCCTCCGTTTTGCGCCGCAGGACGTTGGCCTGTTTCTGGAAATCCCTCTCCAGCTTGAGGAGCTCGTATTGTCTCTTACGGTCCTGCAAGGAAAAACAGCTGGAAAAGTCACATTTTCCATGGCAAAGGAAAGGCTGCAGCCCCAAAGTTCCAGCCTGAGCATCCCAAGGCACTGAGGGCAGGAATTGCTGTGACCAAACTCCAGGTGTTCGCTGTCCTCTGCACTCAGCCACCACCAGCAGCTGGATTTTATTAACCTGCAGATCCAGCATTCCTTTGGAAGTTTAAAAACCTCCCATGCTGGGGCTAAACCCTACAACTTTAAATCCTTCAAATATTGGCTATTTTTGCCTTCTGCTTTAGAGCAGAGTCACAGCTGTGGCCAGAGCTTGAAGATCTCCAGCCAGGAGCAAGTTCAGGTGGTGAAAGGCAGCCACATGAGCCAAGCTCCTCTTCACAGCATTCCCAGCACTTTTCCAGTGCTTTAACTGATGCTTCCCAGTTAAAGAAGCCTTGCAGCACCCCTTTGGAGGGAGGAACAGCGTGAGGGGCTGGTTTGCTCACCTTTTCCTTCAGCTGGATCACTTCCTTGTCCTTCTGCTGCTTCCACTGCCTGAATTTCTCGGTGTCTTCTTTCATCTGACGCATCAGCTGCACCCTTTGCTGCTTCATTTCCTGAAAAACACCAGGGGCTGGAAGAATTATCCAGGATTTACATCCTAAGGAGCTTCAACCCCCATTCCCCCCGTGCCTGCCAGGTGTGGGGAGGGGCAGCTGGGAAATCTCAGTGTGCTCCCAACTCAGGGCACTCTCAAAGTGCTAAAAAAATGGATTTTTTTAGGCATAAAGGGAAGACCAAGACAGGCACAATTTAGGGAAATCAAAGTGGAGTCAAATGATTTGACTGAGGCAATAAATTGGAAGTGCCAGAAGATACTTTGGACTTGTTTTCCTCCCAAATCTCAGCAGTCACCTGCCTACTGTGGTCATGTAGCCAAAGGAATCTTGCCAAAAATTGCTGTTTTTAGTCTGGCTAAAGAGAAAGGGGATTCCTGCGTGGGATTTCTGAGATTCCTGCGTGGGATTCCTGCGTGGGATTTCTGGGATTCCTGCCTGGGATTTCTGTGCGGGATTTCTGGGATTCCTGTGTGGATTCCTGCGTGGGATTTCTGGGATTCCTGCCTGGGATTCCTGCCTGGGAGCTGCTTTATCTGAACTGGCCCGAGGCAGAGGTGCCTGTTGGTTACCCTGATCTCCTGGTTCAGTTTGGACACCGTGCGCTCCGTGGATTCCTTCAGCTTCAGGAGCTTGGATTGCTCATTCAGCTTCTTCTTGAGCTCACTGATTTGTGCTTCCAGCTCCTGGAGCCTTTTCCGGCGCCTCTCGCTCAGCCTGGGGAGAAACCACAACAAATCCTCTCCAGCTTCAGAAAAATGTCACCTCTGTCACCTCTGCTGCTGCTGGAAGCCCACAGGAGGCTTCTCTGCAGCTCCTGGCACGTTAAAGGGACAATTTTACATCAAAAAAGAGCTTTTGTAGATCATGGAAGTGCAAGACATGGGATTTTCAGGCACATTAACGACCCCCAGAGCTGCAGGCAGAGCCCTCTTACTTGGCCTGGTTGATGTCCTTCTTTGCCATGTGCAGAGCAAGGACCAGCTCCTCCTTTTCCTTTTGCAAATTGCTGACCTCCAACTCCAGATCCTTGATATTGGTCTAGAAAGGACGAGAGGAATAAATCTCCAAATAAAAACCTTGAAAAGACACCCTGAGGCGAAGCTTTAAGACAGAGAAACCTTGAAAAACCCCATTCCTCTGCAGCAGGCTGATAAACCACCTTATCTAAGAGCAGTGTGAGGGTCACAGGGGCTGCTCCAGCAGCCTCTGGAGCTTTGCTGGGCACAGAGTCACTGTGACTGAATCATTTCAGAGATGGGAGATCCCAGCACAGCAGGGAAAGCTGCCCAAGGGAGCAGGGATCCAGTGAAAGGAACAAATAGACCCAAATCAGAACAGGAGGACAGATCTCCTCCCTTCCCTCCCAGCATTAATTACTGAAAACAAACAGAACAAGGAGGATTTCAGCTTTACCTGGTACTGGCACTGGATGGGCCCCAGCTGAGAGTCATTTTGAGACATTTTCTTGGCCAGGGCCTCTTTCAGAGACAGGGCTTTGTTGAGCTCCAGCAGCTCCCTGGAGAGCTGAGCCTGGCGCAGGGCGTGCTGGGTGCTGAAGTCATTGGAGGCTCTCTTGGATTCCTGGCCCACTTCTGCTTCCTGCAGGAGACACAGCCGTGAGGAGAGGCTGATCCACAGCTCTTGGATTGCATCATCTCTGTTTCTAAAGAACACTTCAGATTCATTTTTGTGTAAAAAATTAAATATTCAGAAACGAGAACAGGTTCTTGACCTCGAACACATCGAGTTTAAAACAGCACAGACAAGAGTGATGATTTATCAAGCATTTGGGCTGGAAAATGAGCAGGAGGGAGCAGATGAAAGCAATGAGGAGATAAAACCATGCCCCAGTGAGGTGTGTACTGCTGAGCCTGCCACTTACACCTGGAGAATCCTGGTCAGAGTTTGGCAGCTCTGCAGCAGCTTCTGTGTTAGCAGCATTTTCACTCTGTGGGACAGAGAGAAGGAAATTTGGGTGAGAAGGGAAACACGAAGTAAAAGGAAGGAAATAACAGACTGCTGGTACATTATGGCAAAGCACAAGGTGATTCTCCTCTGGCCAGAACCTCTCTGGAAAGAGGAAACCATCATCCTCCTCCTCAAGGAAAGTGAGGAAACCCCTCCTTGTCTGGTTGGAAAAGCCATTCCTTGAAATCTCCCCTGAACTCCAGCACTGGGAGCCACCTCCTCACAGGAGAGGACAGAGAACTGAAATTCCTCCATTAGGCAAAGCCTGGAAGCTTCTGTTGAACAATTTCAGATGCCTGCAATTTACACTGTCCATAAAAATCACCAAGTTTACACCACTCCAGCCAATTTAGGGACTGTAAATCCATTCTAATCTCCAATATCAGGTTTTTTCATGGAGGACACTCCTCCTTTTTCCCCCAGGAGCAGCACAGGTGGCCTTTCTGCAGCATTGAAGCACAACAGGACAGTTTTGACGTGAATCTCAAGAGTCACTTCATACTTTTAATTCCTGGGCTCCTTGAGGGAAGTTGTTGGAGTGGAATCCCAGATTTCCTGAGTGCCCCCTCCCTGGGCTCAGCCTTACCTGCAGCTCAGCCAGCACCTGCTGCAGGTTCCGGATCACCTCCACATTTTCCTTCAACTCCTCATCTTCCACAGTCTCCACCAGCTTCTGCAGATCCAACTTGCACCTAGAAACATGGGAACAAGTCCATGGCACAGGGAGGAACAACTTTCCCCACCCAACCTCTGAATTAATTCTGGCTGAACAAACCCCAGCTGATTGGATCCAGTTTATCCCACTAAAAACATTAAATTCCCAAGGACATTTTCCCAGGAGAAGGGTGTGGGGACACTTACACAGCGTGGTGCTGGAGCTGCTCTAGCTTGGCATTCATCTTCTCATTTTCCTGCTCTGTCTAAGAGAAATCAGAGTTCTATTGAATTGTAGAAGATAAGAAGCTAGAAATCAGCTGATTAATTTGCAGCAGAAGATTTGCAGGGTGAAAATCAATGCACTGAAAGATCTTTCATGGTCAGAGCCACCAGTTTGGATTTAACAGCATTTTTTCAGGGATAGACACTGCAGGCAATGGGAAAAAAGCAGGGTGGGGAAGGGAGAGCACAAGTGTGCAAGTGCCATTTAAAATATTAAAATAAAACATTTAAAATATTAAAAAGCTGAAAGATTCAAGTCTCTCTTTCCCCACTGAAGTCACAGATCTAAAGGTCAACAGCTTCTGGAAGGCTTTTGGTTCTGACTGATTTGGAATCAATGTGAAAGGACCATTAAAGAGCGATTCCCAACATTCCACAGGGACGGGCGCTGCTGTTGATTCACCCCCAGCAATGCAGAGCTCTCCTGGGATAACTGGACTCACCAGGATGATCCTCTCCAGCATCTGTGCTGTTTGCCCAGCAGCCTCACTCAGCCCCTGGCTCAGCTTCTGGTTCTCCTCCTGCAGGGATTGGTTCTTCTCCATCAGGGACTGGAGGCTCTCCGAGGGGGCCAGACCACTGCAAGAGCAAGGAGCAGTTTGGGTGTGAGCATGGCCTGGCCAGGGCTCTGTGACAGCACTGAAATCATCTCCAAAATAATGATTATTCCCTAAATAATTCACAATAATCAGCCCAGAGTGGTTTGGGGGGGAAGGATCTTAAAGCTCATCCAGTCCCATCTCTGCCATGGGCAGGGACACCTCCCCCAGGCCAGGGACACCTCCCAGTCCTGTCCAAGCCTTGGACACTTCCACAATGCAGGAAGAACCTCCAAACAGAGGTTGTGAACTCCATGCACGTGGTTTGGAAACATCGCCAGAACACAACACCTGCACAATCCAATTCTGTCCCAGATTCTGTGCTTTTAAGGATAACGGAGGTGGAGCTGCCCCACACTTAGGGGTAGAGGGGTGAGGAAAAAAGGGATGGAGGGGTCTCAGACAGGTATTTATTCAGGAGGTGTTTCCTGGTTCCTCTTTTATTCCCTGCAACAGATTTTTGCAGTCTTGAGGTGTTTGCTACAAAACTAAATATCTCAGGGAATTCCAGTGAGGATGACAAAAACAGGGGGAAAAAAGCAATCAGTTTGTTCTCCCCTCACTCCACAGCACTGCCCAGAGCTAAGGAGATCCAGAGACTTCTCTGGAGTGGGATAAACACAGATCCAGGGGACACGAAATAACAAATCTTACTTGAGAGACACAGGCAGGGTCCCTCCGTGGGCCTGGAGCAGCAGCACCTGCAGCTGCTGGACCTGCAAAGACAAATAATTATTGCTTGTAAATGCAGCAGCTCCATGGATCCTGGGCCTGCCTGACTCACCTGCTCCATAATTCCCATTTTACCACTGCCTGTGGACAGGAGTGGTGTTGTTACAGTATTTCGAGTGATTTACTCCTCAAATAAAAGGTTCTTCTCTTCCCTCTGGGATCACCCCAGGGAAAACTCTTCCCTTCCCACTGTGCTGGGCACACAGGAGATGCCAGGAGGGCACCAAACCATCTCTGTATTTCCAATTATGCCTGCAGCCCACCAGGCAATGATTTATTGGCTAGAAATGAAATTTAAACCACACCAGCTGCTGCAAGAAATGCCAAGAAATATCCATATATTCCCTTCCCAGCCACCTCCAGAGAGGAAACAATGCACACTGGGGATGTTTTGCATATTTGGTGAGGCTCCTGGGTGTTTGCTGAGCTCAGGGCCGGGGGGATCCCCTCAGTACCTGCTGCTTCAGCTGGTGCAGCTCAGCTGCCTGGGGGTCCACGTTGACAATGGGTTTGTTTTTGATCTTCCTGGCCCTGTCAGCATAACGCAGAGTGTTCAGGGTCTCCTCCAGGTTGGAGTCTGCTGGGCTCACACAGGCAATCATCAGCGTGTGGCTGTTCCCACCCAGGGAGTCTGGAGAGGAAAGGAAACAACGTCAAAACTGTCAGAGAAACAACAACAGTGAAGTGGCATCCTTCAAGGATTCCAATCCCATGAGTGCATCCCCAAAATGCAGATTAAACAGCTGGATTTTGGTGCCACTCGTTACTCTCTCCTCTGCCCGCTCAGTTCTGTATTAAAGGGGGTTTTTAAAAGCCAAAGTTGGGCTTTGAAACCAAAGATTTCACCCCAGAAGCCTCAGTTGTTGCCCTAATAAATAATTTCTTTATGCCATTTCTGGCCTGGTTCTTTCAGGTTTGCCCCCCCTTCTGTCCCCTAAGTAATAAGACCTCCATGAATATCCCGAATTTTCTCCAATTTAAGGAATTATTGGCTAGGAACAGATCACAAAGCTGCATGGAGCTTCATCCTTTGGTTTTACACAAGTTGTCTCCTTAAAGCTACTGAGCAGAAAAAAAAGGGCCCCACATCCAGCCCAATCCAGGTTTTTCATGAGGTACTTTCAGACATGGAAAATACTGAAGAGCTTTTTGCACCAAACTATGTAATTACCATAAAAAAACCCAGTAATTACCAAAGCTGTGCCCAAATTAAAGGGTAATTTCAATAAAATGCATTAAAAGACAAATCCCAGCTATTGAAAAATAAAGACCAGCTATTCAGATTAAGCAAACAAATCCCAGGGAAGGCACAGACAGCCTGAGCTTCCTTCTGGCTGTGACATCACCCAGGGAGTTGCTATAATTAAGGTACAATAATACATCTCTGCTCCCAGACTTCTCCTCTTCCTTCTCCCCGCCAAAAACATGCCCTGAATTTGTCTTGTTTCCTCCTGTCACACAAAGTGCAGGAGAGCAGGACTCGTTTTGAGTTCATCTCACTGCATCTGCAACCTGAAATCAGAGTCCAGGAAATCTCTGGCTTCAGTGAGGGATTAAATAAATGAATCCCTTTGCAGCAGCAGCAACTCTGAGCTGGGGGTTTTCTCCTGCTTTGTAATTTAAAAAGCACCCATAAATTTAGGCTTTGTCATCATCTTCTCTCACCTTGCAGCAGCCTGGTCAGCTTGGAGTCTCTGTAGGGGACAAACCCCCCCTTTTTATTCTCATCTCCCAGAGCACTGATGACATTGCCCAGGCACAGGAGGCCTCTGTTGATGTTGATTCCTGCAGACAAAGCTCACAGTGAGCACAGCCACCCCAACAGCTCCAAACTCCTCATTTCCTGCCCTCATTAGAACTTTAACAAGGTTAAAAAAACAGATTAAAAGGGCTAAAGAAGTGCTTTTCTTTCTTATTAACTCCCAAACTCCCCCAGTCCCAGCCCACAGACCTTCTTTGAGTCTGTCTCCCTCAGCCTTGGTCTTCTTTTGTCTCTCGGAGCCAGCCAGATCCACCAGGTGCAGCTTGCAGTGAAAACTGCAATTCCTAGGGCGGAAAGAAATTGTTTTCCTCTCCCAGGTAAACTCCCAGTTGGAAAAGGAGCAGCCCAGGAGCTGAAAATTCAGAGAACCAAAAACTGAACTGCCCTGAGAAGCAGAGCTCAGGACCAGGACGAGGAAATTTTGGCAAAGTAACTTTTATCAGCTGCACCATGACACTCACTTGTCATTTTTCTTCTTCTGATCAATGCAGATGGTGAAGATGGCGTGGGATCTGGAGGACTGGGAATTCATGGCCGTGGATCCCACAGTTCTGGAGTTGTTCCCCTGCTCCAGGCAGGACACAGTCTCTTGGGCACAGGTGACGTTTCTTTCTGTCAACCCCACAATCTGTAGCCAGGAAGGAAACATTGTTTATCCTCTGCTTCCTCTCCATCCCTTTTGTGGGATCACAGAAAGCTCCCTGTGCCTCACTCTGTGCCAGCCCATTCCCAGAAATCAGTGTCACCTCCAGCCAGGGGGCTGGGATGGAGCCTCCCAGGAAAAACTGCTTCTGAATTCCACTTCAGGGACAAGGAATCACATCACCTATTCCTAAAAACCCCTCAAGGTCCTCTGCCTGCTCCAGAGCCAGCTGGGCTCTGGGATGGAGACAGAGCTCCTCAGGGCTCCAGGGACAAATCCATGGATACCCCAGGCCGAGCTGGGAGCTGTGCCAGCCACAGGAAGTGGAAAACTGGCTGATGGGGTGAGGCTTTGTGTGGATAAAGCGATGGAGAGGCAGCTCCCAGGGACACAAACCATGGAGAGGATGAGCAGGAGGGACTGGATGTGCTCCTTGGCAAGCTGAGCTTTCCCTGAGGATCCCTCCCACCCCGATCCCTCCGTGCTGCTCCCAACACACGGATGAGCCCCATCCCACTGCTTTAGGGATGACAGGAAATGACACACAAAGTCCTTTAACCCCCCCAGCCCTGCCACCCCCTGCTGTCCCCCCAGCCAGCAGGGCACACCTTGATGCCTTCCTTGGGATCCTCCCGGATGCTGATGGGGGAACGCTCCCGAGAGGGACACAGCAGGTCCAGGATGTCCTCGTTGTAGATCTGGAAGCAGCAGAGGAGCAGCTCAGAGTTACCAGCCAAAGAAAGGTTTTGTGTTATGCTGAAATTCGGGCAAATTTGGCATCACATTCTACTCGTTTCCCCTTTAGGGAAAGATTCCTCGGACCAGAATTCCTGACAAAACCTCCTGGAGCCTTAGGGGTTGATTTAATCCATATCTGTTACCTGAAGGAGGTGGCCCCAAAGCTCCCTTTATTCGTAACTCGATAAAAACCAAACTTTTACCTCTAGATAAGAAACTTTGAGGACGAAGTCCCAATCCTGCCTTTGCTGTTTCTCCTCGAAGAGCAGCTTGATGACCCTGGGGATGACCCCCACGCTGGGCTCATACTCCTGGGTGGCAGTGTAGGTGCCTCCCATGGAGTAGGTTTTCCCAGATCCCGTCTGTCCGTAGGCCAAGACAGTGGCATTGTATCCTGGGGGAACAAAGGGCACCTGAATGAGTCACGTGGGGACAGAAAGCTGCATTTTTGAAAACCACCCTTCCAGAAAAATCCTCAGTTTACGTCAGCTTTAGCACAGATCACAGTCAGGAACTGTGAGGGGAAAAAAAAGGCAATGAAAACTCTAAGCACAGATAAAATGATTATTCCAGCTCTTTTTAAAGACTGGATGTTGCTTTTTTAGAGCTAAACAGAAACACAGCACAAGTTCTCTGCCATCCCAGCTCCACTGCAGCATCCTGGAACAGGATGTTTATCAATTCATTGTGTTATTCTTAAAAAGGGCTTTTTATACAGAGGGCTTACAGAGGGCTTAGAGTGACAAGGCAAGGGGAACGGTTTCCCATGCCAGAGGAATATTGGGAAGGAATTCACTCTGTGAGGGTGGTGAGGCCGTGGCACAGGGTGCCCAGAGAAGCTGTGGCTGCCCCATCCCTGGAAGATCCAAGGCCAGGTTGGACGGGGCTTGGAGCAGCCTGGGACAGTGGAAGGTGTGCCTGCCCATGGCAGGGGTGGCACTGGGTGATCTTTACGGTCTCTTCCAATTCAAACTATTCTAGCACTCCACGAGAACGGCCTTACACAGGCAGCCTCGGGAAGCAGAAGGCTCAGAGAACACATCCCCCTGGTTCTGTGGAGCGGAACAGGTTCCGAACGGGCGCATCTGGGACAAACCTTTGAAGATGCCTCGGACCAGAGGCGACACCGCTGTGTTGAAAACCTCCTCCTGCTCCACGGACGGGTCGAACACGTAGTCGTAGGTGAAGGCCTTGTCATTGCCCACCACGACCTGCGGAGGAGAGGGACGGGGCAGCGCTGGTGACCGCGCCCGGGCCGCGGGATCCCCGGGAGCCCCCCGAGCCTCACCTGCGGCTCCCCGGGCACGAAGGACAGGCACATCTGGCAGCCCTCGCTGGTCTCCTTGGGCACCAGCGGCCGGCAGCGCAGCGCCACGCGCACCGGGATGCCCTTGTCGTCCTCCCGCACCATGGCCGGCCTGCGGGACACGAGCGCCGTGAGGCGGGCCGGGGCGCGGGGCGGCGGCTCTGCCGGGGGAGCGGGGATGGAGCGCAGCTAAAGCGGCCCTGCCCGGGCTGCGGGGTGGAGCGGGGTGGAGCGGGCCCGGCCTGGCCCTGCCCGGTGTCGCGGGGCGGCCGCGGGACTGACCTGGAACCGCCGCTGCCCGTGCCAATGGCGGCGCCGCAACGGC
>VWZT01015596.1:0-23985 GCA_013397055.1 Pachycephala philippinensis | reverse complement strand
CACTGAATAACAAACATGTGTTTGTGATAATGCAGTCTCTATCTCTCATGTTTGAACTCAGTCTTTCCTCTATGTTGACCAGGTACTGAGAAAGGATGAGTTTGCAAATACTGTCTCTGAAATTTTGTTTTCAACTCTTATGGCTTCATAAGACTGTCCCCCTTTCTTTCATGTTATTTTCCCTTCAGATGTGTTGCTTTCTCTTTTTCTTCAGATATGCTTTCTGGATATTGAGGATAGGAGGAAAAATTTAGAGGGCCCTCACCGATGCTGTGTACAGCAGCTGACTTAAAAGAATGGCTGTAGAAAAAATAGGCTGGAACTTGCTTTTTTGTAGTCTAAAAGCTGCAAAAATTTTGGTATGATTCTAATGAGACTGTGGTGAGAACTTGTGGGGAGTTCTTTGTGAAGATCTAAAATCTTTGATTTTTTTTTTTAACTTTGTTGTTTTGTTTTGGTTTTTTTCTGAAGGGAAAATTTAAAATTTGATTGGTGATGTGTATGTTAACTTTCTAGTTAAAACTAAGGTGATGTGATTGCCTTTTGCTGTGTGGATGCTGTAGTTCCTTCTTTTTTTTTTCTTTTGAAATGGTGGAAAATGGATTTTTTTTTTTTTTCCTGCTGGCATTCTCAGTAATGGTTGGTTCTTCCTGGCAGTTTCTTTTAAAAACTTGTGTTGAGGAATAACCTCTAACAGAGCAAAATTTCATTTATCCTATTAAAATTTGGCAGTTACAAGGATATCAAGCATTTCTTAACAGACTTACTAGCTGACTTTAAGAATGTATGTTTCTCCTTGCATGTAGGTAGGACTGGTAGCGTTCTCCTCTCAATTTCCTGCTTACTGACATACTATTTAAAGGCAGTGATTTCACTTCTGACTTTGCTAAACTTCAGTCATTTGGGCCAAAATCTTCCATATTGAGTGAATGCCCTCTATCAACTTATTCTGTGAATAATGTTTAAAATGAACATAGTTCATTGGCTCCTAAGGGTCACGATAGAGAAAAAAAAGTTTAAAAATTATTCCTGACCTTTTTTTTAAGCAATTGGAGCACCACTCTTCTTTGGGAAAAGGAGTTCAGAATTTCAGTATGAGATGACTTTTTGAATTAAGAATGTGCATTTTATTGCCATTTGAAAAACTTTCAAAAATTAGCCAAATTATTAGTGTCTAAAAAATTCACTGACTTCCCTGATTGTAGGCACTATTGTTGAAAAATTTTGTATGCACAACAGAGCTTTCCTAATAAGTTCTAAGTAGTGAGATGTGGTACAAACTCTTAGTTTTATGGTGTCCATTCCCTGCTTATCCACAATACAGATAAACTTAAGTGTGTAAAAAACAAGAAGTGAAGTTGCAGATGGATGGAAGGGTGAACATATGGAGAAGGAGAGTGGTGGACTGGAACCAGACTTAGACGGATGGGGAGAGAATGGAGTTTGAAGGGTAGGAATTGGGAGGAGGTAGGAGCTTTGACGTTCTTAAGGAGCAGGGCCATTCCTTAAGATGATCAGCACATCTCCTGTGAAGACAGTTTGAGGGAATTGGGATTGTTCAGCCTGAAGAAAAGAAGGCTCTGGGGAGAGACTTCATAGCACTTTTCAGTGCCTGAGTGGGGCATTTTGGGAAAGCTGGAGAGGGATCTTTTACAAAAGGATGTAGTGCTAGGACAGCAATGAATGGCTTTAGGATGACAGGCTGAAGGTTTAGATTAGGTCTTAGGAAGGAATTTTTTTGCTATGAGCATGGTGATACACTTAATATGTTGCCCAGAGAAATTGTAGCTGCCCCATTCCTAGAAGTGTTCAAGGCCGAGTTGGATGAGGTTAGTGGAAGGTGTTCTTGCCCATGGCAGGGAGGATGACCTTTAAGGTTCCTTCCAACCCAGAATCATTCTATTATTCTATGAAATAATGACTGAACTATGATGACTGGATTAAGGAGCTGGTGGGGCAGATGCAAATGTCCTTAAGAAGGATAAAGGAGGAGCTGTGAAACAACCATATCAAGAAGCCAAGGCAAAAATACACTGTAGATTTGCTTGTACAGTCAAGGAAGTTCAGGGATGAGAACGGATGGGAAGTGTGTTCTGAGAGAGGCCAGAGTGGGGAAGGAGAAGAAATTGCCTGGGAAGCCAGAAGTGCAAAACAAGGATTGGCTGGGCAAAGAAGCATTATTTCACACAGAGGAATTCATTGTTTGAATTGTCTTTTTTTTTTTTTTTTCCTAAACTGAGAAAATTACATAGTAAAAAAAAAAAAAGCTCAGAAATTTGGACTGCTTCTTGTAAGAGCAAATGATTCTGTAGTTCAGATTACGTGTGTAGGTACCTGGTATGTGTGCCACCTTTGTGAATGCATTGTGGTACTCTAAGTCTGTCATCCCTTTTTTACTGATGGACAGGTTGTCTATTTCACTGACTGTGTAAAATAAGTTGGATTGTGTTTTTTAATTTTTTTTTTTTTTAATACAACAGGTTGTGTGAATGTCTCCTTGTATTTGCCTTAGATATTGTTGATTCTGCCTTGGGGAAAGGGATAAACTCTTGAGATTGCTTTCAGTCCTGTCTTTTATGATTAAACATTTTGGTTTCCCTTTGGTGTTCAGTGTATAGCCTTTTGCTTGAATTGTTTTGCGTCATGAAGCCCTGCTCCAGAGACAGAAGTCTTAATTTCCTCATAGGCTTTTCTGTGGTCTGTATTGGAATATTGTAATGCTCCACAAATGCTTACTTTTAAGTGTTTTTGAGGGTAGCATGTAATCATGCAAGTTCAGGTGCAGAACTTGGTCTTTATTAACTTTGGAAGAGTAACTGGAACAAGCAGAAAACCTTAATTTTAAATTAACTTGCTTTTTTCTTTGCATCATGATTTGTATGATAATAGGAGAACAGATTTTGTTAATTTTGGTTAAAAATATGACTAATCAGTGCTTGTTCAAATTAGGCTTTGGAGCCTGCAGGATAAAGGGAACACAGAAATATTTACCATTGGTAATAAAAATAGAATGAGATTCCCAAGAGTGGCATTTTTCTGTTTCCTTCTATCTAATCTGAAGCCTCTTTCCTTTCATATTTGCTTTGGTTTTACTCAGAGTTGAAGTGTCGTGTGTACAACAGACCTTACAGCCTTATGGATAGCCGCTGATTCATTTCCAGAGCAGATCCCTCCTGTAAACTGGAGAAAGATTGGGCCTGGGGGTGTCAGGGAAGTGTTACACAATTACGTAATCCAAGGACTGTGTCAGAATTCTTGGAGGCAAGGGACATTTATTAACTTTTGATTGACTTTGCAAAGACTTTCAGCCTGTGGGTATGGGATTTCCTGTAAAAGTCTAGAAACCTTTGAGTTGGTACTCAGAAAAAGTAATGTTGTAGTTTGATACCAACTTTTCAGTGCCGAGTGCTCTGTTTTAGAGGATGTTTTTAAAGTCATACCTCTAACATTTTTAATTGTAAGAGTTTTTTATACAGCTGTGCATTTAATGTGATACATTTTTAAGCATTGTCTTGTAAAATAGCTGTTACAGTGCTCTAAGTAAAATTTTCACTCTTGATTTCTACATCATAAAAGGGAATTAGAGTGAGATCAAAAAGGGACTTCGTTGTGATATTGCTGTTGAAAAGGTCAGCCTTTGAATGTCAGTCAAAAGTTTGAGATGTGTAAGAGTGCAAAATGGAACTCAGCTCCTGTGGTGCTGAGTAAGGGATCCATATTGGTTAGTCAATGGAAAACATTGGAGAGGTTTTTACATCCTGGAATTCAGTTTAAATCACTTTATTTGAAAATCATATTCTCTCCTTCAGGTTTTTTCTCTGTTCTAATTAATTTTCTTTGCACTGTGATATAGTACTCCTTCAATGGGAGGATAAGGGAATGCTCACTACCCCTTGAAATATAGAGCCAGTTAAAGACCCTAAGAGATGGTGACAAATGCATGTTTGAATGTGCTGCTGCTGAGGAGGATTTCCAGATCTCTGTCTGATACCTCAAGCAAGTGTTCTATCTCTGTCCTCCTGAGATTTTAGCGAAGTGTTGGAGGCAGTGGCTAGTACGCAGTGCCAAGTAATCAGTTTTGTATGTTAGGTATGTTCAAAGCATGTGTATGACTGGAGTTTCCTACTCTGAAGATCTTGCCCAGGCTTACATGTAAAACAGGTGTTGAGCTGCTTAGTTCTGACATACTCTGAGGCAAGGTTGTAGGTGAACTTTTCTGGTGATAAGTTAAGCAACTAATGGCTTAGAGAGTTGTAGTAACATACGGTGCACTCTGCAGTCGCTATTATAAAAGATTATTTAGAGTTATGACTCTGCATATTTACTCACTGGAGTAATTCCCTCTGGCATTCTATCTAGCATGATGTAAAATTTAGTCATGTTATTTGCAAAAATAGATAATTATTTTTACCATGGAAAATGTGATTAAAATATTTGAGGAATTGCAATAAAAATGGTACAGTTTAAAGACTGTTTCGTCTGTAATTTGGTAAATATCATTTCATGAACAAGCCATCATACTACTGGAAAGTAAACATTCTCAGTTTTCACATCATACTATAATTTTAGCCTGCAACCTGGAGAAAGAATAATGGGAACCATTTATTTAATTTAGTGGCATATTAAATGCTTGTATTGAATTAGTGGACTTCAGAATAGAAATTCTCTTTTTTTTGTAAATGCTTGTGTTTATTCCTGACAAATCTTTTTTCTAGACTTAAAGTAGACATACGATGTCATGGAATTAAGCAAATTCCTAATCACGTCTTGATAAACAATTAGTCAGTGAAGTCTTATAAAAAGCTCTGTAGGTGGACTTCTGAGAATTCAACACAAGTCCTGATAATTTGAAGTTATTGCATGCTTAGTTGCAGTGAACATTCAATTGTGTATGTGTAGCATGTGGCAATTGCACATAGCTTTGGTTAATTGAAACCTGATTCGTTGCTGGCTAAGGAAAGTTAGATTAATTTGCATTTTTCATGGGCATTATGTACAGTTATTGAAAGTCAGCTGATGCACAGTTAACTAGAGAGTGTAATCTACTTGGACTAATCAGCTTGCCTGAGTGTGGCTGACACTCCATGTAACCCTACGTAAAATTTGGGAGAGAACAGTATTCGTCTGAAACAAAAACATTTAAGGACTACTACCTGCATCTAATTATTGATACAGGTGTAAATTGGACGACGTGTTTTGGGAAGGACAAATAAAATGGGTGAAATCCTCATTGTAAAATACACAAATTTGGAAATTTGGATAGAAGGTATCATAAAGCTTGTTATAGATATAGCAGATAATTATTTTAAACAAGAACAGAAACATCAGTTTTATGATGATGCCTATGTGCTTACTGTATTTTGTAATGAATCAAACAAAAATTAGAAAATTGACATACTTCAGTTTTAAAGGTGACCCTGTAGAAATAGCCTCGGTTACCAAAGACATTAAACTTGCTGTACAGAACTTAGAAGTTTTTATTTGCAAAATGATGTTCACCTTGACAGGAAGAATTCAGTTTAGTTTCATGTGTGTGATTATGATTAATACATATTCTGTAAATAAAATTACATTCAGGTTCATTAGTAATGCTTCGAAATTATACATGTGCAAATGGATTACTTTCACTGGGTTTATACATGTATGATTACTTCAAATTGATGTCAATGTATTTGCTTTCTGAAATAAGAAATAGCAAGGATCCTAATGTTAGGGTATTCACACACCATAAAATAATTATTTAATTAACTCAAAGATTATAGTAGTAAATAGTGGGTCCATACGAGACAAAATAGCTCTTTTTGTCTTTAAATAGTATCTGATAATTTTTGGGCTAGATTTACTCCATTAAGGCTAACAATAGCTTTATGATCCTATTGTAGTTACTTAGTATTGTTCTGTGGTTAATTTGGTTTTTTCATAATCATTGTTAATTGTTTCATGAATCTTTGTAAATTAAGGATGTTTGTATTTTGGGGGAATGGGATGGGAGTGGCTTGTGGTCTGGAGTGCTAATTGCTGAAATGTAGTGGTGGGCTCCCGCTTGTGATTGCTTTGCAATAACTTTCTGAACTCTGAACATAGCTTAATAAATTCAGGACTCACTTAGCTTAGTAACACACTTATCAGAGGTGTGTTAATTAGCGCCAGATAAGTTGAAAGATTTTTTTTTTTATAAACACCTGTGTAAAATGCTTTTGTATTTGCTTGGTAATAACTCAGATACTTGTCCACTGAAAAAGCAGAGAGTTGTCTTTGAGAATTCACCTTAAAATCTTTTAGAAATAAGAAGTACCTACTTGACAGTCAGTGTCTTAGAAAATGTGTAAGAGGATGTTTGTTGTGAGTAAACAGTAGGAATAATTAGCAGTGGGGGGAGCTCAAGTTCCTTGTAATATGAACCTGGAAGACACAAATGTAAGTGAATTGGATTATGTGAGATAGCAGTTTAGTACTATACAGAATACTACTGTCAGTATAAATTTGTGTCACAAATACAAGTATTATCATGTGTGCCAAAGCATGCAGACAATAATGTCAAACATTTGGCCTGGGAACGCCACTTGTGGTTCTGCAGCCTCTAATTTATGGTCTCCCATGGCAACTGTTAAAGAGAAAAAAGGATTATGAATTGAGATGTGTCCCAGGATCATGTCCTGTGAGTTCAATGTGAAGGTTTATTTTTTTCTGAATGTAAACAACCTATTCACACAAGAACATCTCTTTACCTTGCTGCTAAGCTGCCGTTCTCTCAGTTGTGTGTTTAATCACAGAGATTCGTAAATTAGCAGTTATTCTATTGGGAAACAGGGCAAAAACTCGGTAGTTTTATGGCCGGGACAAGTGGCTACCAATGGTTAGTGTGCCTGTATAGGTGCCTTGGCATTCAAAATAAGGATGAAATACTACTAGCTGCTCCTTATTCCTACTTCAGTATGTGTATGTCAGTCTTGATGCAAATCTAAGGTATTTGGGGCCTGATCCATTTCAGATGCTTCTGGTGTCTCTTCAGATGGCATGTGAGTGAAATCAAAAGGGTATCATCCTTAATTTTCAATACTTCTGAATTGTTAGAATATTCCCCAAAAGATGTGTAGGTTTTGTGTTTCCTTTGTGCTAAAATAACTTCCAGTTTGGGAAAAAAGCAAATAGATTGTAGCAAAGCTGCAGAGACTTGAGAAGAAACTCCAAAATGAGATTGTGACTTGTGAAACAATGTTAATGTTTCACAGTAGAAAGATTGAGCTAACTTTCTAAAAGGTGGATGTTATCGACTGCATCACAGGAAAGACTGCAAAGATTAGCTTTAGTCTTCCCTCAAAGGTACTGCCCTACAGATATGTGTTTCTAGCAGTGTAATGGTTTACATCTTACTTTGTACATACTTATTTTCAGTCATCAGTGATTTATCATCGGCAAACAGCTATAACGGTATTTGTCTTATAAGAGAGTGAACTGAAAAGCATAGCACACTTATTTTAGGGTATTTTAAAATGTTTAGTTTTAAAGTAAGTGGAAGATACAATGATAATAATTCAATTTTGTGAGGTTTTAATTTTTTTTTCCAAGATGGGTAAAATTTAGCTCAGTTGGTTAGAGCATACTGCTTGGGGGTTTGTTCCCCATATAGACCATTCATTTATGAGCTGAATGATGATCCTTGTGAGTCTTCTAACTCAGAATATTCTGTGATTCTTCGTGAGCTGTATTTTAAAATCCACTCCCTTCCTAGAAAATGGGAAAATGTAATTGCAAGTTAGTGTGGTTCAACAGATTATGAAAATAAAGCGCTCAGCATCCAATTGTGTAAATTCTATTAAAAAATTAAGCATGACTCACTAATCTAGTCTTCAGTTTATTCATTAATTTGATTATCTGTATGGTCAATTATGACTATGCAGTATCTGTAGCATATGGGCCATGGTTCACCTTTACTTTAGCAACAGCTGGAACAATAATGCTGTCTAAATTCTAGTCAAGTTTTTTACTAAAGCCTCAGTGAAATTGAGAGCTATAATTAGCCTTCTCTTCCACAGTAGTGGAGTTCAAACCTTTAAGAAGAGATGGTTGTCGTTTAGAATGAAGTACCTGCAGAATAAAGTACATAAAGGATAAAGAAGAACATCTGCAGGTTGTCAGGGATGGAAGAGATTCAGTGTGGATTTTTGTGGTGTGATCCTGTGAGGACTAATTTAACCTTCATGAAGGAGTTCTTGGCCTTCCCCATATGCCCATAACATGGTCAACTTGGCAGTGCAGCCAGGAACTTGGAACAGTGTCCCTGGCCTAAGACATACTTCTTTAATTTTAGCTCGTCTGTTTAGAATTTAGATTTTTAGATACAGGATGCACATCGATTTTTATTTGATAAATTAAGTGATATCTGCAACTCATAAAGTTCACAAATGGGAAGATGCAGATTTTGGAGTTTTGGTCATCAGTTGATGACCAACTTTCTCGTATTGGAAGTGTGACTTCCTTATATAAATATGGAAAAAATATTTGCTGTACATTAATGAGTAAAGAAGCAGTAGCAATGCATTTGTCCTCTCTCAGGTTTCACCAGTCATTTCTTTGAACAAATATTGCTAAGAGCACTGTTTTGCTTCACATATTAATGGTTTTTTTGGCATGTTATTAATTTGTCAACTTCATTAACTCTTTGCTTTTGTATGTGAGAGTTTGTGTATGTGACATAATTAGAATATACTTTCTGGAAAGGCCATGTGAATACTTCAGTAAGTGAAGTTGAAAACAGGCTTAGCTAAACCTAAACCAAGCTGCTCTTACACTGAGACTTAGATGTCTGCATTTTTTTGTTGTCAGTTTAAATATCTACTTTTCAGAAAAGTGTAGTCATTTTTCATTAGTAAGGGCTTGCTCATCTCTCTCTTTTCCCACCCTCCCCCACAATTTCGAAATTGGCTATTTAATCACCAGCTCTCATAAGCCAGTGAAGAAGCCACATCATGAAAGACCACTCAGGGGGTACAGGGAAATAAAAATCTTTCTTGTCCTGTTTTACTTTGGAGCATTGACAGAAGATATGGTTGGGTGAAGTATGAATGAGGCTGGAGCTTTGCAAGTATGTGACTAAACTAGATAGTCCCTTTCTTGCCTAGCAAAATATAAAGAGAGGTATTTTGACGTCAGTAAGTTGGGTAGGTTTGTGGGAGAAAACTTGATTTCTGAGGGAGCATTTGTTGTTGATTTGCAATGCATTTCATTGTTTTATAATATTGCAGTGCTGATTAGAAGTATTTATAAATGATTTGGGAATATTGACTTTCAAAACATGTTGCTAAAATAGATCCTGAGAAATGTTTTGGCTGATTGTAAGATATTAACAACTTGCACATTTCAATATAATAGAACAGATAATTCTTCCTGTATCTTTTATTTTCCTGGCTTTTGGGGTAAAATGGATTAACATATATGAATGTGTTGTCTCTTTTTCTTTCTTATATTAAGTTGTAGCAGTTATATGATCTAGTGAGGACTTTGTATGGAATGTACAGTTTTTGATGAGACTCTGCTCCAAAGCAAAATAGAAACAGTGTATAGCATCTCTGTTTTTTGGAAATCTTACATCAGTAAAAATCCTTAATCTGACTTTTGAAAACAACTTAGTGATATTTGTGGGGAAAATTTAAATCAAAGTGTAGTAGACCTGCAATTGTGGAATGTAATTGAAGTGTTTTATTTTAGAAGTACTGCAATGTTATAAAGCTGAAACAACTGAGTTCTGTCATTTTAAATTAAAGTCTATTTAAATGGAAATATTTTCTAAGATGTGTCCACTTTGACATATGACAGTGTTCAGTGAAGCATTCTAATTTAAAAAACTCTCAGTGAGCTAAATGGATAGGTGTTTGGGAAGAGCATAAATATTTCTCTCTACCCACTAAAGGTGAGGGAGGTGGGATTTTCACCAGTGTCTCCCCACTGTACTTTATTTATAGGAATCTCATATACTGTAATGTGATCTGGATAATGTCCTAAAACTTCTGGCTATTAAATTATTCCTGTTTCTGTACATGTATAAGTTAGTAGCTGTAAGATATCTTCCAGTCTTGTATGCTTCTTGTTTTTCCAGTTATTTTCTAGATCCTATCACAGTCCACTTCAGAGAGCCTTAGACCGCTCTGAACTCACAGAGTATTTAAAATTTTTGTTAAATAGGCAGGTTTATTAAGATATTACAGGAGATACCATGGACTTTGGGGGAAGGTTCAGTTGCCTTGTCACTAGCATGATTTTTTCTTTGTTTTTTTTTCCTTTTTTTTTCCCCCAGAAGACTGTTGCCTGTTTACCAGATGCGTTCTTGGAAAGCACAAGACGCAGAGAGTTAAGATGTCTGTGGTTCAGTTTGTTATCTCTCATCCATAGATCTGCCTGCTATATTTTTTTTTTTGTCATATGTCCTGTCAGTTTCATATGACAGGACAGTTGTAATATGAACAACTATGGTTATTCAGCTCCCCAGTTTTGAGTGTGCTACATTTTAATTTCCCTAAGCTAAAAAAAAATACTCAGGGTGCAATGATTATATTAAGACCAGCTAGGTAAACTATGATAGTCAGTGAAGTTTAGCTGAATTTACTAATCTCCTGTACTATGAAATTGGTGGTGTAATTATACAAGTTTGACAGTACAGTACTGGGGAAGTATAAAGACTATTAATCCAAGCTTTTATGGATGATGCGAAATTAAGCCTCTCTTTTTAGAGCAGGGAGGTTTATTAGGAGTGACCATGCTTAGTCAGTGCACACCCTATCCTAAATTATAGAATAGGTACTTTGTTTATCTGAACAGTGATACTTTTTCCACAATAGGTGGTGCAGAAGCTTTGCAGTTACTGACATTAAATGAGTCAATTGAACTAGTTTATTCAGAGCTGTTGAGTTGTAGTGAGAAGTAGTTGATGTACACGGCTATGATCTTCTGACTCTCCAAAACTGGAAAAGTAAGAAAAAATGCTTTTATTCAAAATTGGTGAATGAAACCTCTCTATGAAATTTTATTTACCTTTTGTGGTAAAAGCCTCCTTAACACCACAATTTAATTTGAATCTGTTAAAATGACAGTCTTTAAAAAAGATTAAATATCTGTGGTAATACTGTTGCGTGCAGTCATTACATACTGACCGAAGAGTCCTTTCTGGATTATATATCTTTCCCTTCCCATGTTTTGTGTTCAAGGTGGAAAATATGGAGTTTTGCATTTGTTTTAAATCATGTTACCAAATAGATTGTCGTATGCAGGAGTTTAACTGTGAAAAACAGTAACGAAATTTGAAATCCTCTAATAATTTTCTAGTTTCACAGTGGTTCTTCTCTTAGACCTCATTTTAATATTGCTTGTCCAGCCACCCTTGTAACTACAGCTTTAGTTTACTGAAAGTAAAAAAGATTTTAATTTAGGTACTGTTACTGGGAAGTGTTACTGGCTAGAAATTTTTATGATTGGCTTGATATCATTAATCTTGCTTGTATTGTCTGTCTGAGTGTGTGTCTATGTATAATACAAAGAGAACTAGCAAATGTATAATTTGAAAACCAGTTTGAGTACCAGGCAGAAAAAACCCCAGGCAGGCAAACTGTGACTCTTAACAAAAAATGTATTGATTTCTAAAATACAGCCTTTCAGAATATTTGATTATTTCACTTCGATGATGTCAGTTGCCTTTCAGTCTGTTTTCTGAAACAATGGAGGACATGCATTACTGTGTTGGAAATTACATTATTATTTTCCATAAGGATTTGTCTATCCGACTGAACTTACTAAACCAGTGAGAGACATACTATGAGTCCATACGTTGATATTAATGGTAATCACTGTTCTCTGTACTTGAAGTTATCTCTGCGTATAATTTCTTAGCTTTTCAAGTTCTTAGCTTGAAGAGTGTGCAAAACATGGTAAAATGATGTAGAAGGTGGTATGACTAAAAAAGGAAAAAAAAAACCTTTTTAAAAGCTTTGTAGCTTTTAAATTTTCCTGTACCTTCAGCAGAGAGTCTTTCTGGCTAGTCAGGTGTCATACCCAGCTTAGAATCAAAGAATTGTTGTGGTTGGAAAAGATATCTTAGATGGAGACCAACAACAGATCATTGAGTTCAACCATTCCACCGTTTACACAGCTCGTGCCTAGTAACTCCTGAAATTGTGTGAATAATTAATTAATTGTTAATTAAATTATCAAGAAACAAATTGTTAAGAAACACCTTTTCTAACTACTGCTTGAGAGATCTTGGTTGCATTGTAGCAGAAATGTTGACAGTAGGAAAATGTTTTTGTAGTTAACCACTAGAATAGTAATACACTGTTTTGACATGCAAACTGATACTTTGAAGAATGTGTTGTTACATTCTGTTGGCTAGGCCTTGCCTTAACCGTATATTTTGCATTTAACTTTGGATTTTCTGTGTGCTAAATAGGTTTCACTGAATTCCTTTGTAAGGTTATATCTTTTAAAAAGCCTTATGTTACGGGTTGGAAATAACTACATGCAGTTTAGTGGTCAAATGCCTCTCCTTGTTCACCACATCTTTTATTGATCAGGCATCTCTGCCTACCACCCTTTAAAACTCAAGGTAACTTTTTTCTCCTTTACAGGCCAGTGAACACATCTGCAGGACCCATAAATATTCCTGAGAAATATTGCTGCTCAATCCCAGGCTTTACTCGCCCCTTCATTGAAATACTACTTATTTTCTAGTGTTTACTAGTGCAGTTGTTTGTGAGTCATTAATCATCTTGGGTCATTAAGCTTTTTGAAGAGGATTACTTGACAGTGTTGGAGTTGGTACCAAAATACTCCTGAGGTTTTACACAGAAGATGTTATGCTTTAGAAGGCCTGTATTTTTAATTTGGAGTTTGGAGGTCTGGCTGTCCACAGAATTCAAGTTACAGAAGAGCTTGCCCTTAATATCTAAAATAAGAACCTGTATAAAATGAGCCATTTTCGGTGAACAGTGAGGATTAAATTAAAAGTATGCCATATATTCATCTACACAATGTTGCATGATGGGTTAAATATCTACATATATACGTAGAAGTTTCAGACCTCAACTGTGAGTTGTTTTCAGTCAGTTTATTCGGTAGACCAAAACCACCTTCAGATGAATTTTTAGGATTTACTTGGCAAGTGAAATATCAAGTGGACTCCAGAGAGCAGCATGGGTAATTCTTCTACAGTATAAAAAGAGAAATCATGATAATTCTGCTGATGTTCCAGTCTGCAGTAGTAGTAACTTGGTTAAGTCTTAGGTGTTTTTCTCTAAAGTAGTACCAGTGAAAATGGCCAGAGGTTGCCAGGGTTGTTAGGCTGCTGTGTTGCAAACAGTGTAAGGTAAAGTTTCATGGATTCTACTGTATAATATGATAGAAATTCTTCAATGACTTAGGTGTATTTTACTGATTATATGTCTTCATTTTAATTTGGATATAGTATATGGTGTTATTATATGTATATAAATACATACATATTGTCAGGTATGGGGGGGTATTTTTGCTGAACATTAGGGTGTGAGTATTTGAAGTGACCAATTTCCTCCTATAGATCAACTAACTCTCAATAAGATGGTAGAAACAGGTGAAACAGAAATGACCTGCTTTGGATCACTGGATAGTCTCTGGAGTAGTTGGAGGTGAGAGGCCTTTCATCAGAGTAATTTTCATCACTGATGATAAAGTTCCCATGACCTTTCTCCCTGTATGGGTTTCATTTCTTTATTTGGGGAGGTTGTTTGTTTTTGTTTTTCTTTGTAGTTTTTTGCCACTGTATTTCTGGGTTCAGGTATACATCACAGGTTTAAATTATTACTCTATAATGTATAAGAATTTGGAAATATTGATAGATCGGACAGAAGAATTCACTGTATCCGTGCTCTTAAACATTATGTCCTTTTCTCACCACTGCTTCCACTGACACTGACATTGATGTACTATATTGCTGGTGTCCTGTCGTGAGGTAGCAAAAGGACCAGGATTAATCCTAGTTTTTCCTGGTGTTTATGGAGTAAATATGTCTCTTGATCTTTGCATGAAGCAGTAGGGACAGCATGGAAGGAAACCTAGCTGATGAATACAACTGAGAGAAAAGGAAAGCAGTAAGAAGCTGAATTTAAGAAAATATTTTTGCAAAACAACCTTTTGAAGAGTTACTTGTTACAATGGTAGTAGGAAAGGAGGTATATTAGCTTTTTCTTTAGCGGTTGGAAGTATACAGGAAGAGGCAAAGGGAGATAAAGAAATGGTTAGCGCCTTGCTACTGTTTCTCAATCCAGCTCTTAATTGCATTTGAAAATTAAAATACAGATTTTTTTCTTGAGTACCCCCTTTCAGGATAAGATTGGGTCATTTCATTCTTACCCTTCTGTTTGTGTACTATTTTGTCGTTTCTCATTGAAATGAATAATGAATCGGAGACAGTGCTGTGAGAGCAGTAGCTTTTGGTGGCACTCAGTTCAGCTGTTACATGGAACTTTATCCTCTGCTTTATGTCAGCACCTTTAGTGCTACTACTCTCACTCAGCATCTCCCATTCTCAGGTTGTCCTGCATTTATTGTTTTGTATGTTAATTTCTATTTGCTCTTCCTGTTTCTTCATGTGTTAATTTACAGAAGGCCATGGGACTAACTTCTGTCAACTGATCATGTTATTTTTGCTCGGTTTTTTCTGTTTATGTACACAATAGAGTAAACTGTTTAAATTCTTTTAGATTGTGAACAGTCTAAATTTAAAATATAATTCTAAAGTGATTCAGATTCCTGATTCCATGTTTTTAATCTAAACCTACAATGCAAAATTTTTATAAAATTGCCACACTAATGCAAAAGTAAATGAAACTGAAATCTTCCTGATGTGTAAAACACATGTTTTCTAGGCCTAAACTTCTATTGTCAAAGTATGATAGCATAATGGGTTTTGTATATTGACAGAGGCTTGTTTGCATTTTTGCTATATTTCTGTTGCAAAGCTGCAGGAAGTCAGCAATGACCGTAGCTCAGCTGGTGCACGCAGCCTGAAGAAGAGACCTAAGCCAGGGTATTGGCAATATAAAGTCATTCAGCAATTCATCAGGAAAAAATCAAGTCCATACCTGAAATACATAGGTTTTCAAAAGTGGTGAAAGAGTAGCTCATTGCCTCAGCTATATGGCTGCCTTCTAAACCAGAAGTTGCAATAACTTCTTACTCTCAGGAAAGATGGGGTAATTTGTGGGTAAATAAAGTAGGTAAATACAGTTATGTTTAAAAGTTTATATAAATAGTTGTCGTGGTTAACTCTACCCCAGCTGAAACCTTAGTGTATACAAGCTGTACCTTTTTCAGGATAGTCAGCAAGTGTTCTGTGCTTTTTAAGGAGAATATTGTTCAAAAAAGATATCAGGGTGGGGAACGCAAAGGACTTGTGATGTATCTAGGAAATTTACTTTGTATACAGAAGACAGAACAAAACATTCAAAGCATTTGACTATTAGTATGAAAGGAGCAAATGATAGAGGAGGGTGGCCTTATTGACAGTGTGGAGGAGGTGGAATGAAATGTGATGTGAGACAAAGCATGTAAGTGATACGGGAGAAACTGCAAAATCTTACAGCTGTAACATTGTGGGGTAGATATGGAAGCTGGTTGAAGATAGAAGACAAAAAGGTGGACTCAAAAGCCGTGATGACAGTTATAACAGTGAATTATTCTGTGGGGCATGAAGACAAAATCAGTCCAAAACCAGAATGTAAATGACACAATCAGCTAAAAAAAAAAGATGACAAAGTGGAGCAAGTGTGACAGAGGGCTACCGAGATGGTTAGGGGGCTGAAGCATGAAATTTAGAAGGAGAATCTGAGGTTTTGTTGGCATGGTTAAGAGAAAGCTAAGAGAGGGATTGAAATGCTGTCTTCAACTGGCTAATAATGACCATTTATGTAGAAGGCAGGGCAGACTCCTCTGCGGTGCTAAACAAAAGAAGCAACAGCTTCTATTGCAATTTGCTATTGCAATAAGGGAAATGCTGACTGGGTCTAAGTGGGAAAAATTCACAGTGAATCTCCATTCTTGAAAGAATTCAGATTTTGACTGGGATGGCCTTAGTAACCCAACTTTGAGGTTGCTCTTCCTTTGAGCAAAGGGTTGGTCCAGATGTCCCTCTAACAATAAATAGGCTGATTTTGTGCCAAATTCTGTTTAGAATCATTGTCTATACTTGGTAGCAACAGGAGTTACCAAGAGAACACTTTGTTAAAATACTGGTCCAGTTCAGTCTTACTTGGATGATGTATTAAGATAATCCAAGTGTGAATACAAAGTTTCATTTTAGTACAACATTTGGAGGTTACTCACCTGTCTAAGATGGGTTATATGGTAGTCATGGATTTGATGGAATAAGATATTTCAGTTAAATTAAGATGTTTATCTAAAAGGTAGCTTTTGAAATGTAACTTCAAATTTCCAGATGTGAATTACTGTAATTGCATATCCAGTTTTTGAAATTCTGTGTTTAAATGATGAAAGAGTGGCAATCGTTGTACTAAAGTAATTTACCTAGAGGTGTTTCCTGCTGAGTGTTACTCAAAGCAATCATAATGAGAAGCTCTGTTTCTTCCTAATATTTTTATTCTTTATTTCCAGTTCCTATGGATGTACCTCTTTTGTAGACGGAGACTATTGTTATATCTTCAACTCAATGTTCTTTCACAGTAGTGATATTTAAAGAATATAATTTAATATTTTCTAAAGAACATACTTCATTTTAGCTACTGATAAGTTACGTGCCAGTTGAAAATCTAACTTTGTAGGTTAGTGCAAAAAGGAATGCACTGTAATGTAAAGCAGTGTTAGACATTAAAAGATAGTTGTTAGGAAATAAGAGTTCTGAAAGACGAATCCACAAGCTTTATAAAATAGTGACTTGTTAAAAAGCCATGAATAAAAGTTATCACTCGTGGATATAAAATTGCTATCTCTCATCAGCTTGTGGAAGGTTGGGAATACCTGTCAGGAAACATTTGATGACCTTGAGAGCTGCAGAAATAGAGGTAGAATAAAATTCAGGTGTGAAATGTTGGTACATTTAAAGATTCATTACTAGAATTTATGCTGTAAACAGACAGCTTTTCAGCATGATATGTTAGAGAAAGCATAAGATCTGTGTATATTAGTGTTATTACGAAATACTTAGTCATCAGTAAAAGGAGACTATTAAAAAGCATATGCAGTTTTTTAATGTATCAGAAAAGGTATGTCTTTGTAGAAATATTCAAGTATCAGAGTGTGTGCATTGACAATGTATTGGTGTGTGATTCTTCTGGGCTCAGGAAAATAATCTGATAGTATCAAGTGTAGAGGATAGTAAGAAGGTTGGGAACATTTATTTTATGCAAAAACTTATTTTTGCAACAGAGGGCTCTCAGCATAAGTTACAGTGCAGCTAAACTAATTTAAACTAATTAGAACTAATTTGTTTACATGACTTCTGGGCTACAGCTGGCTCGTGTCCGACTAGCTCAGAGTGTTTACAAGTGGTACGCTTAATATTTGACCTATTCATGCAGCAATTCCCAAGCTTTTTTTCTTTCTTGTTCCATTTCTGAGCTTGGGACCATGTTTTGGGGTTTTTTGGTGGTTTTTTTTAAGTGATTCTCCTGCTGTTAAATTTGTCAAGAGTATATACTGCTGTGTACAGACTGCCCCTGTCTTTAGGGGCTTGCAGAGGAGGTGACACAAATGAGCTCTAAATTTTCCAGAAGGAGTCACATCTGGAAAGGAGAGGAGCTACCAGCCAAGAAGATGCAAGAGAAAGGGAACATAAACTGGTTGTGAATAATTCCAGTCTGGAAATTTATATAAAGCTCTAGAATGCAAAAGAATAAGATACTGGAATTATCTTCCAGTAAGAATGATGAAGGCAAAGTGTTTATGAAATTACTAAATACTTGAAGTACATTATGTGATGTAAATGATAATGGTCTGGAGTTCATTATCAAGGGAAATCCTTATTTCTTAAGTAAACGTTGTGTGAAAATTGTTTAATAATTTCTCATGTGAAAATATAAAATCCGTAAAGAACAAAAGTTTACAAGGACCTGAATATTATATTATGGAACTAGTATATTTAGCCGTATTCCGAGTAATGGAATTACTGGTAGTTTTTAGACTGTAGCCATCTTTGAAAGGGAACTTAATATCTAATTTATTCAGGTGGCCTTCTAAATGTATACTGAATTTTTACATTGGTAGGTAAAATTTTGTGTTCTTTTGTGGGGTTTTTTTGGGGTTTTTTTCTCTGTTGGGAATGTAGAGTCATTGGTACTACTAGAAGGTGAGATTAATTTGTCCCCCTGTCTTCACTCAGCTGGAACTTACTATTCATACGTAAATCCACTGGTGCTAATAGGATTAAGATTTCTGAGTATCTTAAGGTGGAAATGAAACAAACATTTATAGTGCTGAGCTGTTTCCATTGAAGAATTTTGCAAGTATAGTGCAGGACTGAAGAAGTGGTGTGTTTGAAAGGAAGAACCTGATTTGATGCTGCATTTGAAGGTGAACACTTAAAAAACAAATGCTCTTATTCTGCGTGTTCCTTTTCTTTGAAATGACTACATTTCAGAGAAATGGTGTTGATTTGTAGTCAATGCTGCTATTGGAGCTATTTTTTTGATATAAGAGAATGGCATTGTGCTATGTGATTCACAAAAAAATCCCATAGTTAAGACCTGTTTTGGAAAGCTTACTTTCTAAATGCATATTGTATTACTTAGTCTCTTTACCAAAACTGTTTCTGTTGCTGAAGTGCATTTCTTTGTTTCAAAGTAATTGACTGTTTCATTTCTATTCTAAAATAGTTTTGGTGTGTCTTCGTGTATACTCAGAGGGGACTTTTGTTCGTGAGTGCTTTTGTGAATGACCATGTTTGATAAATTTTAGAAAAGAGTGTGGAAGGAATGAAGGAGGCTGAGTAGTTTTGTGTTCTGTTTCTGTATCTTAGCAGTTGTGCTATCCCATTTCTGTACATATTTGAAGAAATACTGAGGCATTGACAGGTGGGTTTGCCTAGACCAAAAATCATGTAGCAAATGAATTGATAGTTTAAAAAAAAAAAAAAGGAACCATGTTCTTTCTAGCCCAGTTTGGAGGCCCATGCTTTTGCCATGATTTCAGTCCATATCCTTGGAGCCAAAGAATGGGTTGGTTATAATAGAGAATTATATAGAGTATTATACAAAAATCAGAGACCGTGTGAGTTTAACCTACACCTTGCAGTCTTATAAACAATGGTGATGGACGCGGTGATAAATCTTCCATTCTTTACCTAACAAAGTCAGTGGTCTTTAACTGAGGAGAAAATACATTGTGAATTCCCCTATCCCAAGGACATAGCAAATAGCATGAATAGCATCACGATACTTGGCTGGATCACTATTCTTTACTAGGTGTTAATGTAATGAAATTTTAGAACCACTTGTAGTGGCCAGTATGCAATTTCTGTCCCTTGCAGTCAAAAAGAATGAAAACTTTCAGAGTACTAACTGATTCTATTGTGCTCTCTTCCCCTTAAGTTTTTTGATAATTTGGAAAAAATTTGAAAATGCTTCAGAAAAAAAACTTTTAAGTTTGGCAGTTACTGAAAGTTAAATACTTACGGTTCTTGAGGTCTACAAAATTCATGTGAAACTAGACAGTATTTCTACATTTGTAAAATTCAGGTTTGAACAAGCAGATTCAATTGTATCAGTGAAGTAAAGCTGCAAATAAGTATATGTTGATGAGACTCTGATTATATTACTTTAATATTCTAAATTGCTGCTGGTTATGCTGCCTTCATTTCAGTACTTACTAAATTGCAACAGCATTTCATGATCCCTATTCTATTGAATCAGGGATTTGATAAACCACCTCTGAGTTAAGTTACTAGTCTGTTCAACTTGCTGGCTATCATATGTCACTTTCTGTAGTATATCCTTATCTATTGAGATAGGTTTCTTGAGACTGTGAGTGTTGTGCAGTCCCTTAGCTTAATTTCTTACAGAAAGAAACATGGTTGTATCAAATTCTGAAACTTTTCTGCCAGTCAGCTATGTCTGAAAGAGAAGCACAGTTTGCTGTGGCATGCTTCATGAAGACTGTCTTGGCCAAATGTGGCATAAGCTTTAATTAATTCTTCCCAGCCATGTTGTCTCAGAATAAAATCAGTCATAACTTTGCTTTGTAGCATTGTCCAGCATCCATGTAGCTCTGCATGAGGAATGGGATGTTGTGTGTTTTATGTAGTATATCTATAGCCTGATAAATAAGGGTTATCCATAAACTGATAGATAAGTGATAAAGGCTGAAGTTCAACTTGGTATGAATACGAAGCTACATGAGACAAGTTCTCCTTGCTTCTGCAGCACCTGAAACAGTTTGTTTTGCTCTATCTCCAGGTGCAGATGCAGGGAGAGAAACAGAGAGTTCTGGAGTGTGCCAGAATTCTCAGATGATTGGTTTAAACACTGGTTGGTGTAAATTGTTCTGGCAATTCTGAGACACCATTGTGAGAGGGAAAACCTTGCAATATTAACCTACTTTTGTTTTCAGGAGGCACACTTAAAAAAAACCAAAAGAATTCTCTGCTTTCTTAACCTCAAGGCAGTTTTGCTGAGCTGAAATACAGTTTTTAAGTTCTCACATACTTTCTTTCTAAAACCTAAAATATCCTTTCTAGTCTGCGTTAAAATTGGGTTTGTATAATGGAGAAACCTTTCTGACCCAAAGTATGTACACAATATTTTTCTTTACTCTGGTTACTCTCTTATATACAGTGTTATAGATTTATAGATTTTTGTTTGTTTGGCTTTTTTGCGTTAGATTTTTCAACAGTTGTTAGAATGACAAAAATTCCATTTCTCTTCTAGAACTGTGAAAGTAACTACTATTAGTTTTCATTGGTAGCAAAGGGTAGTTTATAAGGTAAGCTGCCTTGACTTGCCTACCTTTTCTTCTATTCTGTGTACTGTTTGTTTTTTATAATCATCACATCTAGTAAGTGCCAGGTGTCTGCTAAAAGATTCTTTCATTGGATTACTTCCTGGCTTCAGGAACTTATCTTTCAGCTGTATTTTACTGTCAGGAAACGCAAAGTCTTCTTCTTGTCCCACTAAACGAAACAAATATAGCTGGAATAATTTAAATCACTATCATGTATTTACAAGCGTAGATGTTCAGAGTTTTAGACATTCTTCCAGCATAGAACGATTTTTGGTGAAGAGGTAAAAGGCTTTACCCATGCAGTAACATTCTAAAGCAGCATTTAAACTGGAATATGTGTCCCATTGTACCTGTGTACTGACTATTGGAGAATTCAACCTCATAATACCACCTTGGGTTTTACACATTTTTCGGAACTGAAAGGTAACTTTGCAGGAAGAATTTTAAATAACATAGACTCAGTTCCTTCGTAGTGACGTGAAAGTGCTATGACTCTTCCCAGTGACCGATTCACTCAGCATTGACTGAATAGAGGTCTCTATGCCTTAACCTGAAAAAGGTGAGGTACTTCATTTAAATTGCAAATGAAGTTTTGTATCTTATGTGGATTTAAGGAAAAAAAAATCTAAGCTAAAACTAAAGGTCTAAACTGTTAGAGTAGGTAATATTTTAAACAGTCAAAATAACATCACAGCAGAAATAGAGTGTGAACAGCATCTGGAATAAAGAACCCTTCTACAACTAAATGACTGTTTCTTGGGAAAGCTGTGAAAGACACATTTCCAAATACTGCTAAGAGATGATTTTACACCTTCTAAACCTGCACCTAATGAAGAGCCTCAAAGTGCCTCATATTCACTACCATAGATGATGGGTTTGGGGGTTTTCAGCATTGATTTCAGAAATGGAAGAGGTACAAGGAGATAGTGATCGAAGATTTATTTAGTTTCAGAAGTTAATAGGAGGAAAATAACAGGAGTTCAGTGTTCTTCTCTCAAAAGTGTAAAAATCCTTGGTTAGTTAAAACTGCGTGAGAATCAGCTCCCAAGTGTAGACTATGACAAAACGTGCATTGCCAAAACTATCTTCAGCTGAACTTCTTTCTGATCAAGTACAGAGGGAGACCAAGGAGCTTCTTCCCAGAAGTCCCCACCATGACAGCACAAACACATGCATAGGTCCATGTGAGGCAATTAATAGAGTCTCTACAGATCTACAGTATGATACCCTCCAGCAGCTGTCTTTCCTTCCTCATGCCTGAAGAGCACATCACTGCTCTTCAAAACATCAGCATGAGACTGAGTGAAAATATTCTCATATACCTTCTACAGTGCTGATTCAGAAAGCTTGCAAACTGCAAACGATTTTTTAAAGTAAGATTCAATGCAAGGAGACAGGAAAAATCTTGCAATAAATACTGTGCAGGAAAAAAACCTACTCTATAAACAGGAGTCTAAGGTGTCTTTAAATGCACATGGCAAATTCTCACAATTTCTTTGTTTGTCAAATTAAAATATTACAGTTACTGTCCATAATACAGGGACAACCAGGCTCAGTATGCCTCCTTTGCTCTACACAGGGAAGCAACAGTGTAAACTTCATCAAGACAGTGAAGCCACACATAAAAAAAATCACACAGTGAGCAGAACTACTCTCTACGAAAGCTTACCATAAAGACGAGAGGAGGACAAATGTCTAAAGCTAGAAAGAAGGCAAAACTACTACTTTTGTTTACAATGTCCCTATTTATTCTACCTAAAACAGGGGCTTTGATTAATCTGAGTATACGTTTGGTTGGTGAACTATTTCAGTTTCTCAGATATTTTACAAAATCTAATTAGTACTTGACAGAAAAAAAAAAGAGGTAACTAAAAATCAAATTGGGGAAAAAATACACTAGCATGTTTTTCCACAATATGCTGTAATTTGATGAAAACTGATCACTGATGGTTTAGAAAATAAAATTGATCACTTTAATAGCACATTGGTTATATTGGCAAATAAAATCAAATATCAAAAACATTGCAGAAAAAGGCAAAGACTTCTGCAACATGCATGAGTGTTGTGTGCCACAGGTGTGGCAAAAGAGGGCATGTTGCTAGACATTGTAGGGGCACCAGCCCCCACATGAGATCTCAGGATTTAGTATGCCAAAAATCAAACAAACATAGCACTGTGAAACAAATGCAAAAATCTAATACCAGAAACACTGGTAAGGATAAAGAATCTCATCAAAGTGTTTGACTAATGATACTGACTCAGTTATAATAAAGTGCCTTTCAGCACCTTTTTCTGCTTGGAAAGACATACAGTACTCACTAAGTTACTGGGGGCAGCTTCAGAGTTCTTAGGTGTGTTGGTAGAAATTGTGATGATGGCTTTCTGCCGTAGAGGATAAACAGTGCTTTGAGTCCAAAAAACTACATTTTACGGGTCTTACCTATGCAGTGTGCCTTGATATTTCGTTCTACACAATAAATATGATGATTAGAAATTTGATTTAGATTTATGCCTGATGTAATTGTAATAGAGATACATTAGTTGTAAAAGGAAAACACATAGTTGTAAAAGATGGTGCCGATAACTCAAAAGAAAGTTGCTAAGTGTCATGAACAGTGTGGGAAAAAAACGCATTGCTATTGAACTCTGGAAACTTATCTTGGATTTTGTTATCATAGAATGGTTTGGGTTGGAAGGGGCCTTAAGACTCATCTTGTTCAAACCCTCCTACCGTGGGCAGGGACACTTTCCACTAGACCAGGTTACTCAGAGACCCACCCAGCCTGTCCTTTAACACTCCCAGGGATAGGGCAGCCACAGCTTCTCTGGGCAACATCTTCCAGTTCCTTTACCACCCTCACAGCAAGAAATTTCTTCCTGATATCAATTTAAGGCTATTCCCCCTTGTCCTGTCACTGCATGTCCTTGTAACGGAATCTCTATCCAGATTTCCTGTAGGCTCCCTTAAGGTGCTAGAAGGTAATATAGTCTTTCCAGAGTCTTCTCTTCTCCAGG
>VWZT01015595.1:422015-505290 GCA_013397055.1 Pachycephala philippinensis | reverse complement strand
ACGAATTCCATATATAACAATTGCCCTCCATTTTCAATTTATTTTCTGGACCCAGACCTCCCTTTGAAGTATTGAAATCAAGTATTCCAGGAACCCTGACTCCATTTTATTTGTATTTTGCCCTTTTAGGAGCTCCTGTGAGTTCCATATGCAATATTTTAAGTTTTAAATTCATCTAGCTTCCTTGCAAGAAAGATAAAAATTCCTTAATGGGGCTTAGAAGATCTGTTAGTTGGTCCATATCTGGCCAATGGTTTCACTGTTGAATTCCATGTTAACAGGACAGTGAGCAAATTAGAAAAATATAACTGCTGTACCTAAGCAGAAGAGAATAATGTGTGGAGTTATTAACAATAGCATAGTGTTCATTCATTATGTATGCATATGTATGTGTGCATTTAAATATGCAAACACTCCATCTACCTCTTAAATTTCATTTTACTTTTAGCTAGAGGTTTCTGATGGTGCTGACTCTACCCTACAGAAATAAAGAATCATAGCAAAAATTAAAGATTACCTGTATTATTTCTAGTTGTAAATAATCGTGTATTTGACTACAGCTCTGACGAAAGAACTAAGCCTGCATCACCCCACTCCATAAAAGCAGTTTACAGGTACCAGACAACTAAAAAGAAAATATAATTTTGAAGGAACTCACTGTACTCCTGGATGACTGAACAGTTGATCACTTTGTCTGGCTGCATGGAAAGTTAAAGCAAGCTGAAAGTTTTCAATTTATAGTGAAGACTGTACTTAAGCAGCAGAAAATTATATACTTACTGTTCCACTCCAGCTGTGTGTGATACATGAAGTACAATGAGCCCCAGTAAAAAAAAGAAATGAAACCAGGTGGTAAATAATCAAAGTATACTCTTCATTATCCTTGGTATTTATTCTGCCATTTTGAAAGCAATAAGAAGCCACATGCAGTGTTACTGCCTTTTATTTTCTACTGTCCTTTATTTTTTGCCATTTGTATTACTAATATTTCCCCTTACATTTTCATTTCATTATTTTTTCTCCCCCTTCTGGGATTCTGAAACTGTTATTCACCAAATTTACTCTCATGTTTAATCTTGCTTTGGTTTATAAAGTTAATTATCCATCACTACAAACATGTCAATGTGAGTTCTGTAGCTAATCATATGAAAGTCTATCCTGTTAACCAGATAGATTCTCAGTTAATTCCAGGAGTACAGGACACAGCAGGAATTTTTGCTGAGCACTTCTGAACCTGATTTTTGGCAGTGGAAGGATGCATTTGGTTACAGACAAATTACATTTGAGGCACAATTGTTGTGATCAGGTAAAATCCTGCCACAGATACCCCAGAATTTCATCAGGGTGAGCCTACAGAGACTTCAGTAGATACTGAACACGAAGCAAATTAAAGACACTGCAGAATGAGGTTTCATGAAAGCAAACCATCGTTCTTCTTTCAACTAAACATGTAAAATTACTTTTCTGAAAATTTGTGACTTTGGCCCCTTTTTTGATTATTTAAAATCTCTTATCATCTGTCTTTTTCATAATTCTGTGCTGTGCTCTTGGCAATGGCAGTGAGCATGTTACACTCAGAAACCATAATTAGTATCTGTTCATACAAATGTTCTGGCCTGTTTTTTCTCATTACTCAAACTCCACACACAAGACATGTTTAGAAGCATAAATTGTTTCCCTACTGCGCTTCTAATTAACACTTCCATTAAGACCTAGGCAGAGAGCATGGAACATACTGAAAGAAACTGCTGTTTACAGAAACGGTGATAAAATGTATACAAATATGTCCTGCAAAGTGCAATCAAGCCAGCTTGCGTGACATGTGGATGTGTTTCTCTGTATGTAGGCACAAACAGATGTGCTACACTCACATGCAAGACTAATTTGTTCATTAACATTAAAAAAAAAAACCCTAGATGAATAACAGTCCATTAATTTTTATAATTACTTCTTGCATGCCCATATCATTGCTCAATTTAGTTTCTGCAGCCCTTGGTAGCTTCAGATTGGCTTCTTGGCATGATCACACTGGATACTTGAGTTATCTTCCACTGGTTAGTAGATTGGATTTACTCAGATTCTTATATATTTGTACTTGATAATCCTCTACCCCTTTTCTTCTTCTATGGGAAATTTGAATTAACCTTAAATTAAGGTAAAAAGTAATAATTTTGGTTTGGTATTTTTTTTATCTTGAAATGCAGAATGAATTAATCAAATGGCTTGCTAAGCATCATAAATAGTTCTAGAAGGTTTGGTTTAAGCCTTTGAATAAAAACATGCATAATATTTTCAATTTTGCATATGTTCAGTACAAGACCAAGAGAAAAAACCTCCTGGCAGCTGTAACTGAATTTCACCTGCAGAAATCCCATTGTGAGACTCAGAAGAGTCAATCCACAAGGAAAGAGATTAAACAAATAGTCTTGTGACCTAAAGTGCAATAAGCTTTGCACTCTGAGAGTAAGTTGGAAAGCCTGACAATTAACTGCAACTCAGGGCTGGTGATAGGGGGATGTTGCTTTTGTTTTTAATTACATTTTATTGAACAACCAAGTGATAAGCATCAAAAGACAAGATTGTCTTGGATCATCAAAGATGGGGTGGGGGAGGTTGTTTGTTCTGTGAATTCAGGCAAGCTAAAAGAGCTTTTTCTGTGTTTACCTGAGTAATTAATGAAAGACCAAATTGCTTTTGAGCCAGCAGGCTGCAGTTAATTGGAGTTATGTGCATTCAGTGAACTCAGTGATTTGGCTTAAAAAGGATTTACAGTGTAGGTGACAACCCTTTTCAGGGAAATACAGCAGCAAAGGCTGAATATTAGAAGACAGCTTCCAAATGATGTAATTTATGTGGAGAGCTTTCTCTTTCAGTTAAAGTTTGAAAGTGGAAAAAGTAATGGCTTATATGAGCAAAATGCTTGGAAAAAGTTTAATTAATGATAAGTTTAAAATGTGGGATACAGACATTCAGACTATTACTATAATTTTTTAACTGGCAAGATCAGTGAATCCAGAGGTTTGCCAGGCTACCCTAAGGAAAATTATGTTTGTAGGGGCAGACGTGTTATAATTTCTGAAGTTCTTACCATGAGTGTTTTTCTAATATATCTCACTAAGGACTGGAGACATACTCTGATGCTCTTTATCAGATGTAGTAGCACCTAATAATCTACCACTATTATCAAATTAAAAGAAGACAATTTACTTTTAAGTGTACCACTCAAAGTGTCAAGAATTATCAGCATTTGTAATTCTGTCAGTTACTTATTTTCTTTTCAAAAATGGAAAAGAATGGATTCCCTGAAATGTTCTTAGATATACCTATGGACAGGCGGTCACAGACTGCCCAATGGATAATCCTGCTGGGCTAAAGTACAAAGAGAAGGGATGTTCTCCTTCATCCTCTTGAATGCTGTTAAGTTAAACAGAGAAGGTTCCTCTTGCTCTTTGCTTGCTCGAGTAAAACTAGAGTTGTTTTCTCTTCTTTCTCTTAACCAAAGAACTTTTGACTTATGCAAGAACAAATTTAAAATAAAAAGGAGGGAGTGTTCTGCCTTTCCTCCTGAAGGAATGAACTTCAGGGTATACACACGCTTTCTTGGATCCATTTCTCACCAAATAACCATGAGCCAATCAGACTCAGTCTCAGTGCACCTCATGAATTTGTGCACTAAATATTTGTATTATTAATCTGGATATCAAATTCAAGTTTTTCTCCTTCACTCCCTTTTCTTACTGTTAAGGTTCAGAACAACCTGAGTTCTTTTGCCAAATAATTCCGTTATATATTGTTGTAGGAGAAATGAATTCCCATTTCTCACTGACCTGTGCCTAAAAACCTCTTATCCAGATTTCTTGGAGTTCAGAGTACTGCTGAGTGGTGTCTCTTTACATAGAATTTTAATAATAAAAAATTTGAAATGTCATAGTTGGTTCAATTTCACATGACTTTAAATGGACTTTTATGCTTTATATTTTATCCTTCTGAAACAAGAGAAGATAAAATATAGTCCTTGTTCTCTGCTTTGAAAATTCATAATTTTACTCAGTCTTCCAGAAATGATTTTTTACAGACAGTTTCAGAATATTTTTTTCAAAGACAATAATTGTAGTTCTCCCTCCCTGTCTCACTTCCTTCTTTGTCTTCCTTGTCCTTTTCCAGTAGAAATGCTGATGAGCTGTACTGGTATTTTGTGGTATTTTCCACATACTTTCAAGCACAAAGTGTAATCAAAGTAACATGTGAAATCTCGTTGTCATCACTGGGTTAGGGATCAGGCCTGAATGCCTTTACCCTGAGTCCTGCTGCTAAAATATCTGCAACACTTTGTGGGAGGCACTAAGATATTTCGACAGTTTTATTTTTAGACTCTCTGTTGGGACTAAAATTGTGCAGTGCATTAGAAAGCTTCTCTCAGCCTCAAGTGCTGTGGCTGTCTGCAGAGGCTGCAGTAAAATCTGTTTTTAAGTTGGTATGGGCTAGATTTCCAGTTGTTTCCTTTATAATTTAGTAAACCTAAGAGATCTATTAATTTTAATACACATTTCAGGAGTTAATAGAAAAACCTGGCATTTTCATAGAATTGTAACAGTATCACTACTTTTGCCAGTATAATTATATCAGTTTTAGTGCGTACACTATTATTATTACAAAGAAGGTTCACAAATGACATTTGTTAAATCAAGGAATTCAGAAAAAGTAGTTGATACAGGTCAATACTGAATATTTAAGCACTCTGAAAAGAAAGATTTACTCTGAATATCTGAACGTTTTTTGCAAGTCAGTGTTCTCACAAACTACATGCAGAGAAAAGAGATTTCATTGAATAATTTATTGCAGGGATTTTTTTACACAGAACTAATATTTGACATTATTAATCCTGTGAATATATTATTTCCCAACATAACACTTCTGCAGAATCTATTGAATATGTGTTTCTGAGCTCTCGCAAAAAAATACATACACAAAGGAGTTTTGCACTTTTCATGATCCAAAATCAGTGTAAAAGGCAATGTTTTTGATTCCCAGTCATCCACATACATGAGACTTCAGATACTTCTCTCCTGAAACTATCATGATATGCGGAATTAGCTGACAAAGTAAATTGCAGCTTATGGAAATGGTTCTTTTGTAATTATTTGCAATCATTATATTCTTCCCTCAGGTTCTACATAGAATTATATTTCCCCATGCCACACGTTGAAGGTATCTAGACAGGCCAGCAAGGGTGAATTCAAAGAAATGGATTCAAAGTGTGAACTGTGGGACCAAAATCCTAATTCTGACATCCTAGGACAATAAACCTACAGACCAAATAACCTGATAGGCGACTGGGCTCACCATATCCCAAAGGGGAATGTAAGCCTGCTAACCTTTACCAAATAGATCCAGAAATTCAGCTGGAAAATTGAACCTTCAGTGATTTGCAAGCCCATTCCTTGCCCCTTCTGCTGCATAACACAGGAATTAGGCTCTGGAGAGATGTCTTGGTGTTACAGCTTCCTTGCACACAGGGTGAAGGATGGATGGATGGATGGATGGATGGATGGATGGATGGATGGATGGATGGATGGATGGATGGATGGATGGATGGTAAGGGATGGATGGTAAGGGATGGATGGACTGAGTAATGGTCCCACGTATGTGCCCCCAGGGCTTCTCCCCTCCAATCACCTACAAAAACCTGGAGGAGAGGAGAGGAGAATCAATACATGGAATATTAATTCCAGGCACAAAATGCAGCTAGCAGGCTCATTTTCTTGTATGGCTTGTATAGGCCTGTGTAGATGATTCAGATATCATACTGCCAAGCCACATAATAAATAAAGCCCCAATTATACTCATCACCTCATATTTTGGCCAATGCAACATTTGGTCTCATTCCATCCTATGGGATCATTTGCATGTAAAACAAGCCAGAAAGCTTTGCAAAGGAGAAGTAGTTCCTAGGATGAAAGATTTGTAGAGTCCCAGACTTCCTTTAAAGGCCTAACAATATGAGAAGTTACTTTAAAAGTGATTTGGGGATAAATATATTTGTGGCTGCCTGATTTGTAGTGTAGAAAGAAACAAGAGACACAAGGGGTTTCTCTCACACACACCTACAGATCTCAGAACATTATTTTGCTCCATACCATCAAGAAAATGATGCTTCCTCAGTTATATTCAGAAAGGGAAAACACATGCAAAAGAAATTTTAAGTTCACTAAACAGTACAAGTGTGAAGGATTCTGTACATTTTCTGTACAGCAACCAGGAAATACAATCCTTCTGAAGTTGCTCTGTACTCCAAGTCATGAAATATTTGAGAGACAAAGAAGGAGAAAATGCAAGAATGACAACTAATATATTAATAGCACTGTTGTCACGGTAGAATTCAAATTTCTGCCCCATCAAAGATAGTTAAGTTTTTTATAAAACATACAAAGGATTCAACAAGACAGATTGCAAGAGCCTTGAATCAGAATATGCTGCAATATGGTGATCAGAAAACACCATCCAGTGTAGAAAAGCTGAGCTGAAGTAACTGCAATATAATTTTACAGATGAGTTCTATAACCATTGAACTGTTGGCTGAAAAGAAGAGACCATGCTCACCTCAGCTTTGTTTTCTGCAGATTTGGAATTGTTTGGACACTGTTTACCAGATCAATTCCTCGAGTGGCCCATGCAAAGAAGCATCTATTTTTGCAACTCTTGAGCTAGAAAGGGTTCAATCTTGCCCTCTCTTTTCTTTTATATTTGCAAGAATATGTCTCTAATGTCCCAATGACAAAAGCTGTTTCTAAATCCTTCACATTAAGGCTATCCAATTTTTATATTTATTTTTTTGCTTGTATAAATGAGTTTCCTGAAGTCTCATGGAATGTAAAGGAAGAAGCTGTTCCTTCTCAGAAGCAAATTCTCAAATAATTTTCAGTGTGTTATTATAGCACTCTATATGCAAAGTTGTAACAAACCAAATATTTAAAACCATTAAAATTTCTCATGTTACAGAAGTTTTAAATTAAATCAATGCATTTGATGGAGGCTTTAAGGAGAGGAAAGCAGCCTGAAGCCTAAAGCTAGGAATCTACTAATTAAGATATGCAATAAAAATGTTAATCAAGTAAACTTAGGGAGGATGGGGGAAAGCGATTACATAATCCTCTTGGCACCGTGTAATGTCTCAGTGCTCTCACACAGGAAAATGATGAGTAGGTAAACAAGAGAGAAAAAAAAAAACAGATCCTTTGATTGTGGGCCAAAGAAAAAACTGTTCCAAATGGCCTCTCTAACCAACATTAGCCGTTCAAGTAGAAAACATTCAGATCTAAGAGCTCTCTCTAGTGTGCCAGACTGGGGACAGCCGACAGAAACTAACAAAAGAGCCTGAGAAACTGGAGTATTTAAGATAATTCTTGGTAAGTGTGGCCACAGCAATGTCTTTTGTTATCCTATTTCTTTATAACTCTATTCCACGTTTTAAAACTGTAAGTAAACAGGATACTTGACTCTGTGCTCTGTATTGCAGATGTTTCCCTGCTAACGAAGAAGTAGGTACTTCATTCAGACTTGCAGGCATCCTTAAAGTGAGGGCTTTGGGGTTAGGACAGTCTGCAGCCCTGTTGTCCTGCATGGTGTTTGTAACAGGGTTTGTGCTAGAATAACAAAACTCAGCCCCCATCAGGCTCTGTCTGGACTTCTTTTGGTCTAGCTGGAGCCATATTCAGTCTTGTTCAGCAGGAACAACAATTATCTGATAATCTGGAGACTGTTACTTGCTTTGTTTTAGCTTGTGAACAGCTGTATGGGGTGATACCGAGCAGGTACTCGGTGCAGATTGAGCTGTTTATGACTTTAGAATAAAGCAAAGAAAAGGAGTACTGACAGGGGCTGATTGCAGGCGTGTTGGAACTATGGGCACAGGATGACACCAGGGGCCACAGGGCTATAAACATGTCACCTGTGGTCAGTTAACCCTAATTAAAGGAATGCAACCATGGGAGCAGGGTAAAGATAGCTTTAAGGATAACAAAGAGGATAATGACCATGTCTCTAATATAAAAGTTAAATGTAGTACACACAGAGTAATGTGGAAATGTGAACCAGTGAAGAATCAGTGGGGCAAATATCACATAAAACATATAAAATTTCTCCAGCCAGACCCAAATGTGAGGAGGAAGGAAACCTACATTGATAGTCTCCCCAAAAAAGTGATGCTGATTCTTCTCTCTGTAATCCTTCTCTCCTGCCCTGAACCAATGCCTCAACTTTAGGATCCAGAAACATGGTGGAAGGATGAGAGTAATTCATGAGAAACATGGAGATACAAGACTGTTTATGTATACCAACGTTAACTGCAATTTGAACCATAAATGTCAATGCAATTGTATGTGGACTAAAGCAAGTGTTCCACAAAGGTGAAAAGACTCATCTCTACCAAGCTGTTAAGCCATTTTAGGAGATAAAAATGAAATAAATTCCATACCTAGAGAGAAGGCATCTTCCCAGATTACCCAAGAATCCCTTGGTTTGGAAGTAGGATAATAATGAAAAACAAAATTGAAGGCACTCCAAATTTCTTAATAGATGTGCAACTGCTGCCATTGGCATCTGCAGCTCAAAGCATGGTGAAAGTAAAACAGTTAATCACAGCAACAGGTTGATTTCTGGCAGAAAATAAACTCGTTGGTACTAATTTTGATAAATTTCTCTTGTTACATTACTAACAGTGTAGCTTTAAACTTCCTGACCTGGGGTTTTTTTCATTATACTTATACTGAATTATTTCGTCCAATAGAAAGAATATTATGAATTAGGCTTAAAGATATTATTGAGGTTGGGTGTAAGTCACTCTGTAAACTCACACACTGTATTTAGTCATTACCTGGCGAAAGGTGCCTGCTGTTTAGGGGCTCTGTATATTGATTTCAGAGAGTCTGCCTTTTTAATTCATTCTAACAAACCTTCCAATTCTATCACTTACTTATCAAAATGATAATAATGACTTGCAATGTGCAATTTTGATTGCATTGGTGAAACTAGTACAACTAATAAACATAATTATTAGCGTGTGACCTCTTGCCAGGAAAACCCCCAAAAGTATGTGCAGTTTGAATTCATGAAACAAATTTGTGTGGGACCTGATTTTTTTTTTAATATGAAAATATTCAAACTTACATGTAAAGATTTGTTTAGTTAAGGTGTGGCAATGCAGTATCAGAATAATGAACAAAGAATTATATGAATTAAACATGACTGTCTAATACCTATGTGGAGATCACTCCTCATTACTTTTTTTAATCAACATATTTTAAAGAAAAACATTGAAAGAGGGAAAAGAAAAATTAAATCTACATATTACATATATTGTAAAAAGAGAAAAAAACCCTATGATTTTTGTATCCAAAATAGTGAAAAATGTATCTCTTCTACTAACATTTAAAGAGATATGTCATAAAATCTATGAAAGTAGAGAAATGAAATAAATTAAGGTATTTATCATTTCTCCCCTAGATATTAAAGTTAGCTATAATTATTGCTGTTTTATAAAGAAGGTACCCTAGGAACAGAAGAGGTATGTGAATTAATTGTTTCCAGGCTTTTAATGCGCATTCATCCTGGCGCACAAAGGCAGTTCAGAAAGTCCATCTGAGCCATCACACAATCTTACTTTTGATTTCACTCTCTTGGCTTTGTTGTGATGGGCAAAATGTAAAGTTTTCTGTACACAGGTGGTGTTTTTCATGTAGTCTTCAAGCAGATATGGATTTCAGCACAATGCAGGTATTTTCACAGGTGAAATATGGCCCCAACAGCACGAGGTTGGAAACAAATCATGTATATCAAGGAGAAGCCTGGAGAATTAGGCTATAAATACACAGAAACAATGACAGACCTCTAACCCTTAACTGTGTAGCACTACAGCCCAATACATTAATTTATGATATCAATAAAACTGGATGGAACATCAGCTAAAAATGCCTGTAAAAAGGAAAAAAATTCTCTTCCCAAAAATATCAGTGACAAAGAAAACGTTAAACTGCAATGAACATGCCTTTTTTCCTTTCCAATCTGGAGTTTTGAAGGAAAAAAAAAAAAAAGAAATTTACTCTACTAGCTAGTCAGTGATGTATATAATTAAATAGAAAGGTTTTGGAGGATGTGATTTTATGGTTACCGTAGCAACTAGCACCTAGATGGTCCATATTCCTGTGCTCCTCTACCATGAAAAAAAAAATATCCGTCTATGACCTACTTGAAAACAAATAGGTTTGTACTGCTCAAAGCCCCATTGTTCTTTCCAGGCATCTATTTTCACTTGGAATCAGGGGTAATCCTGTTCTGGAAATATTCCAGTGGTTTTACCAAACAGCAATATGCATGTGGCTTGACCTATAGCTCGGCACTGGAAATCCTGTGCCAGTCACAGGCAGGATTAATTTGGCCATGCATCTAATTCTGTATAGAGGAGAAGAAAAGAAGGGTTTCAATGGCTGATGAATTTCATAGCTTAAGCTACTTATATTTAGAAATGTTTTCGATTTTGTTACCGGTGCACTCAACTACTTTAATCCCATCCCTTTAAGAACAACAAACATTTGAAACCTTATTTATAGTGAGCAGAGGTAGAAAGTTTTCCCCCAAGCTCACCTTGGTGTTGTTCTAGTGTGAACTGAAGATGAACTAAAGCAGAAGTGCTGGTACTGCCAGAGAGAATTTTTCAGTGTTCTTGTTGCTAAGAAAATCTCCTCCCTTCTCTCATGTGGCACCTGAGAATTTCAGAGAAAAGGGTCAGCAGAAGTGTGACAAAGTTTTTATCTGTTGTGAACACTATTTAAATTATTGGTGCAGGGCTTAGAAGTTTTCTAATTTCAAATCTTTCTCATGTGAATTTTTCAAAGGATGCAATAACGTTCAAGCATGAGAACAGAAATTCAGCTCAACAAATTACCATTTTATTAAGCTGACTATCTCTTCTTCCAAAGGCCTCACAAGTAGTACTCTTAATTTTAAATGTAATCTTTGACTCACCAGTAGCTCGCTTCTGCTGTATGCACATATGAAAGACATATTAACACTGTCAAAAAGGGAGATTTTGTTTTCTGTTTTCTATTCAAATGTCTGGATATAATTCCAAACAAATTTGAGAGCAATTTCTTAAAATATCTCTCTCTTCCTCTTTTAAATATGCATTTATCTCTGCAATATCAGAGATGGAAAAATAAAAAAAAAACCAAAACCATAGAACACCTCTTTTATCACATGTTGGTTTTAGGTCTTCTAATAATTGACGATAGAACACATCTAAATGTAATAGACTTTATTTATTTATTTATTTATTAGCTACATATTTCTTGTTAGAATGACAGCCTCTCTTTTCACATTCCTTCACTGTTTTCCCTGTGGGCCTTCCAATTCTCACTTCTAGACATCTTAACTTTAAATCATAATAATTTCCACTCTGTGATCAGAATATAAATTCTCTGTACTGCCAAATAGGCATACAAGAAACTGCCTTGTCCTCCTCAGTCAGTTCATCCTTTTAGAACAGCAGTGGGAAAAGGTCCAGTTTTAGAAATAGGACTGGGGGGAGGTTTTACACAGTGAATATTCTGCAAGCTTCTCCACAAACCCTCATGTGCTCCAAGTCTTCACTGTACCTGCCAATCCATATGCAGGAGACAGGTGTTTGTCTTTCCACTTTGTTAACTACCTTGTCACAATACATCACCATTTATGTATTATTTTGTGGAGGTTTGGTTTGCACAATTTAGTCTGCATTTCCACCTGTTCTTGAGCAGGGTTGGAGAAGTGCCTGTTAAAGCTGCTGTATTACCTTATGTTTACATAGCTGGTTTTAATCATTACATTTAATATTCATATTACATAGCAAACATTTCAAGCCTCTTCTGTGCTCACTGCAGGTAGCAAGTTTGCAGTTCTAAACCAAGGATCACCTGGCTGCCTGCAGGTGTTAGGCAACGTTTGCATTGTATTTTCACTTGGGTAGACAGCTGGGATGGGTTACCTGTAAGCATGGCAAGGCAACCAAGCCTCTGGCAGCTTTTTGGCCTCACTCAGGTGCACTCAGCTGTACCATGTATAGGCTCATCTGTGAATTTAAGGGAGATCACTGAGTCCCTGCACAGGAATTTGAAGAGTCATCAGATGTTAAAAACTTCCACCAGGATCAGTGTGTGGCATTTGATACGAGTGCTAGCAGAGACAAGAACAAAACCTGTATAAAATATCATAGAATCATGTAATATTTTAGGTTGGAAGGGACCTTAAAGATCATCTAATTCCAACCCACCTGCCATGGACAAGGACACCTTCCACTAAACCAAGTTGCTCAGAGCCCCATCCATCCTGGCCTTGAACACTTCCAGGGACGGGACAGCCACAGCTTCTCTGGGCAACCTGTGCCAGTGCCTCACCACCCTCACAGTAAAGAATTTCTTTCTTATATCTGATCTAGACCTGCCCTCTTTCAGTTTGCAGACATTCCCCCTTGTCCTGTCACTCCTGTAAATAGTCTCTCTCTGTCTTTCTTGTGGGTTCCCTTCAGGTACTGAAAAGGCCACAATTAGGTCACCACAAAGTCTTTTGTTTCCAGGCTGAACAATCCCAGTTCTCTCAGCCTCTCCTCACAGCAGAGCTGCTCCATCCCTCTGATCACCTTGGTGGCCTCCTCTGGCCTGGCTCCAGCAGGTCCCTGTCCTTGCTGTGCTGGGAGCCCAGAGCTGGATGCAGCACTGCAGGTGGGGTCTCAGCAGAGCGGGGCAGAGGGGCAGAATCCCCTCCCTGCCCTGCTGCCCACGGGGCTTTGGATGCAGCCCAGGACATGTTCGGCTTTCTGGGCTGCAAATACAAATGTTGTGTGCTCATGTCCAGCCTCTCATCCACCAGCACCCCCGAATCTTTCTCAGTGGCTGCTCTCTATCTGCTCATCCCCCAGCCTGTGTTGAAACTCCAAATAACTGGGTGAGGTGATCTCGAGCTCTCCTGTGACAGTGGTCAGCACAACACATGAGAGCCCAGCCCATGCACTGGCATCAGGCATCGACTGACCGCTTTCAGAACAAAAACCGGATGTTGTTCACATGCTTTACAGGACTCCTAAGGAGGGTTTGAAACCTTTGGTCTCACTGTAATACAAATGTTATCACTTTCCACTGTACCAGATAAAAATGCAAAATAAACAATTCACATGGTTAATAAACAAAGGCAGATTTTCTGATACACTCTGTTATTTATCTTAGGTAAACTGCTTCTTATATTTGACATATGTCCAACACTACAGAAATGTGAGACATGCTGTGCCTCCTGACTTGTGCTGCTGTGACTGAAAGTGGAATTGGAATTATGTGAGGGGAGTTTCAGATGCTTCACCTCCATTAAAACATACCCTGCCCTTTTTCTCCTCAACATCAAACAGAACTCCAAATATGAGGCTATTTAGCCCATGGACTCATAAAACACAGACATAAATTACAGATAGATGAAGAAATGCCAGAATTTCTGAAGCATGTCAACACTCCCTAAAGTATTCCTAACATAACCCTGTGCACTGTCAGATTCCAACCAAAATAAGAAAAGGGAAGTTGGGAGGGCTGATGTTCACACACCATCAGTCCAAAGTTATTTAACACAATTGTTTCTGTAATTGCAGCTCCCTGAAATGTTCAGTGTTCAACGGTCCTCAAAAATCAGACTTCCAATTGGCTGATGATGGGTTTTGTTAGATGCACATGCTGAGTTGGGAAATTCAGCTGCACACATCAAGACCAGAGATTTTTCAACACCGTCACAGGTTTTGAGGTGAAGAGGGTCTTCACAGGATCTAAGGTATTTTTCTTCACAGAAAGATACATCTCTCTCACTGAATTAGTAACACATATGCAAGAGTCTAAGCTACTGAAACTCAATAACTATTTTACTCTGGGGGGAGAGAAAAATTACAGTGGCAATAGGAAATGCATTTTCTAAGAACAGTCTTAAGGAACTTAAAATTAGCCATTTATATACCATTAGCCTTGATGAGATAGTTAAGTCTAACTGGATATCACAGGCATTACAAAACTGAGGTTATAGAAAAAACTTTGCAGATACCTTCTCTTTCTTTTTTTTAATTAGCAACATTTAAAAATCAGCCCTCAATTCCTAATCAAGTTAAATGAGTTAACTTCAGGCTTTATCAACAAGAGTGGTGACATCCTCACAACTGAGATAGCAGAGAAACTTCAGGGCATTTTCTGCTCCAGGGGACATCAGATGGCAAGAGTCCTGCTTCAACAGGGGAGACAGTGTCTTGGGACTGTAGAGATAAAGAAGCACATATCCCTTTCCAGGACCACAGATTGTCTCCACATCTGATGAATGGAGAAATCTCAGCAGGAACAAAGGAAAAAGTGGTGGACTGGTGCAAAGCTCCTCAAACTTCTTCTATATCCTGTATCCACTTCTAAATGCAAGGTACAAAAATGAGGAAACAGGGTGACAATTAAAGGTTATTTTACAGAGGCTTCCTTTCTGCAGCAACATAAAGTATTGCAGTCAATAACTTTGTTGCTTCAGGAAATATTGTGCTGGGTAAAATCATATCCTCGGGAGAACAGAACTCTGTGTTCAAACACTAGATCTTACTTTATAAATGAGGCAGTTCTGTGGCAGAGAAGAAAATTACAGTCCCTGTGTAGGAGCTCTTTGAAAGAGCAGGTTATGAATCTCAGGCAGGGGCTGAGGAGCTCTGCTGACCCTGGTGAGCAGGCTGTTAGAGGTAACTGAGATCTCTGTGGCTTCAGAGCTTCTGCTTTGACTTGGTGATAATAGTCTGGAATATCAGCCCTGCAGGGTGAGGATGCTGATTCAACCTCCTTGTCAGGTGAAGCAAGGGCAGCTGTGGAGGCCAGGGCATCTGCTCTGGGAATGAGATGCCAGAGCTGTGATCTGTGAGCACACACAGCCTGGGAGAGGCAACACCAACTCCTGCACTCTCCAACAAAAGGGTTCCAAATAGACCATGATATGCACTTTGTTGGGCTAGTGTTTTAATAGCCATTATTCTTCCCAAAACAGATCGCACCTCTGTGCTACAGGGATGTGCCAGAGCAATAGACTGCCAAAAGGGGTCAAGCTCATAGGCACTCCCTGAACAATCTCTCCTGTTGCCTCCACAGTGAGACTGGCTACTGTGGCAGATGATCACAACAGCCAGGACATTCTTTCCCTTTTCCCATCAGTTAAAATCTCCAACAGTAGTAAAGCCATAGTAAAGACAGCAGCAAATCAAATCCATTACTGATTGGTGTATGAAGTTTAACCCAGACAACTTTGCCAAGAAATAAGCTGTGCAAACAAAGCTTTGTCTATCACCATCCCCTGCACGCTGCCTGGGTAATCTGCATATTTAACAAAGCTTCCTAGTATTCATGCCTGAAAGTACATACCGAGGGAAACTGGAGCCAGATGGTTAGATGTCACAGTGACTAAAAAACTGCTTTTAAAAAGGTAGGCTTCCAATAATTAATAGTCTGGATCTTCAGATAATGTAAATCACTGAAGTGAATTGCACAATTCTGATTTACACTGCCACGTAATCTAGTTGTGTGTGTTCAACCTTTATTCTCAAAAACACTTGGCACATATTGCTTGGATAACTCATTTTTGAGGCGGGGAGGGGGGAAGCCAAACATCCGTTTGCTGAAAGCCTTTAAGGGTATGACATATTCTGAAGCACTCTAAAACACAACTGCGTGCTAATTAAAATTTCATATTTTAAAATAACATAGCACAGAAGAGATACAACTCCAGCTGGAATGAGCATCCTACTCCACAGTGCAGACAGGGCAGAGTTTCCAAAGGCACAAATAACAGTGAGGCACCTCCCATAGAGAACAGGTGATGACAGGTCACGTGAGACATTCTGCATTCCCTCAGTGTCCTAATGGAAAGATGTCAGAAAGCTTCTGAAGACAAAATGACTGTCATAATTCTTTGTGGATCAAAGAAAAATTTACAGTTTAAGTTTCAGCTTAATTCTTAGCACTCGTGGAGTGGTTAAAAGATATTATGCCTCTTCCCACCTGCTGGACTCTTGTGTTACACCATGCATGGCAGTAATGAAGACAGATTAATGCTATTTATTTGCTGACACTGACAAGAGTAGCCTGTCTTTTTTCCCTGTATTTTATCATTAAAGTCTTGTTTTTCATCCTCAAATAGCCCCAAGACAATGCACTGTACTAATTAAGTAGGAACAACATGAAAAAAAACAACCCAACCAAGAAAACCCTACCAACGATATTAATAGGCTGGATGAAATCAACAAAAGGCAACAAATTCTATTCAGTGCTGACAATCCAGCTTTAACATACTTCTGAGGTAGGAAACAATAGAAGAAAATGGGTCTGGTTTTTTATGAAGGTTTCCCTCCTTTGAATTAATTTTCAGGGATCCCTGGATATCAGGCACTACAGGTAAATAATAAAAAAAAAATCCAAACCAAAGCAATAACAGCAAAGCTGTGTGGGTAGTGCAGCACGGGAGCACATTGCACAGGGAGGCTGTCAAATCTGCAAATTAGTTTTTCACAGCCCAGCTAGACTAAGGAAGAGCTGACCTGATCCCACGGTGGCTACAGTCCTGATTTGTGCTGGACTTTTCACTAAAAGACATTCAATGCTCCATTCCCAGTGGTGTTTCGGTGATTTGATGATTCTGTGAAAACAGCTGCAAGATGCTGTCCTGACACAGGATGTGTTTGGGCAGCCTAAACCTTGAGAAGAGAACTGTGCCTTTATAATCTATGTGCAGCCTGAGACTTACCCTGTCTGCCAGGGGGGGTATAACTCTTACTGAAACAAGCAGGCAAAACACCCCCCAATGAAAATAGTCATACTTTTGAGTACAGTTTTAATTACAATGACAAAGATCATTGATTTTCCACATGGAAATAAATTTACTCTGGTGTTTGTGCTTACAAGACCCAGACCATAAGTATGAAATTCTTGGCTTGCTTCTTCTAAGTTCTTGAGCTGGCTCCTTTCATCTGTTTTATTTTTCTTTTATTAAGAATTAATTAAAGTTATCAAGCTCATCTTTCTGACTAAAGTCAATCTCCCCTGCTTGGGTAAGTATAGGCAATACTTACAGCTGCAAGCAGTGTAAAGTCTATTTTAAAACGATTTTTGATTTTAAAGGGTCACTGCCAAGGTGATTAGCATAGAATCTAAATGAGCTTTCAACATCCCTGCTTCCCTCTGATGCTGATTTAACTAGCAAAATCTGGCCAGCAACACCAGTTTTTAAACCCAGCCTTCAAAGCCGTGACACGGCAAAAGGCTTCTTGAAGTCCAAGGAGATTATGTCTGCTGTGGCACTCCTGTCAGCTGTCATTGTCCCTTCTTAGGAGAAGTTAATCAAATTTGTTCAGGCTGACCTCTGCTTCAGCCAGCCTGGACCTGTCTAAGGCTACACCTGCCCGGTGCTGCCCATCGGGGTCCTGCTCACCTCCGCAGCCAGGCTTGGCTCCCTCCCAAACAGGGGTGCTGGGTCAGCTCCCCTCCCTGCCCGGCCTCTCACCTTCCTCCTCCAGCTGACAGGGAGTCCAGCCCTTCTGCATCTTCCGTCCCTCTCCTTCCTCATCTAACTTACGGGCATTTCTGCTTTCATTCTTCCTCTGTGTGACAGGGTGGGTATGTATATCTTTCCCAAATTCAGTGGTTTCATGATTATCCACCACCACTGGCTGAAGTGGGGCTGCAGAGACTATAGGGAAGGGAGGGATGAAGACCTCCCCCAGCACTAGGTTGTAAAATCTTCCTTTTATTTCAAATGTTTATTCACCATTAACTTCATTTTCTTTCACTCAGATCAAGTGCGTTTATTATGTGGAGAGCTGGTAGTGATGTTTTTAATTAAGGTTGTCTAATAATTTCCTCCATAGCATTTGGTTTTCGTATAGTTTATAACCCCAGGAATGTTAATCATTCTGGGCTAAATTTTGCATGCTTTGTTTTTGCCTAAAGTGGAATTGAATATGAGATCATCAGCTACCCTGCTCCTGCATCCTATTTTTCTTCCCCAAAATATTCTCTTGTTGTGATAAAGTGCAGTAGTCTGGGAGCCAGATGATCATAAATTGCACTTTCATAATTTCTACTCCATGATGCTAATAATTCTGTGCAATTGTATCTCTAATCAAGCAAGGTGTTATGCATTTTTTGCATAGAAAGCAGAAAACCATCAGTCCATCAGCTTAATCAGTGAAGCGATGGAGATTTTCAAAGATTGTGCAAGGTCACCAGTGCAAACTGGGATTAAAACTTCATGGAAGAGATGTGATGTTATCTGCCATACACAGTGCCTCTAGACTGCTTGCTTTTGCAAAATATTAAGCAGAAGAAGCCAAGACAAGGTTTAAATAGAAAAGGTATTGCAATTAAAAAAAAAAAAACCAACTGAATTTCTAAATTTCCATTCTACTGGACATTTCAGTAACAATGTTGAGCTGGAGTCTTGATAACCTTTCCCTTTTCCGTGTTTCGGCCCCTCCTCTCTTTGTCTCTCTTTCCTTTCTTTACAAGGTTAAAATTACATGCAAAATGGAAATTCAGGATTTCAGATAAATTCTCACACTTTCTTCTTCACTGAGTCCCCTTTGGGAAGAAGACTGCCCTCAAAAACTCTCCAGAACCTGTAAGATTTGCTGCACTCTGGGGCAGACACAGCCCCTAGGGCTGCTCAGCGCCAGTAGTTCGGGTGTGAGCTCCAGGAAGAACTGTTCAATTCTCAGAACTCCAAGAGTGAGGCTGCTCTCTTTTATTCTATTTACTTTTATTCTATTTACTTCTAATGTCTTCAATGAATTGGCAGAAAGGCTTTCAAGCCTATCCTATACTCTCCCAGCATCAGCACCAGTTCAGAGCAGGTATCTCACACCTTTCCTCTTTCGGGATTCAGGTGCTCAGAGGTCTAAGGGGCAGGAGTAGTTCAGCAGATGCTGAATTTCTGCCCTCCGTGGTGAGGCAAAAGCAAGTGCAGCTGCGGCCCAACCCCGTTTGCCTCAGCCATGAAGCAGTTTCACTGAAGTTACACAAAGCACACAAGCTTTGCCCATCGTGAGGAAAGCTGCCTTCACCTTTGGCACTGAGTGCAAGATCACTCTCTCTCCTGCTCCTCCTAGAATTCTTAGGTCCAACGGATAAGGAAGACAGTCCGACTCTAAAGTTCTCCTATTCTGTGGGGTTAACCTTCACTTTAATCCTCATACTTTCCATTCATTCTCATGAGTGTGATTTCTTGAATGTATCAGGTCACAATCTTCGGCAGCAGAAAGAGAAGGGATGAAAACCATTGTTAGACAAGAATGCTAATTCTGAGAGCGAGCATCGAAAGGTTGAGTCAGCCTGTGCCACATTGTGAGGGTTCAGCAATGCTCCATTCATTTGTGTGACAAGCCTCATTATGAGGAAGCTTTTTAAAAGCAATTCATTCTGAGGAAGCTTTGGATACAGTTCCAAAAGCAGAAAATAAAACCTAGGAGAACAGGGGAAAGCAAAAAGAGCAGGCAGGAGAATCAAGCAGGAAGGCATACAAAAATCAGCTCTTTTGCAAGTTGATTTTTTCATTATGTTTGACATTCTTTGGGAGACAGAACTGCTCTGCACACTTGTGGCCTCAGGCAGTGAAGCTCGAAGAAGATATTTCAAGAGCTGCAGAACACACACATAGCTGTATAGCACAGAAAATATATAAAAACTGAATGGATGAGATCGTGATGCTAACTTGCTCCTGAATTACATCAGCCAAGGTAGTCTATTTTGAAATAGAAATATACACATAGTTCTAACTATTTTGCCACTTATTTGGACCTTTCGGTAGTGTTGAAAAGATGTGGTATCTAAAGTTCAGCTGAAAAATAAAACTCAAACCCAATCCAAAGAGATTAGACAGATTTCCTGATGAAAACAAGCAGTACCTGCAAGTTGTGTGTGATTCTCTGGGAGATTAGACAATTAGAAAAATGTGTAACTTGATGAAGCCCTATGGGTTCTAGCAACCTTTGTGACTGTCGTTTTTAAGTTAATCTCACCATCATCAAGAAATTAGGAGAAAACAAAGTGTTTTGTGCTCCCTCTGCTGTTCTGGAGCAGCAGGTAGCTGACAAATGCTATACCCAGAGCTCTGATGTTCGATAAAATTCAGTCATGAAGAAGCAGAAATAACAAACTCAGACTTTCAGCATGGTTTTGTATGTAGCTGGTTTTTTTTTGTTATTAAACAAGTGAACCAGAAAGGCAAAATGTGTTTTAGTTCCCTTTTAGAAGAAAAGTCCATTTCTCTTTTTGAGATTGATAGAAAAATAATTTCTAATGTTCACTGAACTACAAGGAACCTTAGAAAAATCCTCTCCTGGCCGATGCTTGGGGCAAGGCTGTGAGACTGAGTGGCAAATCAAATTGGCAAATTCTCTCCAAATACTTGCTGCTATTAAGATTTTCAGTCTCAGTCTAAGCTAATGATTGATTAGGCCTCAGTTAGACTTATTAGCCAAGTAAAATTGAAGATTTAACTCAGACGCTCAGAGAATGTAAATACAAAAGACTTCCTATTAAAAATAATTTGAAAATAAAAGAAACAAAATAGTGTTTTCCAAAAAATGAAATTTGTACTCATTGGGTTTAGAGGAAAATACAAATGAGTTTGAGACAGGTTAAAGTGTTCAAGACCAGGCTGGATGGGGGACTGAACAGCCTGGTTTAGTCCATGGCATTGGGAACTAAGAGGTCTTTAGGGTCCCTGCCAACCCCACTCATTCCATGATTCTCTGGTGTTCTGGCTTTGGTGCAAAGAAAGTTTTTTGTGTCCTTCACAGCATCCACTATATTGAGGGATAATTCCTCTCACACAGCAGTGGTACTTCTGCTGTAGTTCCAGCAGGAAGAGGAAAGAGTGATGTCAGAGCAGAGGGTGACCTCATTAGTCTCTTTGGTGAAAAATGAAAAGAGATCAGAAGTCCAGTGGGACTTCTGAGTTGAGATAGATTTGATTTATACTGAATGATGCACCTCTTAACTTTCAGAAGAACAGAAGCTAACCTTCCTCACATAAAAATTGTGTCAGTAGATTTTTTACATCTGATTAAAAATGGGTTTTGGTTCCAGCAATAACTCAAGGGAAAACATGCTTTGTAAATACAAAGTGGAATAAGAAAAGTACATGCATAAACAGCAGTGACACGTATAACCCCAGCTTCCTCACTGGGAGCTTGTAATGTTCTAAAGCACCAAAACAACAACCAGCTTGATGTTTGAATACATTCTTATGGTCCTAAAGCTATAAAATAATATTCCTCTACCAGCACGTGCGTAATTGTACCACTTTGTCCTTTTTTTCTGCTGTGCTACTACTTCTGCTCTGGAACTGCATCCATGCAATCTTTCTACATGGGCCACAGTCACAGAGATCAGCTGGGGAGCTCTCCTTTGGTGGCACAGCTGAAAACCAGCCTTGTCCCAAGGCAGACACAAGGCCCCCAAGGACAACAGGATCCCATTAGCAGAGCACCTGTGTAAACAACTGGAGAACAAGGCCACCTTCTTGCTGCATCCCACAGTTCTGACCTTATCACGCTCTTCATCACTTATAGAATTGCTCTTAAAAGCCATTTCAGAGGGACATAAAATATCTTCCTTTGGCAAAGAAACGTGTATAAAAAGATAGGAGAAAATACCACTGGCCTTTTGATTAACTCTAAGGAACAGAACTTGCTAACATAATGAAGCATGACACATCATCAGGACGCTGCATTTATCTGGAGAAGTGTCAAACAGCACAGTTTCATGAAGCATGAATAGTGTGCATTACGGAAAGAGAAAAAGATTTAAGCTTTATTTCAATCTCAGCCATCAGCCCACCAGCCTTAGGGTAGAGATACTTCCATATCCAAGATTTCATAGTTTAAAAAGCCACATAAAATATTATGGCATGAATAACAATGAAAGCATCAAACCCAGACTTCTTGTTGTTGGAAAGAATAGGTAAATTCCATCCTTTCTATGATAATAGTGTTCTTTCTTTCTTTAAGAATACTCTAAGAAAAATTGATGCTTGCCTTAAAATAAAAGGGACAAGGAATAACACAACAACTACTTACATTATTAATTTGATTCAATTTTATAAGAGAAAGGTAGGTTCAGGGAATATTTTCCTTGTGATTTGCTGAAAAATGTGTTTTTAATGGGATGTATATGCTTAAATGTTCTGGAGAGTTCAGAGTGATGATGTACAGCTGTGTCCTATTTCCCTCTGTGAAAATTACAACATCTATGAATTATGTTTATAACATCCCAAAGCCAGAGAGAGAGATCAGATCTCGCAGCATTAGTGTCTAATTTTAGAATGCACCCAGTTGCCTGATAATCATTTACACCAGAGATGCTACTATGCTTCCTTATGAACTGCAGCTTATTATTGGTAATATATTACAGAAAATAAATCCTTTCCTCATTTCTGCAATGACTTTTGAATGGCTAGAGGCAGTAGAAAGGAGCCTGAGCTTCTGGAAAAACAGCTTTGATTCCAGGACTAATATTCATCTCAGGTCTTAACCCAGGTGATGGAAGTCATGTCACAGGATCTGGGCCAGCTGCTGGCCTATTCTCCCCAGGAGACTGCAGAGGCTGTAACCTTCATGGTCACTTTTGGGCCATCCTCCCCTTCCTTTATTACCACTTTCAGTCTGGCTTGGACCCCTGCTCCTGACTTTTTTTCCTTCTAAGCAATGTCATATTTAAAAATGATCTGCTTCCACACTTGGTTTTTTTCTAGTCCCTTTTGACTCATCAGACACCACTATTTCTGATGAAAATGTCGCTTGCTGTCTTGGAGGCTCTATATTTGGCTTTAGCACCACCCCAAAATGATGGAATGAGCCATTTTAATGAGAAAAGTCTCTACCAAATAGGAAACAGAGCTGCTAATATCTCATTCTTAGCATTGTCACAATATTCATCAGGGCTATGTAAAGATTTGGAATTAATTATTTCGAAGAGGTTTCTCTTCTGGAATTTTCAAGTGTCTTCATCAAGGTTTGAGTAAAATATTCTTAGATCATTACCTGAATTTCATCTTCTTAGAAACAAAAATTACACAACTGGAATAATAATAAGCAAAATTAAAAGGAGAAAAAAAACCCCAAGCAACAAAGCAATAACCAAACCACAACTCTATATAGAGCAGGCATTAGGACTCTTTTTCACCTGAAATAATCAGACCAATTTCATTCCTTTTGTACCTAATCTACAACAAGTGGAAAGAAAACATAAACACCGTCCTGAAATGCTGCAGAAGAATTACGAGGGTAGTGATACTTGATCACGGTGCCCAGTTATTTTCTACATATCAATTCCTGCACAGCATGCTCTGCTTGAGAGGTGAGAAAGATCCACAGCTGTAAAAACACAGCAATAGCTGCACTGAAGTTTCACACCTGCATGCAGAGACTCCTTCATCAACTGCATGAACTTTGTCCTCTAAGTATAAGGCAAAGGGGCTTTTTAAGTGTCATGCTGCTGTTTCCTTAGTAAACAATGGGCATAATTAAAGCTATTAAGAATCCTTCAGGAAAAAGGATACCAGTATTAACTTGGAAAAAATATGGCTTTACTGGCTAGATTTGTAATTCTTCTACCAGAGATGATAAAACACTACCAAATTTTAAAAAAAATAGGTAGTAAATTTTTGTTATTGCATGGAAAACGGCTACAATGCTCAGCTGTAAATGCAGTTCATAGTGAAGTGTTATTAATAAACAGCTTTTTGACGAGAAAAGTTTAGTTTAGTACAGCATAATGTTTCACTGGATTGCACTGCAGTTAGTAAACAGAGCTACCTACAGACCTGAAAAAACTGTGGCTGGAGAAAAACATGTGAATTAGCAGAAACACTTTGAAACTGTGACTTTAGAACTGTGACTTTAAAACTAGAACTCCGTGATATAGCAATCACTTGCTGTTCTCAAAGGAGACTAAGAAGTAGAAGAAAAAGAGATGTAATTTATCATTCTCTGAGCATGCTTTTTTAGTAGAAAAATGATGCTGACTGGAAGAATTTAGTTTGGGTTTTTCTTTTTTTTCCAAAGCCATCAGCTATGTAAATGATACAGACCATATTGATAAATGGTTAAAACGGAATGGAACAAACCCAAAAATAGGAATCTGCAGCAACAGCTGTCCAAACCAGAATATCTTCATCTTTCATTTAGAAACCTCCAGCAGGTTGAGCGAGTTATTCCATGCTGCAGAAATGCCTTTGGGATGTGCTCCTACTGGCATCCTTGTACCACCTGCTTGGGAAATGCTGTGCCATGGGCCTTAGCATTTGCACAGACTTCTGTGAGAGGAAAATGTCAGCTTCCATCTGATGTCTCAGTTTGTAGCTACAAGAGCTGTGCCTGCACGAGCCGTGCCCAGGTTCACGGAGGCAAGACGCACACACGCAGAGAGAGAGCTCTGTGACTCTTATTTCAGGGAGGCTGGGAGCTGCATCCTGACTTTTCCATCCAGCAAAGTGATTACGTGGTGAATGAACAGTAGATTTTATGCATGGGAAATAAGACCTATTCTATACTAGCTACTAAACGCGGCTCCAGGAACATTGCCGCCTCAACTTCAGCCTAAAGGCTTTAAAGCTTCCTATTAGAAACACTTCTTTCCCCAAAAAATCTATTCAGTTATTAATATGTCTTCCTTTTAAAAATATTTCCCATGTCATGGCTGAAATGATTTATACAATGATAGACCTTATGTTCTCCCCCTGCTCTTTTTATAAACAATATTTTTACATCTCAGGGGAGGTGGTCTGAAAAAAGGTTTATGTAGAGGGGAATTACTAGAGATAAGGTACCTGGAGAATAAAACTAACTGCACCCTACAGGTTATAAAATAACAATAATATATAAAAAAATAATCATTGAAAATTGAAGAAGCCAACAGAACTGAAATTGGAACTTACACTTTAGGTAGAAAAAATGTGTGCAACAATCCTGTATTGTGAGGGAACTATACTAAACTGTTATGGTGAATACATTTCTTGGCAGCAGGTGGCTGGTGAAGCAAATAGTTTTCCATTTTGGTTTTTACATTATCTTTCATGAAAAAAATCACTTGTTTAACACAGAAATAAGGAAGGCCACCAAAACTGACATATACCAGAGTTTTACTGACATGGGACTAGTTCTTTTACCACAGGAAATATTTTGCCTATTTAACAGTAGCATTTGGTCTGCTTACTCTTTGATGCATCTGCACCACATCTTATTCAGGGCAGATATATGGTATTGAGTGCTGTAGCCAGTTGCACTTCTATCACTGAACAAAAGTTACTTCCTTCTCAGAGCAGGAGGCACTAACAACTGAGAGTTTAAGAATCAGTATTTTAGCTGAATCTGTATTTCAGAAATCTTGCAATCTCCTTTGAATACCTCTGACAGGATACAAAGTTCAACATTCAAGGATGCAATCAGGAAACCCTCTAAATAATGAATTTGTTAAGTATGGAATCATAGAATGATTTAGGTCTGAAAAGACCTGTAAGATCAAGTCCAACCATAAGTCTAACAGTGCCAAGTCCAGCACTAAACCATGTCCTCCAGTGCCACATCTACACCTCTTAGATACCTCCAAGGATGGCGACTCAGCACTGCCCTGGGCAGACTCTTCCAATGTTTGACAATCCTTTCTATGAAGCAATTTTCGGTAAAATCTGACCTAAATCTCCCCTGGCACAACTTGAGGTGATTCCCTCTTGTCCTATTACTGGGAGAGCAGACCAAGCCCCACCTGGCTCCACCCTCCTTCCAGGGAGTCGCAGAGAACAATAAGGTTCCCCCTGAGCCTCCTTTTCCCCAGGCTGAGCCCCACCAGCTCCCTCAGCTGCTCCTCACAGGATTTGTGCTCCAGACCCTTCCCCAGCTCCATTGCCCTCCTCTGGACCTCCATGTCCCTCACCTCAATGTCTTTCCTGTAGTGAGGAGCCCAGAACAAAACACAGAATTCAACATGCTGCCTCACCCAGTGCCCAATACAGGGGACAAATAAGCAAACAATAAACAACAAAAAGGGAGACCTGAACACCTCTGAATATCTCAAAGACATTAAAAACCGCCAAACAACAAAACACATCGAGTCTTCCTAGGAATACATAAGCTACCACACTAAAAGATGGTTTCTAAGCTTGATACTTTATTGCAGAGAGAGCATGGGAGCAGATCCATCCTAGTAAGTAGTTACTTAATTTTTATGTTTTCTTGCTGTTCATTCCAATGCATTTACAGCAACTCACTTAAACTACATTCACTCTGAAAAATTAAGCCCTGGTGCTGCATTTCAATCTTAAGAATTTATTTCACTGCCAGATGTTAGAAGGACACAGGAAATAAACACTTGAAAGTAGACAGAAGCTGTTTGTGCCTGGCTTACTTTACAGCTCTAAGATTTTCTTTTTGCACATACCATAAACCTGTAAATCCCATATGCCAAGACTCCTAGAAATAATTTCCAAGTACCTGAGTATTTTTTTAAGATTCTGGTTACTTCTGTGTAGCTGGCAGCTCTGGTTTATTGCATTTAAGAAATAAACAAAGCAGTTTTAAACAACATCATTTTAAAGACAAATTACCTTTCTGAATCTCCAAAGAAGCAATCTCACTCAGACACAGGAAGATCTATCGTCCTCTCATCCCTAGGCACAACTTCCATTAAAGCAGATCAAGGAGGGAATACATTTCCTCGTTTTTAGATTTTTAAAACCCTCTCAAATAAGACCCATGAAGAATATTAAGGCTGTTCTAATGGACAAGTCATTAAAAAAGAGAGCAAACCACATGCATTTTATTGAGCAGAAACAGCAACATGTGACACACAGGTTGCTATACTAGCACAACCCCATTTTACAGGCTTCAGAGTATTACTCTTGTCCAACAACACTGAGGTGAAAAACAAAAATAAAACAAAAGAAAAAAAATCAGGGTGTAAGACTCTGGCCCACAGCAGACGACCAGCAATGGGTCTCATTGTGGGATCTCTGCAGTTAAATACAAAAATCATGGAAAGCAATAAGAGGCATAGAGCTGTCAGGAACAACGTCCTATTTTCCTTGCAGATAACTTTCATTTAAAGCCCACTAACCTGTTTCTGCCTCAGAATCCATAACACAGCAATTTTAACTTCAGTGATACAGTAAACATGAATATTGGACTAATATAGCAATTTTTCTCCTTCTACCCTAGAAGCCACAGATGTTACTTTGTGGTTTTGTATGCAACATCTTCACAATCAGCTTCAGACAGAATTGGAACAGGTGGGAACTTCAAAAATGTATGGCCACCAATTTGTACCCCAGGAAATGCTGACTTAATTTGGAAACATGCAGGGGAAAATAAGATAATGTCACCTTCTGCTTTTCTCACTTTTTAATGTTCTCCTGGAACAACCAGCAATGAATATACACACATAACATACAAATATACCCTACATACCCTATGTAATCTCTCTGCACTATTTCTTCTAAGAGGCGAACAAAGACCATTCAGTACTCTAAGCCTGACAGATATTCTCAGCACCCCAGAGTAACTGCCCTCCATGTGCTCCATTTGTTTTGGAGTGGAGCCAGATAAAACACTCAAAGCTTAAGTTCATTTTTTCCCCCCAAATGCTTCTGTATTCTTTTACACTGTTATAAAGAAGAAAACACATTGTGTAGTGTCCTATTAATACTATGGGTTCATTGTTCACAGTCAGATTGAAAACTGTCTGAAAATAAATCAAAATAAAGATTTTTTACCTAGTCACCGAAATATAAACATTTTTTGTTACAACTTTATACTTGACATATAGAACATTTATTTTATATAATATCAGTGTTCAAGCTCTTTTATCCCTTGCTTCTGTTACCATGTTTGAGAAGGGGCAACAAAGCCCAATGTGTTCTAACTTTTGACCAGCTTCCTTTGTGTTTATAGTATTTCATGCCATATTTTTTGGGTCTGAATATGCTATTGAGAAAGAAAATTTTGTCCCATCCTACTGATACTTCTGTCTTTTGGCTCAACCAATTAAATATTATCTTCCGTGGTGGATACACTCAACTCTTTAACCAAACCAGGAGCAGTTTGGTACAAGCTCCAAAGGAGGCAAAGGGCTGAGCTGTATCCAGGCCAAGAACTTCTCCAGCTCCAATCTGTTGTCTGAAAACCCTCTCAGGAGCAGAGTGACACAGTGAGCATCAAAGCAGATGAGCTTGGAACAAGATCACGCCATTAGCACATAAATAGCGGGTGGCTTTTCCCAGACTCATTGATCAAGGAACAAAGAAACTTGTGGATACAAGGAGTCTCACGCATACCTTTTCCACCCCATGTAATTTGACTACAAGCCAACCACTTTATTCCATAATTATGACAGTCTAAGTGAGCCTTCTTTGAGTTCTCCCTACTAAGCGGCCCGGCTGCACCAGTGATCTCCTCTTGAGCTGGGACACCTCTCAAGGTTCTCCTTGGGGCAGAGAGACCTCTTACCAACAGCAAATCTTTGGTAAGGGACCAGTATAATTGATAACTTTGTATTGTAGTGCACTATGATTTTGTCTTTGTCTAATTTTGATTTTTGTCTTGTTCAAATGATTGTGCAATGCAGTAATGGTAATATCACCATTGAACTTCATTAAGCCATGCTTTAACACCATATTTCAATTTTTAAAAAAAGTTTGTGACACAGTAGCTTAACTGCTGAGAAGAATTACGTATAATGACAACTCATTATTTCTTAGGTGAAATGTATTTAGCTTAGCCATTTAAAAAAAAAAATCACATAAAGGATTATATCCCCAGAACTAGACTGCAAGAAGGAAAACAATCAGTTTCCTTCCTAACCATTTCCAAGTCTGATTCTTAACAGCTTCTGTGTTAGAGAATAGCCCTCTTTGTCCAACTACAACAATGGCCACAATCTCTTTTACATGAGAATTTTCTTCTCTCCAACCCACGAACAGTGCAGATTTATCTCCCTGTCTTCTGACATTCTACTTCTGTATTGTGATGTACAAAGTACAGCAAAATATTGCCTTTGTTGATCAAAGCCATTCCCTTTTTACTCCCAATTCAGCACAGCAGTGGGATTAGCAGCTGTTCCCATGTTACCACTCAACAACAAGTAGCCAGAAAAAAGATATTTTCAATTTCTAATGTCAATAATGATTTTTTTGTCCAGTCTCTAGCCCAGTCAGTGGTTGGTATGTAGGACTGTGTGTACTTGCTGTAGATTGTGAAGTGCAAAGGACTTGTGGTAACTTATTTGCATGGCCTTACTGTGCTAATCTGATTTTGTAGTAACTCTGTGGACTAAGTTGTTTCGGTAAAACTCTCCCCAAGGATATTAAAATATGAGCAACTGTACCATTTGGTATAATTCTTCATCTGAATCAGTGCTATTAGCATATCATAAAGTATTCCCTGACTTTATCACATGCATTATTTTCTTCATTGCAACATTCAAGAAAAGATTACCTATAAATGAACAGTAAAACGAGAGACCTGAGCTTTGTTTAAAGTTCTTTCAGTAACTTCTGTGCTCTTTATGTTTGTCTTTTCTTTTTCTCCTAGGACATAGAGGAAAAAAAAAACGGACAAGAGATTGAAATGAGAATGGATTGCAGTAAGTAAAATATTATCCTCATGTATAACTGGAGACTACTGGCTTTTCTGCAGTGCTGGTAAAAACAGTAGAGTTTTAATATCAAACCATACAGCTAAAAAGATATTGTTTATAAATATGGCTAAATTGCTTTGAAATTTAACATTGTGGATACAGTAGTCTCATGCCTATCTTTTCCATCCCATGTAATCTGACAACAAGCCAACCACTTTATTCCATAATTATGACAGTCTTTTGCCTCCTAAGTGGTCTAACTCCTAAGAGATATTTGGTATAAGGACGAATTCTGGTTAGTTGAAGTCTCCTCATTGCTTGAAGTCAGACATGATTTACTATTATAGATACCCTACCAAAATGTTGTGCTGCTCTCACAACTCCTGTTGACAACAACCAACTTCTCTTAGTACTGCTTACATGTTTCTCAAAAATGCCCCAGTGGCTTCAACGTGAAGGCTTTCACTGCTAGAGAAGCACTGTGAAGAAATACATGTTTAAGTGACCAAACCACAGAACTTTCTGTGTTAGAGTAATCCATAAGAAAACATTTTCATCACCCTTGGTCATACAGAAGAATTCAAGAACATTGGTGATGCAGGACTCAGTGCTATTGCTTATTGCCATTGAAACAGTGGCTGTTTTGCTAATATGCTAAAGATTTTGCCTTTGTGTTCCACGAGTTGCCTTTAACAGTAGGATTTACAAAGACAAACCACATACTAAAGAACCGGCCTTTTTCTCTGGATGGGGAAGGTCTCGTAGCTTCAGCTGTGACTCTGTTCCCAATACAGGGGGGCTGAGCCACTCTGCCTTCACCAGCAGAAAGAAATTATACACCACCTTCCCCAGTACTGCTACCTAACACAAATATCCAGAAAATCATTATTTAAATCACATTAAACCATATTAACCATATGCATTTTCCTCAGCTTTGCATTATATGCACTGTGCTACACTGAATCCATGTCTTTTTATAGTGTGTAGTCCCATTTTCTGACTTGAGTTCTCTGAAAATTTTTTTTCTTTGTTGCAATACGATCCCTCCCAGTAAAGAGGGCTTCAGCCTTTTTTAAAGAGAGTGAAATGCTAGATACTTTCATAAATAGAAATCCTTCAATTATTCTTTGATTCTTTTGCACCTCTGTAACATGCTGGAATTTCATTTAGCAGACCATCTCCGTATAAAAACATATCATTTGGCAACCTTGATGCAGACTTTTCTTCTGTTTATGTGAAATATGCAGCTATTTCACCTACGTATTTTAACCCAGACTCTACATTCTTTACCATCATTCTTTGGTTCACAAGCTTAAAAAAACCCTCTTTAGATCTATTTCCCTGCTGTCATATTTTCCTTTAGATATATTCTGAAGAAAGCTTCTTTTTGTGAATTGAAAAATGTCATTGCATGCTTTGTACTGTCTAATTTTTCGTCTTATTAATACCAAGAGTAGAATGCATTTGAACACCACAATATTTTCATAAGATTCATTGGGGGTCTACCTTTTTCCAGCACTACTCTAATGTTCAGATAATGAAGCGTGGGGGCTGAAATAGATAGCCTGCTGACCACCTGAACCCAGAAAGATTAAAATGTATGATTCAAAGCTGTTCGAGGACTATGCCTTCTGGAAGAAAGATTCCTGTAGTGCTCTATCATTAACATCGAGACACTTCGTACTGGAAAACTCTGATGAAAGCAGGAATTCAATTGCTTCACATAGCCAAAAATGCACATTCAGGCAAAATGCTAGGGACAGGAATAAGGGTTATTGAGATACACTTACACTATCAATTAAGCTATTTGAAGAAATTTCTTTTTCTTCTGTAGAGATTAAACATTTAGGTAGCTCAAAAATGAACAAGTAACTGAAGCAAAATAACACCTCTGGTATTTCTTGTAAAAGAGGCAGAAAATGGCACCAACAAATATCAAACAAGAGAACAAATGCAATATGCTGATAATAACGCTCCCTATGAAATTTTAACCTCCGGAAATTAGATGTCAAGAAAAAGGAATAATTAAATGAATTGGAATTCAGGCAGTAGTAAGATCAACTACAGTAAATACATTGTTATCAGAAATTATTTTTTGCAAACATACCGGTGATAGACAGGGAACTGCAGGGGATTTTCAAAATTTCAATTTGCAGGTTTTATGAGAGCTATGAAGTAGGTGGAAAACACAAAAGATTCAACAACAGTCATTTTCACCAAAATTGTCTTTAATAATGCAAGTTGTCAAAAAGCTTAAAAGCAGCAAATTTTGTGCATGTTTAATTACTTTGAAATAGCTGTAGTCAATGAATTTGGAGGCAATACCTCGTGTTTGCTTTCTTCAAGGCTCATAGAAGGTAAAGACTGTGTCCTGTATCATAGCCTAAGTATTTTCTAGAGATTGTCAGAAGAGTTCCCCTCTCTCTTCCAACAGTCAAAGCAAAAAACTCTTGGCTCTTTGTCAGGTGGCTTATTGACTTCATTGAGGCTGAGGCTTTACTGAATTTTCAAAATAAAATTTACAGACAGCTGAACAAGAGTATGACCTGTACTACTTTAAAGGATATATTTGATTATCAAAAAAAAACCAACATTAATAAATGCTATTTTATTCCAAATGTAACTGCCCTTTGTTATATTAAATATGCTTTGCATCTCCTCGTCTTCTCACATCAAACACGCATTGTGATTGCAAAGCACAATCCTTCTGGCTTATTTCCTCAATGTTACGTCCAGATGTATTGCACAAACTCTCTGATGAGGACCATTTACTGTACCTGGAAGCCCTGCGAATTTGCTTCTGTATGGAATATTGCTGCCAAGTCAGAGTCATCTGCACTTCAGAGGAATATAAAGAGGTAAAAATCAAATTCTGTTTGACACCTTGATCGTGCCTTGAGGCTACAAATCTGATGGTTTTTGATTAGTGAAAAACATTGTGGTTGTGAGAACAGGTGGAATATGACAATTCAAGATGTTCCTAAAACGTAGAAAAAGATAAATAGACTTCAGTGTCTTTGACAGGTACTTCTAAGAGATAACTATAACCACTTCAGTCTCGAAGGCTTTTTGGCCATGAATGAAACTTTTGGTAATCCACAGGCATTGTGACAAATCGTCAGCTCTCCTGCATTATTTTTAGGCACACTGCAGTTCAACCTACCCTCTCCTCTCCACAGGCTATTGGGAGACTTCTCTGGCAGTTGCAAAGTTGGATGGGTTGGTATTTATCTTGCTGTGAAGTGGAGTTTTCTCACATAGCAAATCTTCTCACAAGGTGTTAACATTTCCCGTTCCCACTCATCAAAACACTTACCACGAAACAGATGTACCAAAGACGAATCAATTTGAACTCGTACTTTAGTTACCAGGCTTCACTTTCAACAGATCTACGTAGGCCTGTTTAGACACAATTCAGATAAGCAGATAAAGCTGAGCACACCAAGGAACAAGCAACCTGCTGTCCTCTAAGTACAGCTTAAGTAAAGTTCTTTCTCTCCTATATACTGAAATGGTATGCTGTTTTGCCCTGGCCAATCACAAGGAGAGGATATCAAGATTTGCTCTATTTTTACAAGCTGTTCATGGCCCCATGAGATATTCCCTCCTACAGCATCACTGCAGAATTTAAATGTCCTGTATGTAGGAGAGCTTTCACCGCTTCTGTGCCCTACATCAGAGTAGGAACTCTCTATTATGTGCAGAGCCACCAAAAAAAGACTGTGCTAAAAGATGGGGAGGAAGTGCACACAGTACAAAAGCACACAGTTGGATAGGTTTTCAAGGCAAAAAATGTGCTTATAGGTAAACCAAAAGTAACATCCAAGTTTAGTACCACCACCTAGTATCCTCCTATTTGTAATAATTCATCTTAAAAGAGGCATAAGGCTTTGATTTGCCATAGCTGAACTCTGCTTGCTTCTTCTGAAGCATTTGTCCTGTTAATCCTCGTAAACTCCTAACAGTCCAGAATGATCATTTATTGTCAGGTACATTAGTATGGTATTACCAGGATGAATTCTTTCAGTTGTGAGTCCTCCAGGAATTACAGCAAAAAATGTTTGTCTAGGAAAGATCACAAATTAAAGCACCTTCTTTTCACTTATAAATTCACTAGGAATGTCTTTCTTCAAAGCATGATAAGTAGTCATGAGCTTTTATCACTATGAGACTAAAGAGATCTAATTTGACAGTTCTGCCTTCAGTCCTCTTCGCACTTTTATATCAAAATAACTCCTCTGACTTTGCTGAGATTGCTTCTTCTTTGTACCAGGTTTTGAAAATAATCATATCCAAATTCTTTTATTTCAACAACGTCCTCGTTTTTCTTAAGCATTTTATGAAATCCTGAAGGAACTGTGACTGGGACCACCCTTGGTTTGTACGTGCTCCTTTGAGCTGAAAAGCTGTTATACATTGTGCAAACTCCCTCGATGGCTTGACAAGAAGGGGTACAATTTAGGCCTGCTTTTTGGAAGATGTCTCTCCAACTTGTTTAAGGTCTTTCATTAGTACTAAGCAATCCTTTAACCAGTGCCTTCTGTCCTCTCATGGAAGTAAAAAACTCATCCGAGGAGCTGGTTGAGGATAGAGAGGACCAGCTTTTGGCAGCTCTGCAGTTCCATGCCTGCATAATTTCTGTGTTTTGCTGCTTTGTACATACGTAATTGAAGAGAAAAAGATATACCTCTAGGAGGTACTGCAGCCAATGCCATACCCAAAATATACCCAGGCACCTCAAGTGCCAGTAGAGAGACAGGGAACTTTTCAGAATATATTCAGGGCTGCATACAAGAGCTTGCTAACTATATTTATGCTTGATTAGTACATGTATAGGGTACTATTTATATTAATCAAACTGTAAGGGAGCTGGATATTAATGCTGAAGCATTTAATTTTAACATTTAATTTTAACATAAAGGGAAAAGGTTTACCTGGGAACTCTGCATGTAAAAAACTATGTTGAGAAACAGATTTCAGTCCCCATACTCGAGAGAGCACATGGATGCATCTGTGCCTGTCTGTGACATGAGGGCTCCCAAAGGAGTCTTCCTGTGATCCCCTGGTGGATTCATGCAGGTGCTGTGGCAAATTTCCTTCACTTTAAAAACGTGTGCTTTTTTGCAGGCAAATCCTCACTCTGTCTCTTCATACCAAATTATACCAAGCATTTAGGCCAAACACATAATATGGATGAAATTAGGAGAAAACCCCATAATTTGCCTAGCTATTGTGGGGGCTGCTTACAATAATTTTAAGCCTAACATAATTTGATAACTGTTTTCTTTCCACTGCTTTATGAAAAGACTCTCAAACAAAGCAGAGCTGGTGAAATTTCTTGTCTACAATCATTTCAGATAAATCAAATAAATTACATGGCCAAAAGGTTACACAAATTATTTAAACATGTGAGTTAAATCTTATGGGACCCATAAACATTTCTCAATGATGAAACATAACAATAAGAGTTTTCTTTGTGGAGGTTATGCTGAGGTTCTCTTGGATTCTTTATACAGAAAACCATAAAAAGTGATTCCTGGGATATATTTATTAAATGAGGTTCCCTCCACTCCTTACTCATAGCTAATATTTCACTAAAATCTAACAGCATTATAGCTACAAACAATACAATATTCTCCATACAGGGATATGTTGAATGCTTACTAAAGCACTGAAAAAGTAGTATCTGGTTATTTGACACAGAACAAAATAATAATGGAATATGAACTACATATTATAATTTCTTTGAAACATTATCTGTCTATTTTTCAGTGTCTGAGTAGCGTGTAACACAAAAGGATTGTTAAACAGTAAAATACAATGAGAAATTCAAAAATTGCAATTTAAGCTGTTGCAGAACTGTTCATTTAGATTTCTATTCCTGGTTTACAAAGATCCAGTCCTCTGTTCCTATTGCTATTTCAAAGTTCCCAAGAATGGCATCACTTCCCTTTGTAGATGCAGTTTCCTCAGTAAGTACAAGCTAACATCCATCAAACATCGTATGATGAATAAATAGCTTTAAACCACCTTTCCCTTCCTCCCAGGCTAAATACTTCTGTGGCTTATGAAATAAGATTAACAACACTAATACATTAAAAATGTTTTGCAACATCTAAACATTGGATTTGGATGTACAATAGGCATATGCAGAGATGGTGGTGAATGTTCAGATTATTACTTCCCAGAACCTGATCTTGCGTCTTTGAAGAAAATAAGAATTAAACCACTGTGTTTCTTGCAGAAAACGCCTGTCTTGTAAGGTCTTTATGCAGGATTAGTTGTTTTGTAGTCTTTGTAAGGGGCGAGGAGACTTGTATCTGCAGCCACTGTCAACATATATACCCAGAGGTATTTATTCTTTTTATTTATAGACTTGATCACTTGCTCAGGAAAACATTATTACAGATTTCAATATGTAAATGTTACAGTATCAATTATTTATGGAAGGAAATATTGAGAATAAATAACAAAACACAAACAATCATGGAAAGATGTATAGAATCAACAACCCTACTAGACTTTTTCTTGTTGTCTTGGACAAAAATTGCAAATAGAAAATAGTCACAAAATTATAGATTTAAAACCACTAAAATTCAAGCCCTAGTAAATGAAACTATTTTTTCTTGTCATCCCTCAGGACCACAATGTTATTACATAAGGGAAACAGAGGAATAAGACATATTGTTTCTACAACTAATTCTCAGAAACTATTTATGTATTTTATAAAAATCAGATCACCTAGGGGTTATTTTTCTCTGAATGGTAACATTAAATTTATTCACTCTAAATATATGTTTCCAATATTCTTGTTTGAATAGATTCCTACATCTCACAAAAAAAAAAATATTTGAATGTCAGCTGTTTTGTGTCATCCTGTTGATAATTTGCCAGTTTTATTGTTGCATTTTCACACACACGTACAAAGGAATTATTTCAATTGTTTATTTCTTGTCTAAAGCTAAATAATCTTTTTGTGAAGGAAAGAAAACTTTTTCAGAAGGGTAAAATGTATCAGGAGCTATATGGTCACTAAAGCATTTGGAAGTACCATACGCAAAGGTCATTTATCAGCAGAACATGTGCAGTAAAGCTGTATGATAGTTTGCTTTTTTTTTTAATATTTCATTGCCTATAAGATTCTAAAAATCAACTATTAGCTTCATCTATCTCATGAGCTAATTGAAACATTCGGTGTTACTGTAGTTGATGCACACTCCTTTTCAGGTGGCCATGCCAGACTTTTATATGTTCTGTACATCAACACTTTAAAATACACACCTTGGATTCTCTTTCAGACAAGCAATTTACTGAGCAGATACTACCATAAAATTTCTTTGAAAGAGTATTAAACACAGAAAACATTAAAAAAACCCACTTAGTATTTCAAATATACAGAGTTTTTTAGTTCTCCTCTAGAACTAAATCTTATTCCTTAAATCTTATTGCCAAAATCTGGCTCAGAAGCATGAAAATATTTCTTTTGGATTGAAGATATTTTGTGTCTGGCTCCTTAATGTGGCCATGACCCTACAGATCCTAATAACAAAGTGTACCTGATTTTTAGATCAGGATGAGCTCATTTCTAATTTCCCTATAGTTGTAAAATAGGAGTTTACCTTGGTTGCTGCTCCCTGACTCCTTGAAGCCCTTCACCTCATGAACCCACAACTGTCATCCTTCACATAATTCTCATTTTTGGAACTGGAAATCTGTCAGGCAACAAGTCCCCACACTGGGATCAGTATTGGGGCTCAGTGAGAGGAGAGTTTTTTCCCATTCATCCAGATGACAGAGATCCTGGCTTGATTTTACTCTACGTCTTAAATGCTGGCCGTACATGTATAACAACGCATGAAAAAAACCAAACCGACACACTCACAGGTAGCTCAATCTATTTTGGCAGGAAATTGGGGCAGGGGTTTGTCATTTTTTTTCATTGTTTTGTTTGTTTGTCAAGCCTTGATTCCAGCCAAGTGTTTTACATTAAGACAGGGACCTCACACTTGTTTGATAGCAAGCACAGCTATTGCAAATATAACCAATCTTAACCTAAGCATACCTGTGAATTTCCTTGTCAACATTATCAGGTTTGTGTAAAGGATATAACTGTAAACAGAATCAGCTCAGCTCATCATCTACAACAAAATACATCTCTAGTCAGTGGAGATGCAGGATTTCCATGCAGATTTTCTCTTTGCTTCTTACTTAGGAGAGAGTCACTCAACCTTTGTCCATTCTGGCTTTGGCTTTCCAGCTGTGGTAGTAATTTTTCTGTCACTCCTACTCCTTGCAAACAATGCTGGGGTGAACTTTTCCACTCATATTTGAACAATGCTCATGAAAAAGATTTTTCTTTTTTTACTTTTCACCAAGCTGGCTATTTTATCACAGGTGGTGAAAACCTCCAAAAAAACTTAGATCCAGCTGCCAATCTCACCAACTATCTTGTCCTTAGGTCCATTCATTAGTAGAAAAGCAGCACGTGAGTGCTGATGTTTTTCTATAGCTCACTTCCCCAAATACAATGAAAGCTGATGAATTTACTATGCTGTCAAACTAATCTATTTTAATGAGCTGAATATAAATGTTTTACTTAAAACAGCTATTTACCAGTTATGGCAATAGAGTTTTAGTGAATACTGAAAATGTGCACAATAAAAGGCAAGAAAGAGGAAAGAAATCATACAGGTTTTTTACCAAAGAGGTCTCCTGGGCACAAAGGAGCCACAATCACCTTCAGGAGCTCACCTTTTATGGATACAGTCTCTGTGGTGCATGCATACCTTGCATGGGAAACAAAACAGCCTGGAAAAATTAGTCTGGAGACCACCAAGACATTTTTGAACAACGTTTGCTTCTTACTGTCAAAATGTTTATGATCGTGTATCTCCTAAACTAAAAATATTCTTGTTGCCTGTGTAATGCACTCGGGGGAAAGGCAGGATGAAAGCCAAACATGCTGCTTCCTTGAAGAATTTGACCCAACCAAAGGATTTCCAGTTTCTTAAAAATTATTATTTTGGCTTGCCAGATTTAACACAGGATCCAACTTGCTGACTACAAGTGATACCACACTGGGGCAGTACTTGGTATTCAGTATCTTGGTGTACAGTGGGGAAACTGTACCATAGTCTGCTAAATAAGGGAAGCTTATAGCCCCAGCAAGAAGAAGCTGTTCCAGTGCATCATTGCCATGAGGCAATGATAATGGTTTTCCCATGGAATCAAGAACTCCCTGACAGCAGCATGAAATGAAACTGGCTCAAAACACAAATTGTCCTGTGGTTCATTCGATTTCCTGATGAAACAGGCAGCCCTGTGCCACAAAAAAATCTGTCTGCACATACACTGCAAACCCTTCTATTTATTTAGCTATGTACAAATTATTTTCCTGTGGGCAGTTTTTGAATATAAATTGAAGTCCAGATCTGGCATTCTTTGATGTGAGTAATCAGCACTGAGGCCAGTTGCAGTTTCCTAGTAGAACTAAAAGAGCAGTACACAACCAATATCCTTAGCATCTGAAAACTTCACCTTTAAGGAGTAGAAATGAATAGTGACAAGCTGCCACAGCTTGAGGACCACCACAAAGGAAAATGGGAGGTGAATGTCTCTGCGCTTCTTCTGAAGTCAGAGCTGGTATCATTCTGCCTCCAATGCTTATGTTGCCTTTGAATCCATACTGTGCCTAACCCCACCCTAGTCCCGCCATCAACAGAAAAAACATTCCAGACTGGATAGAACAGCAGTTTTGGTATCACTGTCCTGATAGACACACCTTTATATGTGGGTAGAGAGAGCATGGCACAGAACAGAAGAATAGTTGAGGCTCGAAGGGACCTTTTGAAATCGGCTAGTTCAAACCCCTGCTAAAGCAAGAAAAGCTTGGGATTTTTCATGGTCTTAGGGATTTTTGTGTGTGTGTTTTGGGTTTTTTTTTAAAGTAATGCAAGATGCTTTCATGAGAAAAACTGAAATACCTGAGTGTAGAGTCTGCAAGGATGGTACTGGAAGCTTGAGAAGAGAGGGTAAAACCTGACAGCCTCATCTGTACTATCTAATAAAGTAGTGCTTGTGAAGAGTGATTCAACCTGTCACCAGAACAAACCTGGATTCCTTCAAGAGTGGTCCTGGAATGAACTGGTGTCTGTGGAGCAGACAACATGGGCTTCAAAATCCAGGGGTGATAACAGCACTCCAGGATTTTACCCCATAGACTGGTGGGGATGCACGACAGGGTCCTGCTGATGCACCAGCACCCACCTCCCTCTGCAAAAAAGGGCTTTTCTCACTCTGACTGAGCTCTGTGCGAGCTTGATGCTTCCTGAGCATTTGTTACCCTCCGTGTGTGCTCACACAAGATGCCAGGGGCCTCAGTGCCAGAACAAGTGTCTTGCTTGCTCTTCTGTCACCACAGCTTTGCCTTCACACTCCTGACTGAAATAGCTGTGCTGGCAGAATCCAGGGTGGATCTGTGCTTAGTTCCTGGAAACAAAGGAAAAGCACTTAAGGGAAAAGAATGTTTGAATAAATTTGAAACGTGCTGAAGACTGAAATACACGATAAAATTTAGATCTCTATTGTTGTTGCATAGCTTGACATCTGAGTTCTTGCTATTCTATTCAGGTTCAAAATCCCCCACCTCTTTGTGATCACTGAGTGCTTGTTGGCACAGGCTGAGATTTTCGAAGGACTGTAAGGGAGGATGAGTTTCAGTGAGATTTGGGCAGCTGATTCTCCCACGATACCATGATAATGCCAGTACACAAAATATGTTTTTATTATTTTTTGAGTAGTTCTTATTTTATTCTGATTTTTTTTAAGTAGTCAGGATTCAAACACCAGGAGACAGTCCATGGCACTGAGAAATTAATTTTTGATGTTAGATCCCTTTCTAAAATTAACAATTGCATCACCAAACACACAAGCACACACAGGACATACTGCTTTTATGAAAATCACAGTCCATCTGAGGGTAAGGAGAGATAGTATTAAATAAACACAAAAGGCCACTTTGAACAATTTCTCCCCGGACTGAAANGATGGCATGGCTCCGGCTAAAGCAAATCTAGTTATAGCAGAGGAGGAAAACATATGTTCCAGATACATCCTATAAATAGACTAGGTACTCTTATGGGATATATCAGCATTCAAAACAGCGGCAATAGAAAAGGCCAGAATAAACGTGCAGGTTTGGGGGGGGTTTTTTGAGTCCCATCAGTCTCCTGCATGCATCTAGTGGCATTAAAGAAGGGGTTTTTTAATTTCATCATACGTTTTAAAATCGAGTGTTTGATTCAAAATAAAGCTAATTTGCATTGGCATAGTGACTTAACTCACTGGTGTATTATTACTGTGTAAGCAGGTGTACCAGCAACTGCAAATAAATGCTTGCTGATGGAATCCCAGCAGGATTTCTGATGAGTTTTCATTTTGTTGAACCTCACCCAGGAAATTATTGTGTAAAAAGCTTTGCTCTTAGTTCTCTGCCTGAAACATTATTTAGCTACACCTGGCCAAATTCATGGCAATTATAGTAACTGTCCGTGGAGGACAAAGGAAAAATCCCATCCCTTTTAAAATCATTGTCTCAAAACCCGCGTATGAACAGTGAAAATATCCCCCTCAGATTAATATGCACAATGAGACTTCTGATCCAAGTGCTGTTCACTCTATAACCTACATAGAGAGAGATAAAATGAAAGTTTTAAGGTGGAATCTAGGATACTCACCACCAGAATATTCTAAGTGAAAGTATTTTACAGGGAAATATGTCATTCAAAGCAAAAATATTTCTTATAGTGGTGGTTTTGGCAAGAAATCTGATCATGTTATTAGAGGTCATTTTCATTTCTTTATTTGGGCTGAGAGCGTCTCTGATTATTTTGCTCTTTGAGGCTTACTTGATTCAATTCAGAATACCTAAGAAATGCTGCAATGGGCACTGCATGTCCCACATTCTACAGTCTCCCATGAAGGAGTTATTTAGGTCAATCTTTCTTACCTACAGTAAAAAGGAGGAAAAAAGTTTTCAGTAAAAGGCTGAAGAATAGCTATTGAAGCTTTCATATAGATCCACAAGATTAACCACCAAAAGTACATACAAGGTCCACTGCTAATATTGTATAAAGAGTTGCAAGTCACCTTCAAATATTACCAGGGTGATTATTTGAAAGCCAACAAACAAGAATAGAATAAATATTTCCCTTTCCTTCACTAGCAAGAGACCATTTACCAAAGAGTGGGAATTGAAATGAGTTTTCCTATCAATTACCATGAATGTTTATGAATTCTTCTAAGTGATAACGACGAAAATTACCATCCAGTGTAAAAAAAAATTGATAAGGTTCCTTTAAAAAGCCTGCTATGATAGGTTCTATAGAGGAACTGCACCAATATTTGCAAAGCATACTGACCTACTTTTTTTTTAAATCCCACTCTAAAAAAAATCTATACACTCAAGGCAATATGAATTCTTTTCCAGCTTAAAGCTAAATTTACCTTCCTGCTTAATTCCAAAATGACATTCTGTTGCACAAAACTACGTCACTGGGCAGAGTTCCTGCAGCATCAGGAAGGGACCAGCCCTACCTCTGCACCAGCATTAGGTATCACCTACCAGCAGCTGGGGGAACTGGTGCCTTGGTGTGATCTATAAGGGCACCATTCAGAGCTCCATTCAATTCAGCATGCCAGATTAAACAGAAAATATAAAACATCTATCTTGTGAACAGTCTCTGCTTCACAGCTCAGCTTTTAACACTTACAGCTTTCAAAACCATGGGAAGATTCACAGCACCATCTTACCCTGCTGATTTGGAAGGACTACCTACCTGAATCAGAGCAGAGATTACCAAGGGTGTCAAGCTTCTGGATATCATTTCAAGATGCTTTTCAGCTATGGAAATACTTATTCATGGCCAAAAGAAGAGAGGGAGTCACTTCAATATCTACATACAGACCTAACTTCTGTGAAAATCTGTATGGAATACTTTGAGGAGGTTCCTATGTGTATAAAAAAAGTCACCATTTACTTTGGAAATGTCAGTCTCTCACATCACTTGACTTCTTTTTCATGGTGTATCATTAACTTGCCTTTCATTTTAAACAAGCAGCAACATGTGAAGCAGAGTATAGAGCACAAGGTGTTTTTAGGAGGCCATTATGTGGGTGCTACCTTTTCTAGGATGTGGACTGGGGTTTTTAACTTCAGGGTGCCACCACCACTCATTTGGGGAATAGTGCTGTAGGTTCCATCATACAGGTGCTTTGAAAGGGCCTCTCCTGGGAGTCACCTGTGATTGCAGACTCTCATCTCTCTAAAAAGTACCTGCTTTCATTTTTCAGCTCCTGCTGACCTCAGCACACATCTAAATGTCCTGTTCCCTGCAGGGGCTAGAATTCTATTTTCTCCGGAACAACAGGCTCCTGATACCTTCTGGCTGCTGACTTGGCCCTGCGGGAAATTTTCTCCCAGCTCTGTTATTCCATTCGCCTGCAAGTGGAGCAGGAGCAGGAACTGCTACCTCTCCTGCAAGCATAATTTCCATCTATTTACAGAGGCATGATTCACAAATCGTGAGAACTCCAGATTTAGCAGAGCAAATTATAGAAAAGCAAAAGTCCTGCCCCTTCTTCCCACTTGGTCTCAGGTCTCAAGAGAAGCCTGAGCCTCAGCAAAGGCATAAACCTGCCAACTCACCAGGAGCAGGCTGGGGAAACCTTGCTTTAGAAGCAAATTTGATTGTTTGGGGGAGTATTGTGTGTGATTTTGCTTTTTTTTAGTAGTTTGGTTTTTTTTTAATTTTAATTAGTAAAGTAATGAGAAAGCAAGCATGTGAAACATACAGTTTGTTTAAAAAGAAACATGTAAACAGAATTTTTATCATGCCATCCTGGAGAAGATGTGATTGTTACCTGGACAAAAATGCTTTATCTCCCTCACTGAGATCTGCACGATAGACTGACTGGCAGAGCTATTAATTGATTCTTTGTATTTCTGATCTCACTAGGGCCAGCAAGCATTCCTAATGGTTTCTAATTCCTCATCATGACATCCATTATGTTCACCTCTGAGATGTCTAAATGAATTCCGTGTATAATGGCAATGTTATGTAAAATGCAACATGACAGGAATACTTAGAATTGTTCAAAGCTGTGCTGTGGAAACCAACCTTATTTGTGCTAGCCTTCCAATATGGGATTTGCATGTTTTGGTTTTCTACAGGCACATTGAGAAACTTGACTATGTAAGGGTTTAGACATTGCAGGTGGGATAGTGTTGTATCCCTTGTGGCTCCACAGAAAACCAAACACAAACTAAAATAATCTATACAGGAAGAACAGGCATGCTGGCAGAGATTGTTTGACATTAGAAAGGCACAGCTACAGCTGCCTACTCTTTGTTAAAATGTCTACAGTAAATCTGGGCTAATGTTCACACACGAAACAAAGAACTACCACAGGACACTTAAATAGGAGAAATAGATTCTGAAAGGTGTCAATTTAAGTAATTTAACTACAGCAAAGGAAAAATAAAACAGTTCTCTAAAATCTGAGCCTTTCAATTATAGAAAGCAGCTGTGAGAAAATCTAGACTTTCTTTGAAGCAGAAAAAAAGCAGGACAAATGTATGATATAGGCACGAAACTGTATTCCTAAAATATATTCCTTTGCTTATACATTAAAATGTCAATAAAAGAATGAAATCTATTCTTCCTTAACCTGAACTCTCAAGAGAGCAGGGTTGGACTAGATAATCTTTGAAAGTCTTTTCCAACCTAAGTCATGATTCTGTGAATCCATGTCATACTCTCCAGAATGGCAAAATGACCTATGTTCACAGAAACGTGCGTGACTCATTGGTTCATTGGTGTTATTTTGCTCTGGTGCCAAACAGGAGCTCCCTCATGGGTCTCACCCAGCCTGGGAAGGTAGGACAAGAACCACTCACCATGTGAGCAAGTGGTAAAATCCAGAAGGCCTCTGCAGGTCATGGTTACATAGGAAAATTGGCAAGACACTGTTTCAGGACTTGTGATGCCTTACATTTTAACTTTTATATTTTTCAAATGCTGTATTCCCAGTGTGTAACTCTGCAGTGTCCTGCAGCCTGTGAGCTGCTGCTCTCTCATGCTGAGACAGACAGAACAAAGCCTCTCCAGGCTGCTCTCCAAGGACACCCAGCCCCTCCTAGGCCCAAAATGTGTAACCCAGCATCTTGAGAAGGGGGGCAAGCTGAGGGGAAATTACATCATTAGCTAAAGTTTAATTGGTGAAATTATGCTGATATGCAAATGGACCAAACCTATAAAAGTGTGAAGAACTCGTGACTCGGGGTCAATCTTGGGTGTAGCCTTTGGCCTGCCCAGGGTGTGCCTCTGAAGGCCTTTCAAATAAATATCCACCTTTATTCCCTCTACTCCTGTCTAGTCTCTGTTTCTAGGTTGGCCTCTTTAGGCGTCACTTGTAGGACTTGTAACTCAAAAGGTACCCCAAACTATGCTGAAAATAAACTTAATTTATTCTTCTTCACTGAGAGGAGGGAATCCAAGTTTCTTTTGGGTTTACCAAATGTCTGAGAACAACTGCCTGGGCTGAAAAATGCAACGTGAAGGACAATATGAACACAAAATTAATATCTGTGATGCAACTTTCTCCAACATATCTGAGAAAGAGACCCACAGCATTGTTGACACTCCAGATCCATTCACAGATAGATTAACTGGTAGAATAACTATACAAACATAGACAAACTTTCCTTTTTGGGGTTACATAATGCGTATGATCTCCCAAATAACCTGCAAGCCGTATCTTTTTTTTCTTTTGTCAGACAAACTGCTATTAAAATACTCCTTATAATGAAGAATTAAGAAAGAGATATTAAACTTATGCTGTTTTAAAAGCACCTAAATCATTGGTTCCTTCATATCATCACAAAAACTATAGATCCTTTCCTAAAACATATCAAAGCAGAAATCTGTGAAGAACATCTTGGGGCCAGAACTGGCAAAATATAAGGTGAGAACAGAAAGATTAAATTACTTTTTCTGTATTTTGTTTTTGTTATAAATTTTGGAATTTGGATCTCACTCTAGTCTTTCTCAGCAGAAGATCTGAATCAAATCAAAGTGCAGATAGAATAGATTAAATGAACAGCAGCAAATTGCCAGGTTCTTATGATATTTAGGCAGCATTTTAACTGGAATTTTAAGAATAAAATACCCTTGCTACTAATAGTGTTGCATTATTTCTTTGCATTCCCATTGGGTTACTGGGATGTAGCCAAATATCAAAAAGATTTGAGGATCTGACATCCATGAAAACTTCAAATTGATAAACCTACCAGGAAAATGAGTAGAAGCGTTATCAAGGAACAGACGGATGGCTGCACAAACAGGAAAAGAAAAATCAACACACCCTTTGAAGGGGAAGTCCAGACCCACAGACTGTTAGATTTTTTTGAAGGAGTGAAAAGCATGTGGAGAAAAGAGGTCTTGTTAATGTTAATCTTCATGGCTCCCAGAAAAGCTCTCACCATAGGCTCTTAAAGAAAATATACAGTCATGAAATAAGAGAAAAGGTCCTTCCATAGATAAATAACCTCTCAAAAGAAAGGAAAAAGGTAAGAGTAAATCGTAAGCTTTCAAAGCAAAGGAAAAGTCCACAGGGTTCCATTATTTTGCTTTCCAGCATATTCATAAGTGACCTGGAAAAAGGCCATGACAAAATTTGCTGCTGATACCAAATTATAAAGGATGGTCATACAGATTAAGTCTGAGTGAACCAAATGAGACAGTAGCTAATAACACTGGCAGCTGAAACTCAAGACAGGTAAATGCAAAGCCTTGCACAAAAATAATTCTAGATTGATATATGAAATGTTCAATTCTAAGATGCCTATTACTGCTCGGGAATGAGAACTTAGAAGGATAGCAGTGTTTAACTGAATGCTTGACAGTGTGTTGAAAGAAACCCCCAAACAAACTGAAAAGAGAGCAAAAGTGTATAAATCTGTAATACATACACCATTAGAAATTATGTACAGGTCTGATTTCTGTATCCTGTAAAGAATAACATGGAAGAGATAAAGATTCAGTCAGGGACAAAAAGGGGTGTGAAATGTATTTAATTGTTTCTACAAAGGGATTTAATCATCTAAGACTCCTAAGTTTGAAAAATTAAGAACAATAGAAGATGCAATCAATAAAATCATGAGTGGTATAAATAGAATTCTGAAGAAATTATTATAACTTCCTATGTAAGAACTAGGAAAGTAGGTATTAGGTGTAAAATGCAAAACAAAAGATCCTCTCCCCATTAAGATGTGGGAGTTAATGAAACAGGATGATGTGAATGTTGAAAATTCAGATGCCCCCTACAGGTTAAATTCCTGAGAGAAAGAAATTCCTCATATGAAAGGAAATAGCCTCTGACATAGGTAGTCCTTCAGCCACAAACTTTTAGAGTTTGAGAAGAAATTCTGCACGTAATGTAATTACAACACCCTTCAATTCACATAAAATGGCCAGTGTCAAATGCTACCTCATTGAGCTGAAGCATTACACAGTATGGCTATTCTTATGTCTTTATCCTGAAAATTTCTCAGGCAAAAGGAAAATGAATCCAAGAAAAGGTAGCAAATTAACCAGAGATTACAGAGTTGAGGTGAAACATGTAAGATAAATGTAAGTGTAAGACTATTTTGATTTACTAGACACACTTCCCAATTCATTTGTATTGGATGTTTAATGACATTTATTTACTTCTTTTTTCAATATTTCTAAGCTCTCTGCAGGAAGAAGTTGAATCTGAAGGTGAAGATGCTAAGGAAGGTCAAGTAAAGATCACAAAGGAGAACAGCGAAGAGGATTTCCAGAAAAAAGAACAGCTAGCTTATCCTGAGTTTAAAAGACCACATGAAATGTAAGAAGAATAGAAGAAAGATACAAATGCACAGCTGAGATTTATAAACAGAAAGGGTGAAGGAATTGTTAAAAAAATGTTTTTTTATCATTCTTTAGAATTGCGAATCTGACACTACTTACACAAGAAAGGACAGACTAAACCTCTTCTTTCCTCTTCTCTTAAAAGCTTCAAGAAGATGCTTACAAAATTATGTAGGTTAATTGTTTCAAGAGCTTTCAGAGAAATCAAATTAAAACTTCAAATTTTAATGTAGCCATACTTCCAACATTTGAGAACAAGAAACAAGTAAATCTGGCTTAACAAATCCAGGCTTTATTCTTCTTTCCAGCTACAATGTTCTTTTTGTCAAACACTTTTTAAAAATAGATTTCTGCAAGATTCTCTGCATAATCACATCACTGAAAATCCAGCTGGGCAGCTGTATAAGATAGTCACTCAAACTATCCTGCACAGGCACTGTGGCCTCTGCATATGTGGTATTTTCTACAGTAAATTAATATAAAAAATAATTTTCATAGTCATTAGAGGTTTGATTGATGACAACAAAAACATTTAGTTTCTATTAAGTGCAGAATTATTGCATATGTCCTTTGTAAAGACTAAAATCTTGTCTATTTCATTAAAGCTGAAAAGGCAGAGTCAGAACACACACTGGAAATGTAAGGCCTTTTTTTTTCCAAATACAAAGTCCTTGAAGTAAGGGGAAAAAAAAAAGAAAAGGAGAAACTTCTTAATTGTTACCTTGGCAAACTCCCTCTATATAATCAGAAAGAGATAAACCTACAAGGAAGGAAGAAAATGGAAGACAATTGTCATAGCAACCAGTTAAGAACATATTCAACACAGGAAACAATCTCCTTTTTAAAGAACCACAGGACATACAGAACCACCCAATTAAGTAACATGACAATTTTTTAAGATGGGATATTAAATCTCACCTCAAAATTTGTAGTTTACTTGCAGAGCTTTTGACTTATTCATTGCATATACAGACTATAGGGCTATAAACAAAAATAAAAAACCTCAGGTCTTCGGTTTGTTTAAATTCCTTAGATCATAATTAAGCCCAAATATTTTTGTCAGGTGACAAAGAAAAGGTGATAATACTTTTTATAATCAGGAGTAGATACTTTTGCACTGAAAATAAGGGTATTAGAAGATTAAAATAGTCCAGGTGTAAAGACTAAAAATATAATCCAGATTATCCTTTCCCATTTTGTTGCAAGCCAACCTCCTATGCTACAAAACTCTTGGTAGCTTGGAGTAATACCTTCAATTCATAAAACCACACTTTTGTTTTAATATTGACACCAGCCATTCTCTTGGTTTCAGTCTCAGTTTTACCACACGCATTAATCAAGCACTGCTACATTTTGAGGTTTAAGATAAAACACAGACACTTATTTACTTTCCCTTTGGGGATAGTCTTGTTACGAGTGACACTTTATGGGCTGTGTTTCTGAAGGACATACTTGCAGTCACCACACACTGAAAGACTCATTAGCAGCTCTGGATGGAGAACATTGTTGCTCATTAGTGAAGCTTTATTGCAAACAGAAGAGCTGGAGACAGCAAACATAAACTTTTCCACCCTTGTCAAAGAAAGCCAAAGTATTAAACATAGAAGCAGCCTGATCTTCTCAGAGAAAGCTAAAAATCTTGCAAAAAGGAAACTATTTCTTCTGCTAGTAAATAGTTTTGATATTTTTCCTGTTTTTCCAGCACAGGAGAATTTGCTCTGATAAGAGATCATTTGCTATTTCTCAAGTTTTCAAAAACAAACTACATTTTCTACAAATCCTTTCCACTGTGTAGCTATTAATACTTAAAAAGTCAAGCAAAAATACTGCATGAGCTAAATAAAAAGGGTGTTTATTACATAATTGAAGGCTGCAATTACTTTCCAGTAAGTTAAATGCATCTATTTCAGATCCTTCAGGAAAAAGGCCTATTATTGCAACTATTAAACCCTGCATATTTCTGAAGCCTAAATTTTTACCCTCAGGACTTTCTTCTTCAGCTGCAAGAAATCAAAAATGCATAAACTTATTCCAATAGAACGGATGGGTCATAAATTTGATCTCACTCATTCATTTGCTTTAAAATGCTCTAACAGATCCTAAATTTTAAACCTCATTCTCAAATTCAACCCCAGGGCAGTGCCAGACTGTTTACTGAAGCGAGAGGGACGTTACATCCACTCATCTTCCCTCTGCTATACAAAACTCTGATTTCCTCTTTCTCCGTCCCCACTCCTTCCATATTTGTATTCATCTTCCATATCTTTGTTCTTGGCTCGTCCTGGAAAGGAAGTGAGTCACATTTTTAGGACTGTCTAAGGCTCAGTTTTGAACAGAAACTTGAAGCTGACACCAAAAAGTGCTGGTAAAGTACTAGTGATGGTAGCAGATGAAACATGTATCATAAAATAGAAAAAGCTGTGGCTTGCAGTGTTTCCTGACATGCCTCCATCAGGCTTTTCTGCAAGTGGGCAAGGTGCTGGCCTAAAAGCACCAAGGCAGGTGTGGGAGGCTGGGAGAGTCCATGGAGAAGTGCACAAGTGCCTGTGTCGGGAGTGGAATGGCCATTTCAGTGGCAAAGAGACTGCTTGAGAAACCACTGTGAATGTCAGCAACAATCCCTATAACCTCATTCCCCAAGAACACACAGAGAATGGGAACAGGCTCTGGGCCTAGAGTTTGTCCATCATGTGGTGTGAATGTAAAGACTTATAAACATTTACGGCTCATCCTTTAAACTGTCGGATGCCTTAGACTCCTTCTTGTATTTTATATTCCTGACCAGCATAGTTCTTACTTAATGTGTTCAGCCTTTCATCTTGGAATAACTAATTCGTAAGTCAAATGCTCACTTATTGGATTTCAGTTTCATCATTTGTTGTTTCATGTCTTCTGAGGATTTTGTAAAAGCTCTTGATAAAAAGTTCATGCTGTTTTCCTTTGGATACTTGACTGCATTTAATGAAGTTGCAACAAAGAATATGTTCAAAGAACACGCATCTTCAGCTATTGTTGCTTTGTGTTTTCCTTACCTTTCATGTAGGATAAAATGCTATTGTTTATTCTCTATATAAATACATTGATTTATGATACATTTATGTTGTGCTTATACAAAATAAGGAATAGCTGAGCATACTAGAGGGACAAAATGTTAAGCACAGAAGAAAAGAATTAAATTGTACAAGTGCCAAAATTGCAAGTTGTTACCGGAAAAAAAAAAAGGTGAAAAAAACCAAAAGTAATAATATTTTTCTGCTTATTTCCCGTTGTGGGAACTGTGTATTATATATCAACACATACAGTGTAGATGAATCTCCAACCTGGAAACCCACAGGAAATTGAACTTATTTTACAAAACCCTCAAAAGTTGGTAGTTTTTCCTTTTCTCATTTTATTATTTTTTAAAACTACAATGCAGTAATTATTCTCCTTAGCTGTAGTTAGCCTCAAAATTATTGTAAACAAAAGCATCAGCAGTAATCAGCTCCAGAAGAATCCACATGAATTTATCTCCTGAAACTCTAAACAGAGGTTAATGAACGAACAGTCCTTGAACCTACATTGTGTCTTGAGCGTACTTGCAAATGAGGGAGATCTGCAAAAGAGCAGAACACATTGAAACAACTCCCAAAGGGACTCGCAGAATTCCTGCGCCAAACAAACAATCCTCGTGACCAAAAGTCACACAAAGTCCAGCTGTAATGAACAAACGTGGCCACTTGAAAGTGGTCACTAATGACAAACTTCCTACAGAGATTTCTGTGGAGCCTTGGAACACTTCAGGCCTATGATTCCAGCATTAAATTCGGCTGTATATTATCACAGCAAAGATCACTTGTAGGAGCAAATCAGGGACCTATGACACTATTCACTGGCAAAATAACTTTTTAACAAAGCATGACTTGTGAGATGACCAATGCAGAATTTTGCCTTTATATCTAAGGACTAAGTTCCATGTATACGTCCTTTATCTCAAATTTGTACTTTATTTTTAAATGGTTAGCCATTTATACTTCCAGAAGTAACAAAGAGATACAGTAAAAGAATCAATAAAAGGTGTATCATTTATCCCTCTGAAATTTCTATGTATTCTAGTTAGATCTTGTTAATATTTTTTCATTGGTAACATTATAATCCATTAATTTAGCTTTCTGTAGTAATTTTTTTCTAAGACAGATACTTTTTTTTCTGAAAACTAACCTAATAATCATCAAAGCAGTGAAATTACAGTGTTCTACGACTGGGAGAAATAACATTTGAAACAAAACAGACAATGGAAAGCTTACTATGTCACTATCTATATGAGATAAGTAAGAATACATTATAGTTTCAAATAAGCAGTAAAAAAATTCATATTACTTAAAAGAACATAATCACCAAGGAACTTGATTAAATGCTTATAAAAAGATATGTGAAAACTTTCTGAAAAGTGAACCAAAATTCAGCATAAGGAGACAATCAGAGTATTTGCTTTAAAACCACACTGCTGTTACAACCCATCAAAAAAGCTAATGGAGACACAACCTATTTAACCTGTTGTGGACACAGTCCCTACAGAAACACGTTTTTACGTATGTAAATACATGCAAGTACGTATCTAATAGCAACACACCATAAAATACTGGTTACCTTTAACATAGGAAAAGTGAACTACCACTCAAAATACAGCACCGAAAGAGTTTAGAAGCCAACCCATTTTTCTGTTCATATAACCTTGCTCAGAGCAGGCCTAACTGATGGAGGTGAAGAAAGAGAAAAAAAAGAGTATATTAGCATGAACAGTGGTACATATTACAAAATAGAATGAAATTATTTTTGAAAAGTCAGTAGGAACAGAGCATTACCACCGTGGCTCTATGGACTGGATTAATAAAGACTGATTTCTTACTGTCCCTTGTAGCACAAGAATGGGGAGACAAAAAAGAAACTTGGGAGGTAACAGATTCAAAACAGTGAAAAGGAAGATGCTGTTATTAAATATAGAAAAAGAATTTCACCAGTTTTGGAAGTCTCAACCACATACTGGAAAAATACTTTGCTGAAGTATCATTAAATGAAACCTCTGGAGATTTTCTACATGGGGGCCGAATCAATCTGTTTCAAGAGGGGTGTAGAAAACATAGCTCCAAATCCAATATAATATGACTTAAAATATTCTTGCGTTTAGCATAATACTGCAAGTCTCATTTCATAAGCATATTTCGAAGTTTTAAAACAGAGAAGTGCACTGTCCCTTATTTTTTTTCAGCACAACTGAACATGAAGTCACATTTTCTGAGTTAAATCAAAACCAAAAGAACAAAAGCAGCTTGTTTTGTTTGCAGGCTTTGGTTGCTTGGAAGCACTGGAGAGCTGAGATATTTGACTAAGTCAGACAGCACAATTCAAGGTTCGTTATGTCTCCTCCGTGCCACTGTGACAGCTCAGTCGCATGCCTTTAAATCTGCAAGCAAGAAAAATAAGTAGTTTTGTGAGTAGTAAAATTTAAGAAACTCACCTTCCTGCGTCTCCTTGTTTTATTTCTGAATTTTCTCAATCTGTCAGTTTTTTTCTTTTCGGTGGGGCATTCACACTTCCACTGTAGAATCTGGTGTCTGATAAGGCAGTTGAGCTGGTGTGACAGTCTTTATCAGAACATATGGGTTCACAAAACTGTTTTGGAAAGATGCTCCAGAATTTAAGGTGAAGGAAGCCGACAGGTTTATATAGGAACAATTCGATCTACATCTATATGGTCTTTTTTGTGGGATTTTGTTTGTTTGTTTGTTGATTTTTTGGGGTTTTTTATCCATGAAAACTGGTAAAAGATCCCTGGTCTAATTTCCCAGGACTAGAAGCATGGTATCATCCTTCAAAACAAAAAGCTGTGGTAAAGTTGCGCATAGGTCAGGAAAAGTCTGTGGGAAACAGTATCAAAGGCTGTACTAAGGTCCAGGTAGAAAACATCCAGAGCCTTTCCATCATCCACTAAGTGGGTCACCCTGTTGTAGAAGGACATCAGAGGAGAAAAGATTCTACATTGTTGCATTTTTTAATACATTCCTATTACAGACATTTATAGAATGAAGTCACATGGGCCTGACAGTGTATCTACAGTAAAAATACATACACATACATACCTTTAAATCAGGAGCTCCAGGTCTGTTTACGGATTAAGCCCATTTTTATTAGGCTGTATGTCCCATTACTGTTATGTAATCTCCTGTCCCAGATTAATAAACTAATAAATAGAAGCAAAAAAGGAAAGAATAAAATCTGTGTATGTGAGAGTGTTTGAAAATTGTTCTCTATTTAGGCATGTTGGGAATATTGGGCACTGATTTGATTTCACAACACAAGTAGGGCTGACAGCAGAGAACTCATTTATCCTTAACACTGAGCACAAAGTAAATACTCAGCCTTGTTGTTTGAATGTTCTGTCTGGACACACTGCTCACATACTACGTCTGACTGTGTTGCTTTGAACCAGCTCAGCTACAACTACCAACAAACCTTTGTGACTTAAATTCCTCAGCCATTTTTCTCTTTACATCTTCCCCCCCGACCCTTGGCACGGTTATGGTGGGGTCTGCAGCGCCCTGAACTGAGGAGGATAAGCCTGGGAACAGGATCAGCTCCTCTCCCAGTCTCAGTCCCGTGTGATGGCAGTGCTGCAGAGCAGTACATTCACACTGAGCTGGGGACACACCACCATGCCACCGTGAGAAGGTTTGGTTTGCTGAAGGCTTAACAAGTTTTGTGGAAGGGCGTGAACACCCTGGCCTGGTTTGAAAGTGAGAGACCCCCCTCAAACCCTCTGGTCACCTCTGACACTTTAATGTTGGCACAACTCTAGGTGGGACTCCCTGTAGCAACCTGGGATCTGCTGCTCCAGCAGGACTGCAGGCTCCCTCCCTCCCTCCCAGCCTCCTCCCACAGACTGGTAATTAGTGCGAGTGTAGGATTGTATTAATTGCAGCAATTGTCATGTTTAGATTCATGGGTTAATTGGTAATATCTGGTGTAACGTTTTCCCCTCAGGATATTTTTGATCACAGTAATTAACCTCCCCCATCCCGGGGAACAGATGCTCATTGCTGCTCTCTGCAGCAGCCCCCAGCGAGGGTCCTGGGGGGATCCCTCTCCACAGGTGCCAAGGTGGGCTCTGTGCTGCAGGATGAGGATGCCCTGTGGCATGTCCCATCCTTAGATTTACCTGACTTTTTCCCCGGAAGTTCTGGAAAGCAGAGGCCATGCTATCTTGTCTTTGAACCAGCAGCTATAAAGTCACTGCCAGTGATGCATATTTTTAGGAAGAGCCTGGATTGTTATGCCCAGCTCTGCTTTCTTGTTATTTCTGTCAAGACCAATGGAAGTGGAGATGGGTCCAGGAGTGCCTCCTGCTTCCCCTTCTGCTGTATTGATAGTAAATGACGATGAATATCCCTCTCTGGCTGTAGCTAGGATTGCAGAGCAGGAGATTGGGGAAAAAATCAGGTTTGAAAAGGTCAGCTCAGCATTCCAGCATGCCTTGCTGTCTACCCTGTGATGGGATCCATAAAGACAGGTTTGCTCTTCCCACATTTCCAAACCTACTCCCTCTTCCCAGTGTGGGGTACATCTCTGAACAACATGTGCTCAGTGGCCAGAGAGGCAACTCTTCAGCCAGCAGGTCTACCTGGGTGATATTTCTATACTGCTAACAAGGATTTGGATTTTAATAAATCTCCTCCCACTGGGCACAAAGCAGGAACTATAGCTATGGCAGGAGAATGGATAAGCCAAGATGCTGTGGCTGACAGCCTGGGGAGTAAAACCATCCTTTGGCATTCCTTGTGCTTCTAACTCAAGCCCAAGTGGAAGGCTGGGCTTTTCAAAGGTGTTGAACAGGGACCACTACAGGGCTTTAGTGCCCTTCAGTTCCAACAGAATGGGAGAACATCTTATGAAAGACCCAGCTTAATCTGAGAAAACCACAACTTGCTTTTGCTTCACTTTCTAATTGCAGCTTTATCCATTTTCTATTGTAAATTGGAGGTAAAGTGACAAAGCATAGGAGCAGCTGCAATAGTATGGGCCTGCATCAGTGAGGGCTATGGTTACAGAATTCTACAAAATTCCTTCAAAATAGTCCAAAATTCCATCAGAATGATCCCAAAATCCCATCAAAATAGCCCAAAAATCAGCACAAATGCCACCAAATCCACACAAATCCAAACCAAAACATCTTAAATATCCCAAAATTTCCCAACATTTCACTAAATTTAACAAAGTTACACCAAAATACCCCAAATTCCCACCACAATGACCCCAAATAGACAAAAAATACACCCAAAATATGCAAACATCAACAAATTCACATACATTCTAGTGAAAATATCCCCAAATATCCCAAGAATCCCAAAAAACCCCACCAAATTCCACTCAAAATCCCATCAAATTCACATCAAAATGCCCCTAAGTCACCCCAAACGTACACAAAGTACTTGAAAAATCACACAAATTCTCTCAAATCTATCCTAAATATCTCCAAAGTCACATAAAATATCCTAAATTTACTCCAAAATCTTACAAAATCCCCAAATTCCATCAAAATCCACTCAGAATACCACCAAATCCACCTCAAATCAACAAAATTTATGCAAAATTTACCAGGTTCCCCAAAAATACTCCAAAATTTATTCAAAATATGTGAAAATTCCCCAAAAATCTCCACAAGTTCGCCTAAAATTCCCCCAAACTCACCACAAATCTATACATAATTCCCCTAAATCATGAAAATTTCAGCTAACTCCCCGAATGCTCCCCAAATATCTCAAAATCCATGAAAAGCCATGCAAATACCCTAAAACCACCAAATTTTGCCCCAATCTGCTCAAACTCACCCCATTTTCTCACCACTCCCCAATTTGGGCTCTAAAAATCAGGATTTCAGCCTTTAAACCAATTGGATCCAGTTTGAACCAGATGAACCAGTTAAATCCAGTTTGAACCAGTTGGAACTGGTTTGATTGGTTTAATCTGGTTTGACGCAGCTGGATTCAGTTTTAACCAGTTTGAATCTGGTTGGATCAAGTTTGAACCTGTTGGATCAGGTTTGAACTGGTGGGATCTGGTTATATCCTGTCTGATCCAGTTTGATCCTCTTCAAACTGGTTTTATCTGGTTTGAACCAGTGAGCTCCCATCAGAACTGGATTGAACTTGTTGGAACTGTTGGAATCGGTTGGAACCAGAAATAAAAAGTGAATGTGCCTGGAGGAAATAAAAAATACTCTTAATAAGACTGAGTTATAAATGCACTTAAGTGATTGATTTTCACTGTGTGTTTACCATCCAATCATACAGGCTGCTCATTAAAAAATCCATGTCCCAAGGGTCCAGGTCTCCATCTGAAATGCCAACAAACACACCTTGGCACAAATGCCAAGTGACAAATAAAAAAAGAAATTAGCCATCTAAATAGCATTTAACGAGATTTAAACGACAAAAAGAAACAAAGTCGTAGTGGGAGAAGGTCAGGGAAAAAAGTCAGGCAAATCTCCATCTGGCTTTAGTATGCAAAAGAAAAATAACAGGTAAACAGATCTTTTGCAAAGAATAAGAGAGTATCAATGAGCTGGAAGACAGAAGTTGGTTGGACAGTGAGAAACGTCTGAGCTGTTTCTGTATGGTGTAAATGAAACAGAAAAATTAAATACCTTTATTAGGTGGAAGAGCGGGTACTAAAAAAACCCAGAACTATAATCAAGCATTGTAGGATCTATTTTTAATTGGTTAGCATGATTAAACACTGGATTTCTGCTGGGCTTGACTATTTCTGGGCTTTTAGGATACCTATTTTATGATTATAACTTCTGGACAATTCAGCACCAGATGTGGACTTCTAGAGAGAAAGTTCTGAGTCTCCAAACCTGTCCAAGGAAAGAAAGGCTAAAACCGCCCAGAAATTACAGTCACTAATAAGAATCAGCCATCAAACCTTGGTTTTACACATAATTTTAAAGAAAAATTACAAAATTTAATCCTAAGAAGCTTAACTAAACACAATTTTCAAAGGTTATATGCACTAGAAAGTAAAATGTGGAAGTAACAGAAACAGGGCAAGTAGTGCAGACTGACTAATTAATGCTAAGTACAATTATAAAGTGCAGGTATTTCAGGATGCAGTAGTAAACAGACCACCAAATACCTCCTGAGTCAGCAAGAGACGATTCTTTGCTATTTATAGATGAGGTATTGGTAAGTGGCAAGGACAGAAAAGGAAAGCTGATTGCAGAAAATAACCTTGAATGGGGTGATCACTAGTGAATTCAGTTTAAACTGAGATCAATAAACTATGGATTTCTATTTCGAAAAGACAGACTTTTGGATAGCAGAGTCATCTGGGCTGCACTGATGACTGAATGGAGGAAGTTCAAAACTCCTTTTAGTCAAAAAGTGAAAGAAAAAATGTGGAATTCACGCCCTAAGGACAGGGTAAAACTCCAGACACAAAGGGTCTTCTCCCATTTGCACTGATTTGAGTAGCTACATCAAATTCCATGAGCATCTAAGATGTCGTGTACCCACAACAGTTCTGTGTTTGCAGTGCTCTCTGTTCATTTGTGTTCATTCATCTCAGAATGGCAAGATTTGCTCTCAGAAAGCCCAAGATCTCTTTACTCTATAAATAGACTGTTTTTTTCTTAATATTTAAAAGTCTGATCTTGGCAGATGTGTTGATGAGGCAGAGTGCCAGTCTTTGAAAAACACTTGGTATTCATTATTATCCAGATTGTCGTGTCCTTGCATACTCACAAAGTAGTGGATGTCGAAAATATTCTCATGACTGACCACAAAGAAAGATTTTTTCCACTTCAATATATGAGACAGAAACGAAAAGTCTGGAAACCATCTCTAGGCTGCAGAGATTTTCCCGTGTTCCAGCTGTTGCCATGAGACCTCTGGATTAACTGACCACATGCCAATAATTCTCAAAACCCACTAATAGGCTAAAGATGAATGGAAAAACTTGCTCTAAACAAATACATTATTAGCAGATGGAACATCACAAATCAGTAACAGAAGAGGATGGTAACTTCTAAACGAACTCATTTATATTACATCAGTTTGCTCTGGGCTGTCAGGAGAAATTCTGTCATCTACCTGCTGCCCTGTGAGGACCTAAATGTGTAAGAAATACCATTTGTGCCTACCTGACTCAAATGTGTACACAGCCACAGAGTGACAAGTGACACTCTGCAGTAAAGGCCTTGATTACTTTTTTTTCTTAAATCAGGGACTATAAAGGAAAAAAACAGGAATTTTGAATTACTGGAAAACTATTAGGCTGAATTAATGTAGGACAGAAAGTAGAGGAACATATTTAGCCATTATTAGAGAAGTAGGAAAAAAATTAGTTTGAAACCAGACACAAATTTATATTATCTTTTTTACATAAGTTGTTATTCATTGTTGTTGTTTTGAGGAAGCACTGTTTTGGGTAACGAAATTTTTGTCATTATTAAAGAAAAGGCAAGTGTGTTCACACAGAAGTGGACAAACTGTGTGTCAAAAATGGCATCCAAACTAAGGGAGTTTTTTTTCCTTAAACAAACATTAAAAAGGACATTTCAGTACAGTTTTGTATTTCTCCTAAAAGGCCAAAATGTTGAATTCTGTATAGGATTATAAAAACATTTCATAGCTCAAGTACCGGTTCAGGATCAAAGAGAACCACTGTCCTCTGGAAATCTCAAAATTATGACACAATCACTTTTTCTGTTATTACATTATGCTGACATAACATCAATAAGAGTAAATGTGAAGCTAAATATATTAATACAGCTGATACATCCTACTGTTACATCAATAAGTGACTGTGTCCCAGCTTTAATATGTCAGATTGATAAAATATCAGTGACTGAACCATCAGTGTAATCATCCTCTCTCTTGTAACTAAAAGAGAGTTACTTGAGCTGAAACCTTCTCACAATTCATTGCCTTTTCCCATCATTATATTAAAAAAAATGGAGAAGATAAATAAATTTATTATTATTTATCAATTATTTATTATTATATACATCTACAGACTTTAATACCATCTACTTAATTCCCTACTGAGGTTGCATGCCAAGCAGCCTTGATTTTTTTTTGACTGTAGATGTATTTACAGGTCTTGTTATATAGTCTGCCATAATTTTAATAAATTATGCTAAAATACCAGCTTACTTGCTTTCAAAATTGTAAACTTTGGTATTAATTGGAATGGCATAATTCCCACAGATTTAATAGATATTCCAAAGCTCAGTGGCTAGTCTGTCATTAATTTTAACAGGCAGTGTGCCAGACCTCTGGTGATGTAAACACTATATATGAAAACCTTTTATCTCATAACCTACAAATATAAAATAAGTCTTTTCCACTATCATCCTCCTGATACCAAAAGAAAATTCTGTTACATTTTCCTGTCCTAATAATATAAATTAATTGCCCATTTTATCCAACTGAAGCTATGCATTATATTTTCTATTCCTCCGTAAGCCAAATGTGAATATTGTTAAATGCACAGAGGGCATTTTTAGCTTATCTTTACAATCATAGCTGTGAGTGGCCTGAATGTACAATTTCAAGCAAGAACATTGTCCTTATTTTGTGCAAAACTAAGCACTTCTCTTCAGCAGATGCTTTCAAAGGTGTGAATGAAACTGTTGGGGGGTTTTTTTCGACTGTTCAACATTTACTACTAAACCTTAAGTTAATCAACCAAAAAAACCTCTGTAAGCAGGCCACGGTCTCTAGGTTATTACTCCAGTTTATCTCCAGTGTGAAATGATCATCTTTGAAAGTACTCACTGTCTTCCTTCCAAATTGCTCTCAATGTTATTTGCTCAAGATATTCAGAAAATTGAGACTACTGCCAGATACCCTTTTCCTCTAAAAGAGCTGTACAGTAATTTTTATTGCACTGCCTTGCTTCACCTCTTTCATTTCAGTCACTTCTCTTTAATACTTACAAAATTTGGTTTTGAAACAGCAGTCTTGTGTTTTTCTGTTTTATGATCATCTTTTCAAGCTAAGGCACTGAACAAAGTCACTACATGATGGTGTAGTCTAGAAACCTTTTCCCCCCATATGTAGGTAGGCACAAAACACGTATCATATGCATCTTTTAGAAATAAATATGTAACAGTGTTCCTAAACTACATCAATGTTACCTGTTTTTCATCTCTTTGCACTGCTTAGTCCTTCGATTAGATGCCAATTTTGATTTAAATGGCTATTATTGTAATGCATTTGGGAGAATTACAGATTCAGGAGAGGAAGGCAAGCAGCTCTGAGAACATAAGGAAAGAAGGAGTGAGAGGGTACTAAGCAGCTCCCAGAAAGAAGTAAACTAGGTTGGGAACTAATAAGGAGAGACAAGGTGATTTGTTTCCATGTGCTGGGGTGATATCTTCTCTCATTTAGTACAAATCCATCGGAAGAGACTGCAAGGAGGATTTTGCTTTCATTTGGATGTCAGTGAAAGGAAGAGGAACTGGTCTGGAAGATGTTCAAGTAGCTGCTCACAGGTAGTAGCCCACAGGTCCTATTAATGGAGGATTATTAGTTCCCAACGAAAACCAGATTTTTTTCACTTCTTAGTGTGATTTTACACAGCCAGAAAGAGCCCTAACAGCAACTGTGTGCTTATTCATCACCTCTCCTTGATAGGGGAGACAGAGGCCAGGAGGTCCTCAAGGATATGAAGTGAAGAGGAAAACAAATGCTGTGTTAGATACCTGAATGCAGTGCTACAAAGCCACGGCCTGTGAGTCCAGCCCCTCTGCTATAAACCCTACAGCACTTGAGGCAGGGGATGAATTCCACCTGGGAAAAGCAGAGCGTGCCACAGAGGAGCTGTGCAGTGTTCCCCTGGGAACGCCTCTGCTGTCCGTGGCCAGTGGGAATCCTCCCAGGGAAAAAGGGGGAAGGAATTCCTGCTCCTTGCTGAGCACAGGAGTGGTAACTGCTCACACAGGTGGAAGAAAACCCTTCAGGCACTCTTTGCATTCTCTCTCCCTTCTGACATTTTGTGTCAATAAAAAGTCTACACAAAACGAGGCTCTTAAAAATGAAGCTGAGGATTTGAAATGAAGCAGTTACTATTACAGTCACGTTCCCACAGCTTCTGTCCTCACCCAGTAGCAGTTCTTTGGAAAAGAACTTCGTGATACCTTGCTTGTAAATTGTGTGATATAAAATTAAGTTCTTTGCCCTTCCTTGGCAAAAGGAAATATAAAAATCACTACTATAAATACTGCATCCATCATTTTAAAAATGTATAGCTTTTAAGACTGTATCACACATGGTGAAAACAGATCAGGAAAACAGATTGAGGCTTTTTAAACCATTGGTTTTATCCTGCCAGCTGCACTTATTCCCACTGTCATTTACTATCAGCATTTTAGTGTTCAAAAAAAAAGTGTAAAGGCTCAAACATATTCTTGAAAAATAGTATAAGCTGCATGCTAATGAAGCCACTCTTCCTGAGGGTCTGTCTCCTGCTATTTGTCAATAAAGACATTTAAGTTTCTATAGTAAATAACGTCTGCTCCCAAGAACATATTGCAAAGCAGCAATAAGATATAGGAGGATAACAAGTACCAGGCATTGTTACTTTGTTAAGGGAAACACTAGTGACTCCCTCCATCAACCACCACCTCTGCCCCTGCCGATCTCCTGAAATTAGCATCTAATTAATTGATGTATCATTCAAAAATTTGAATTCCAGAAGATGGCAACACAAATATTATACAGAGAACAGATCATTAAAACCGCAGAAATATTTGTGAACTGTAAATAATGAAAGAGAGAATAGGATTTTGCCATCATTCTCAGCAGCACATAGAGCAATTTTAAGAAGCTGAAGCTGACATCTGACTGACTTCTTAGCAAATATTACCCCTGGCTGCACTGGCAGATTCCACTGGAATATCTGAGACTGAAACACTAACTGACTGCTGCCAAGCCAGGAATGAGCCTCGGCTTTTATATTGCTACTTACTGTGTTTTGTTCTGGTTTTGTAGGTTGGTTGCTTGTTTTTCTTCAAAAATTAATAATTTGTGAAAGTATTTACATTTCTGCTTTGTATTATCTCAACACAGAGTAACTAAGAAAAAAAAAAAAGGCATGCAAATACTCTCCAGTGGCCCAAGTAAGATTTATATACTCTTATCTCTCAGCATTGTTGTTCCTTGCCATAAAAGCCATGAGAAATATGTGAGGGTATGAAGGAAGGGATAGCCAAGAGGATATACAAGTAATTTAGTTTTTATCCCAAAAATAAACAGCACCATTGCACTGTGCATAGATAAGCACTGCTCCAGCTCCATCGGGGGGTTATGCTGCTCTCTATATGGCATGATATTTATCATTCATTCAATGACCTTCAACCATTTTCTTTGCTGCACTACCTTGGCTCCTTCCTAGAATAAAGGCCAAGTTTTACAGAATTAGATAATATTAGTCTTTCTCTGCAGTAGCTTTACAGAGGTCCACATTTGCCCTCAGGGGAAAGCAGGGCACCATACTTTCACTGGGGTGCATCCACACAGATCACCCAGTGACTGAACTTTTCATTAGTAATCACAGGACTAAATACAGCCTTTAAAGTACTGATTGGAAATTTGTGTTACTCTGGGAATGAGGCACACACCCCCAGGACGTTTGAGTACTACAGGACTGGAAACAGCAAGCATTCGATCTGGTTCAAATGAATACATGGGCATATCCAAGTGCATTTTAAACCCTTGCACAGTGGTTTGCTCCTGAAGCTCTCTGGAACTGTCCCAGAAGGAAGTGTTGGCTTGCAGGAAGGTCCCACCTCTCCTTGGGTAGCAGTAGGACACTTCTGTAACTCGAGGCCATCACCTGGCTGAAGGCAGGTCTGTGAGTGATTCCTACAAAAATGACTCATGTCAGCTGCACCTCTGTAAGAAGGGAAAGATAAAGCCATCCATGCTGGGATTTGAACAGAGAGATGTGGCGTTACCCTCAGGAGACTGCATGAAGGTGTTTTACTGAGATTAAAAAGAAGGGGAAAGAAAAAAAAAGGCACACCAAACCACTTGGAACATATGAAGAAGCACAGCCTTTGCAGTCCCACTAGGTAGGATAACACTTATAAGGGCTATTAGCCTCCATATTACAGATCAGCAGGAGAGGTCAGGGACATATTTCAGCAAAGCAGTATATCTCAGCTCGGCAGAAGGAAGCATTTTAATCTTCTTTGGGCCATTCACTGGGCTAAATCAAATGATATAAGCAATCATTACAGAGTTTAGGGAACAGGGCTGCAGTTTAAGTCCCTGGATTTCTGCAGCTGTTGCCAGAGTAAATCAAAATTAGGGGGCATCCCCAGTGCTAGAGAGAGTTTCCTTGAGAAAGAGTGAGGGATCACTGAGGATTTTGGAAGTCAAAGAGAGGAGTAAGTCTGATTCTGCAATAATTGAACAGACCTGCAATGGGGCTGAAAAGACAAAGAAGTATTTAGAGAGGTTTCTTGCACTCTTTATTTTTAGTGATAGTGGTAAAATGATGAAAGAACTTTCTTGTCAGGTTTTTTAAAATCAAATTTACATTCAAACATAAAACTCAGAGAAGAGTTAAAAACAGACAGTGAGGATATGTAAAGTATTTCATAGTCCTCTAGTATTTCATTTAGGTTTTAAATAAAAAATTGCAAGGTTCAAAGTCAAATCACTGGTTTCAACACAATCTAATTTTATGCAATTTAGTTCATTGTATGGATGCAAATTCTACTTTTCAACCCTCTCCAAATTGTAGGTGAGGGCAGGTAGGAGGGAGAGAAGATTTAGGGAGGGAGGACAATCTAGCTAAACTGTCCCACTGATTGGGGAGGCGGAGAGGAGGGAGGGAAATATCCTCTCTGCAATGTCAGGAAAAGGCAGAAATCAAAATTACAATATTAAAAATAAATGTGACTCATACATTTTGAGAGGGACGATTTTGTCCTAGAGAAATGCAATAATATGAATTCCTGGTCAGTCTGGGATATTTATAAAGGTGTCTGTGTTTTTGTTTTCCTTTGTGCATACTCATTGCCTGTTAGGAACATTTATTCCGTTTCACAATAAACATTTCATGCCTCTGTGTCCTGCAAGGTCAACTCAGCTTATGAAAACCAAGCTGCTGTCTGTCTCCCTTACCTCATCACTAAAATTCCCAGACAGAGCAGAAACTCCAAAACTCATCAAAACACTATCAGTTAGACTGGAGAGAATTAGAGATGAATACTAATTTTAATACCTCCATTATGTATGCACAAGATAACTATACTTGAGGTAGAAATAAGCAATGCATCTTGAAGGACTCTTGTTTATTCACTCTTCCCCAAAAGAAAAAAAGTAACGATTCCATCTAATGAAGTGAGAAGGTGAAGGTAGTTTTACTTTGTGAGTGAGATACTTAACGAGGCAATATCCTCTTGAATCTTTGAGATAAGCTCTAGGTCAAAAGTAGACAAATTAGCATAACATTCATATTAATATATTTCAGAATCAGATACAGAAACAACCTGCACTCTGAAACCTGCCTAATCACAGACAGCTAATTTTCAAAGGAGTTTTGGCACTCATTATGGTGATGGATGACAGAACTAAAAACATCAACATTTCCTTGAGATGTGCCATGCTTTGTAGGCACTTCTCTTATGCACTTCATGAATTGTATTTTATATTTTTCATAATTTATTTAGATACTCAGAGAAGTAAAACGATGTTCCTTGAGGAAGATATTTTGGCATGCTGCAACACTGCCTTTGTGTGCTTGCAACATAGATAATCCAACATGGTACTGTATTCTAGTACCCAGAAGTTGCATTGCTGCTGTTCTAAAGCTCTTATTATCTCATCACAATGAGAAATACACACAGACATTTCTACAAACACACTCACGTGCAAAATATTCTGTACAAGAAAGAAGCTGCTATTATTTATGAGCTTTCTCATACACACATATACAGATGCATGCATACAAACACCTCTGCTCCCATAGCTGTGTACACAGACTGTAGCCACTAAATGCGAATTATTAAATTACCTTCCTTTCCTCTAAAATGAATTTAAACATTGGTATGCCCCAAAACATTGACAACTATGGGTTAGCACTGCTGATGCTGTGCAGTAAAAAGGAAAGAAGAGGGAAAGGATGTGTGGAAGATGCTTTTAAAAAAACCCCAAATAATAAAATCCAGGAGTGAAAACAAAAAGGCTCCTATAATTGTTTCCTTAAGTTTTCTTAAGGAATGAATTCTCTTGATGAGGCTGGTTTAGGCTGCCTGCAGTTCTTTGGAGCTCATCTGGACTAGTCAACATAGTGATCTTGATTCTAGGACAGAGTGGATTCCTTACAGCCTTAAAATTCCCTGCTGGTGGAGAAAATTAATTTTAAAATATAGTATTAATCCTCAATAAAATTGAAATGCAGCCCTTTGCACTGCAGGCGCTGGGTTTGGATAAATAGGTATTCAGGGCTTCATCTTAGAAGAGTGTTAAACATCTTTGGAGTCAATAAACACACTCAGTTTATGCTGCCTACAAGGGAAACTGATGTCTTTTGGCATCTTCTGCGCTCGGGCTCTTTTTGATTACAGTGAACAGGAACACAAAGGGCTCGTGCCTCAGGCAGCACAGATTAGCCAAAAGCACATATGCCTAAAAATAAGAAATGACTGGAGAGTGCAAGGCAACGGCAGGGATGATGGGAAGATTTATCCTGCAACTTACTGGAAGACGAGCTGGCCATGGGCCTACAAGCAGCAGAAGCCAAGCCAGGGGAAGGGAGCACATCTTATCAGACATGAGAGCAGACAGCGTGCTGACAGCTGTGGACACAAACGTGACAGCTGTGACTCAGGTTACAGCTTCCCCTCTCCTGCCCCAGGGCCTCCCCTCTGCCTCTCCTTTGTGACAGGATGAAAATCTGCAGCTCGCTGGGTGCCACAGCCACCGATGCTGCCGTAGTGTTTGTTACAGTGGGCACTGCTGGAAATGGCTTCAGCACCTAAATACTATTTCTGCACAGTTTCATGACATTGCTCCTCTTGCCTGACCTTAAGACTCCTTTTCTTGCTGACTGCTTTCTGAACAAGTTCTAGCTAAGGTCATCTCTGCCTCAGCTGTTTAGGGCTGAGTTAGGTACAGCACGACATAGTAGATGAGACATCTCAGGCCCCTTCAAGCACAGCCACACTGATGCCTTACATTTTAACTTTTATATTTTTCAAATTCTGTATTCCTAGTGTGTAACTCTGAAGTGTCCTGCAGCCTGTGAGCTGCTGCTCTCATGCTGAGACAGACAGAACAAAGCCTCTCCAGGCTGCTCTCCAAGGACACCCAGCCCGTCCTAGGCCCAAAATGTGTAACCCAGCATCTTGAGAAGGGGGGCGAAATGAGGGGAAATTCCATCATTAGCTAAAGTTTAATTGGTGAAATTACCCTGATATGCAAATGGACCAAACCTGTAAAAGTATGAAGAACTCATGACTCGAGGTCCATCTTGGGTGTAGCCTTTGGCCTGCCCAGGGTGTGCCTCTGAAGGCCTTTCAAATAAATATCCACCTTTATTCCCTTACTGCTGTCCAGTCTCTGTTTCTAGGTTGGCCTCTTTAGGCATCAACACTGGTGAAACCATTGTTCATTGCCAAGAGCTCTCCTCTGCTGGTACCTTCCTAATCTCTTGTTGTACTGGGTTTGCAGGACAAGGTTGTGACCATGGGGAGGCTACAGGGATGGCCCACACTGGGAAAAATAACCCAAAGCCAAAGAAACCCCAACAAAAAAACATTACCAAACCAGAAAAAAATGAACACAATAAATCTGATTCCTCCTTCCTGCAAAATTTCTCTGTGGCTAAGAAAATTTCCTGTGAAAATCTTCTGTTCTCCTCAGAATGTAAATACTCACCCTTACTATAGGTGAACAGAAGTTTCCTATCAGTTATCTAGAAAGCTTATAACACAACAAAAAGAAAAATTCAATTAATGGTTTAGGGGTAGGTGGTGTTTTTTCCTCTCTGTCTTTACAGAGTGTTTCATCTTGTATCTTTAAGCATTATAGATTCACAAGCATTATGCAAAACATTATGAGGATAATCGGCACAATGGGGGTTCACTATTTAATGAAAGTAACTCTCTTGTTTTTAATTATAGCGTTTAAGATCATCTTATTGTCAAGTGAAATACAGCCTTACCTTTTTGCGATTTGCCTAGGATTTAGGAAATATCCCGCTACCTTCTTCTTTTACATTAAAGATCATCTCCCACATTTTCAGGTAACTGTATGCATGTTACATGCTTTATTTGGGAGCTTTCCAAAGCAAGGACTAAAAAGCAAAAAAATCAAAGGCCTTGTATGCACTTCCTACTGGAAAATATTGCACTAATTTTAAAATACTGTAAAAGAAGCAGGGCAGTTCAGTTTTAGGCATCTCACTCCAAGATGTTTTTAATTTCTGGAATATATTGTTCCCCATTTTTTGCAGTTTCTTCCTCCTAAAAAGTAAGTCCCATGAATAAAGGAACCGCAGTGCTAGACTACTTGGAGCAGACACTTCAGCAGCAGGTAATTAGATTTCACACATTTTATATTTTCAATTATTTCATTTACACTATAATCAATGTTTTTCACATGTAAGGAACACTATATTAGACTACAGATTTCTATCTTGAAAGAAAAAAACAGCAAACAAAAGAACAAAAACCGTTATTAACAAAATGTTCCAAATCCTGTTTGCATAGAGATATGCACTATAATTCAGCACCAGAGGAAAGGAATTGTATCCAGACACACACACGTTTCAAGACCAAAAGGAAAACCATAATTGCTGTGTTTAATGTTTGTATCTTTTGTGTATATTTTAACCATATTTGCAATTTGCAGAGCTATTTGCCTGATGGCATTATTATAAATCTATTAAATCCATCCTTTGAACAGATGGTGCTATAAAATAGTATTGTATCTGGGAAGAGGTGTTTGAAGACATAGTGTATGTGTAGGCATACATGTGATGACACCTAGAAGACCACAAAAGCTATGTAAAACAGATAAGTACACCAAGTGGGAGGCCCAGTTTCCCAGCATGGCTGATCAGTGTGTCTTTTTCATAATATCAAATGCCATCTTTGCAATGCTTGTAAAATAATACCCACTGGATTTTGGAATAAAGATCTCCACTGGTACCTCAGCAGTATCTTTTCCCTGAAAGCTTTGTATTCCCTATGGATCATCTGTTTCAGCAACAAAGAGATAAACAGTGTGTCATGTTATTTAGTTTCTCAGCATTTTCAAGTGGATTTCTTTAAAAAAAAAAATAAAAAATTGAATAATCTGTTATTGGTATAAAAACCCAGCAAAAGTTTAAATATTTCTTTTCATCATAACAGTAGCAGTAACAATATTTACTCATTGTCTTTGACACTATTTTTTTAAATGTAAATATGCAACAGAAATAATAAAAAGCCAATAGTATATTATTTGATTTGATATATATAAGAAGCTGGCTCCAAGTGCTGAAATTTGTACAACATGTTGGCATAGTTCAAGGAGAGCAAATTTGCAATGAATGATGATAATTTGCACTGAAAGAAATTAGTGCCTATTTTGATTAGGAATTAGCCTTCTGTTCAAATTTCAGCAGAGTAATGTATTCATTCCTGGCTAGAGCATTAGCTGGGTTGAAAGGGTGAGAGAAAATCTTGTGGACAAAGGGAAAATTAAAAAGTAAAAAGATCAAAGAGCTATTTCTCTAGTTCAATAATAAGGTAACTAATATGGTTCAAACAAATCACTACCAGTGTGTTACACTGAAATGCACATTTACTGTGGTACCCAACCTTTTCTGAGGTAGTAACTCCTATTGTTCTGTTTTTAGGATCACATTGTTCAGTTTTTGGGATTACATCATTCGTCGTGCATTTTTGCACCTAATCACACCCAAATTGCTCAGTTTGAGACGCAGGTAGAAATGCTGCCATACACACAGCAGTTGAGGGTGTGTTGTACACTTCATAACTACCTATATACAAATACTGCACTGCTAAAATTTTTCTGCCTCCCCACTAGCTCTGGTATGGAAAAACAATTCATCAATCATCTTAAAGCAATTCATGTTAAACCTACAGAAGTAGACTTCAGAGCTACTGAAATCTTCAGCTGCCCCACTACAGTTCCCACCCATGGGGCCACACTGGACAGGGCTACAATTCTTTCAATTTCTATCCAGGTAAAAGCACATTTCCAGAAAGAATTGGCTAGAAATTCAGCTTTATGCATTAAAAACGCAGCAGAGAACAAATGAATCCTGAGCAATCTCTCCTCAGCAAAAGTCAAAGTGTTGACTGTGATGAAGTGGAAGCTGGAAGGGTCTGCTACTCAAGTGTGCAAGCTCTTTGAGGAGTTAATCTACGAGAGAAGCTTTAAAAAACGCCAGTATTTCTGTTGTGGTGCCAGCTGTCAGGGTTCTGACAGTTTACCTCGGCACTGAATCTTCAGAACAAAGGAACTAGGTCATGAAACAGAAAATTTAAGCATATTCCCCATGAAACTCACCTTAAAAGATGAGCATTCAGGTTACTAAGTCAAGGACTGAAAAGTCAGAAAATGGCAAATTTAGGGCTGCACGTTCAACTTTAACTCTTCCTCTTTGTATATGTGCACTGTTGAACTACTAATTATATGGCTGCAGAAATAATTGTATGCAAAGACCATAATTCAGCTGATGGCAAAAAGACTGCTGTTATTTAATTTTTAATGATTAATCAAAACAGGGGTTTAAAATACCTCATTGAATACAGTGCTTGTCCAGTACAAAGCAGCGTTTGTGTATCCTCCCCCACAGCCCTGATAAGGTTCTACTACCCACAAGCTCCTTGCTGTAGTCACCTACCTGCCCTCTTTCACTGCCTCGGTTTCCCCACTGTCTCTGATCACAGTTCAGCTCTTTGGACACCAAATTGCTCTAACTCCAGTGCTCAGCAGCACCTCTAAATCTCTGTGTTGCTTTTTATTCTGTGTCCTGCTCTTTCTTCATCACTGCCACTGAAATAAGACAAAGGAAGGGGCAGCAGCAGAGGAAGGGGAATGCTCCCTCTGGATGGAGCTGAGCTGATAGGTCTCCTTTCCATTGTCTCCCTTGGACAACAAGTTCAGGAAAACCAAGGCAAGGAGTGCCAATAGGGAGAGACATCCTTTTTCAGAAGACAAAATCATCGATTGCTTGTAGCCAAAGGCTTTGACACAGGTCTCCTTCATTCAGTGTGAGCCAGCTTCAATTTCCTTATGCAGACACTCTTCAGTGGACAGCTCCCAGTGTAATTGAGAAGTTTATAGTCAAGAGAATGCAAGTTTCTAAATGCTGATGCCCTCCACAAGAGTAGCAGCGCTCCTGGTTCCCTTCTGTCATGCTCCAGATGGCAAAGGAAAGACACAGTCTGTATTTCCCCTTGCATCCCAAAGTTAACACAATGCATTTGCCTTGTCACATTTTCTACCCTGCCACAAAATTCATGTACTGTGCAAACATGCCTCAGTTTTGCAAAGTTCTTTCCTCTTTGGGAAAAAAATAATACAATGCTCCCATAAATCAAATCTCATCCTTTAATGAATGGGCCATTTCAAAAAGAGAGACAAAATCTTTCATGAGGATAACAAATAAAGCTGGGGAAAAAACAAAACATGGAAGCTTTCAGGAGTACATTCTTCATACCACGATTTCTTCAGGTCATGGATTTATGGGTCAAGTCTATTTAAAAACACCAGCAATGAGTGTATGGTACCATGTACAAGGCACAGAAGAATAAGGCAGATTAGATCTACTACGTATTTACAAAGCCATCGCTCATAAACTGTTCAGAGAATAAATGTTTCCTAAAGCCATTTTAAGCACGCTGAAATATGCTCCCTGACAAACACATCCTTTACAACCTCTTCCAAGTCAGAAATGCTTTTCAATTTAAAAATAGGAGGTACAGCTTTCTAAAGCAGTACAGAAGTGGCATATCCTCTGCATAAAGTGCTTGCTTAGTGAAGATAATTGAGGATGGAAAATACATTATTTTTCTGTTCTATCTACCATAGCAATTAAAAACAACAATTAATTGTGTCAAGGTGCAAAATGATGATTTTAATTACACTACCAGAGTAACATAAGAGGTTCACATGCAGTGACTACACCCTTGATTGGTCTACTACAGAGGAAAAGATAGGATTGCTTCCCTAGGGCAATGTTCTCCACCTCATTCATGTTGATTTACTTCACAAATAACCTCAGTAACTTATTTTATTGACCTACCCAGTAGCAGGTTTTTGAAAGTAAAACCAAGATATTTTTTCTTTTTATGGAATTATATTATCATTATATTATATTTTTAAATACTACTGAGAGAAGTATGTGCCATATACAGCATCATATTTTACAGTCTGTCTTGTAATTTAAAATTGCCTATGAATGTAACAGAAATAATCCTAAAAGAATGAAAAAGCTGATTTTCCACAACATTCACAGTAGCATTCAGGGCTCATGAAGTCCAGACATCTCACCCCCACTGCTATCATAGTGAAGCACACTCAGAAAGCAGAACACCAAAAAGACCCTCCTTTCTTTAATTATGCCTTTACCTCTCCCATCATTGAAATAACATGCCCTGAGGCAAAGTAGGAAGAAACAGCAAACTCTTTCCTGAAAAGTTCATAAAGCAAACATGATCCATATATCTAAGACTCTATTCCCCTTGTACCTTCAGGGAGAGAGGAATATTATTGAAATTATTAAGTTCATTTTACTGTCTAGTGCCTTTGAATAGTATTGTTAAATTGGAAAAAGAATATCACTTCAGTCTTGAAGCCAGGGTCTCTAATGCAGTGCTAGAGGCACAGGGAACTGTATCCACATGCTGCAGAATATAGATATATTCAGATTTATATTAGCCATTTCAAACTGAAGAGGGCAGTTTCACGCTAATACAATATCCTAGCTCAAATGGCTTTGTCAAAAAAGGTTTCCTCTGGTTTCTGACCTTTTTTCAGTTAACAAAAACACAAATACAGATATTGTCTTAATCCTTCTTGTTTTTATTCAAACACCTGTGCTGAGCCATATTCATAAAGATGTTTCATATCCCATCATGCATCTTCCAGATGGTTTTTATTGAAGGTCTTTGGGAAGATTTTCCTCTTACCCCCTTCATTGCTTCGTCAGAACAGTTCATTAAAATACTTCCATGGAGAGGCACAACATAGACCCACTAACTAGTGTCAGTCATTGTGCAAAAAATGAGCCTGTTTGTTGGGTAACTGGTTATTGCAACCATTTTTTTTGTCATGGCAGCCTGTGTTCTTATTGTGATTCAGCAGAACTGCTGAGACATCAATTAGTGTGGTTTCTAAAAGCTTTTATAACTCATGTTTAAAATGCCAGCCTCAACCACAAAGCACAGCAGTCCCATAATCTACAAAATAAAATTTGGGGCTCAGTTTCCATTTACCTAAACTTCTGCAATAATAAAAATGCGTCTGCTGAAGACATCTGTTAGAACTCGGTAACATCTAATTTTTATGGCAAATAATAGAGTTCAGCTCCATAAGATTAGAGGTTATAGGCTTGGCCTTTTGGCTGGCTTGGCATTCCTGTTGAAATGTTCTGCCAGCCAACTTAATATGTGCATTAAAAAATCCCAATGACTTGATGATTTCCTCCTCCTCCTAAGACTCAAAATAGAGCAATAGTTTCATCTCTTAATGCTTTGCTCCATGGCATTGTTGAGCCTATGGCAGTGTCTGTTTGATGGGACTGACAATAATATTATTTCTTTTCACTAAAAATAAAGGCTTAATGAGGCAAAATCCAGAGTTAATTATATGTTGGAAACATACACTCTGCTGGAGAGGAGGTGGAGTTGCAAAAATCACTGTATTTCAGGCCAGCCCTGCTTGCATTCTGGGTTTCAGATATTGAACTTTGCCAACCCAAAGCTTGAGATTCAGGTTTTTTTCAGATCAAATTCAGTCTTCCAGCACATGTAAATTGCAACACAGCACACAGCTATTGTAGAGGATGTTTTTGGAAAATAAATATAACAACATTACCATTCATAACAATCAAACCATCTGTGACTTTTAACTGAAGTTTTGAATTCCTTTTTAATCCAAAACCCAGTGAGAGATGTTTATGATTCCCCTGGGCAATATATACTAGTGAAATAATCAGATTTGAAATGCCTGTGAAAATCATGAGCAGAAAAAGGATACTGTCACTTCATCTAGCTTCTAACAGAGAAGCCAGTGAATCACTAACTAAAACTGCTCTCTGGGACATGCTTGCACAAAGCTGCAGAGAGACATTCACCAAAGACTCAAACACTACTAAATAGGTCTCTGAAGATCCAGAAGAATCTGGGAAGATTGTGCTATCAAAATTAACATAACCTCTATGAAGGCTGAGTATCAGTAGAATAAGATTGGAAAGAAGAATGATCAGCCACCCTACAAACTTACTGCTGGTACTGCAGAGATCTAAGTGGCCTGCTGGGCTTTTTTTGAAAGAGAGGAGAGCATGGGCCAGGGCATGGTTTGGCTTTTACTCCCCTTCTATGCCCAGCTTTCCCTCAGGGAATGAGCCCTTATTCCAACTGCCCCTTTCCCAGCTCCGCAGCTTGCATTCCTTCTCCCTCCCTTCTAGGATGAATTACTACTCTGCTGTTTCTAAGAGATTATCCTTGCACAGACAGTGCTAAGGGATGGAAGAATTATCAAATCTACCACTTGCATGATTCATAAAATAAATAAATTGCAATCCAGGAATGGGAGAGTGCCTGGAATAACTTCATAGCCTACTCCCCATCTATTGTCATCCTTTCCTCAGCTATCACTCATTAGTAGCATTTTAATACTCTATGGTCCTGGTTCCTCACTTTATCTCTTCTGGTACAGTCATATGCAGCTCTACAAATCAAGTGAAAACCCAGTGGCAGGTATTTTTATTTAATTTTAGTAGTGCTTTATGAACAAACCTGTAATACAATGATTGGAAGTGAGCAACCAAATTTTGACCAAAACAACCAAAACCACCCATTCTTTTTAATTAAAGCTTGAATCTATAAAACAACCACACACCTCTCCAGAGCCTATTGGTCCTTCCTGTCTTCTCCTCTGTATTAGGATAAGGGCTAGCCATGGACACCCATGTCATCGAGGTGAGACAGCTGATTGTGTGAGCACAGGCACAAAAGAGAGAGGGGGACTGCAACCAGGGAGGAAAGGATCCACAGTTACAGCAGTTCAGAGGCTCTGTAGATTTAGTTTCAGACTTGCAACAGAACCGAGTGCTCACCTCCATGGAAAGGGCTCTTACACCCACCCACATCACACCTCCCTTGTACTGGATGTGACACTCACCCAGTCTTGAGGTACACGAGTTGTTGAGCATTTCCTTCTCTTTTAGGAACAGTTACTGCATGTTCTCCTGATTCCCCCACCAAGCTAAAGAAAAACAGCAGGAGCATAAGCCTGACAGGGAAGAGGTGGATGTGAGGAAGGGAGGAACCCCTTTTCAGAGATCACAATCAATTACATCAGCTGAAGCCATGTCATGAAAACACATCTACAGAGATGGGGGGATAATCCTGCAGATTTAGCTAAATAGTCAGGAGGATAAGCAATACTTACCTGCTATTCACTCTTCCCAGCACATGGCTAGGAAGCAGAAGAGGAGGAAAAGACAAGTGGGATAAACTCTGGTAATCTCTCGCACCCTCATCCTTAGGTAGAACAGCTGAAAACAATGTTTACCAAATGGGATAAAGCACTTACTCAGCACCCCAGAGTGGGGAAGGTTAAGAGGAAATGTTGAAATCACAGCCACAGTCCATTCTCTCTTCTGCCCAGGGGTTAATTACCCATCTCCCTCTTATTTAGGATGTGTTGTAAAACAACAGGCTAACTCTTTACAAGTGGAGCGCTATTTTTATCATTGTGGTTTTTTTAATGAACAAATATTAAGAAATACTGTTGTTTTCTTAATGCTCCTCTACTGTCTTTAATAAAACTCTCAGTGTGCTGGATACACCTGCAGAGCTCTTTAGGAGCAGAAGATTGGTCATCATCAAGCAAATCTTTCTTCACCTCTCATGACTCTATTTATGATATACTGATTAATCAATCATCTGAAAGATTAAAGGTCATCTTTATAAAATAAATGGCTTATGGCTGCAGCAAATCATGGCTTTGAAATTTATTGAAATAGGCTGTAAATTGTCAGTCATGTTATTACACAAATAAATCAGATAGTTACTGCAAATTGATTAACTGATTCCAATTTTTTTAGGAACAAATTGTTGCTCCAACCTATTTTTCTCTCTTCTTGGACAAAATGATTGCTTTGTAGTCTGAGTGAATGATTGCCTGTGTGTCCAAGGCCACAGTTATTGCTTTAAGTTGCTTCACACACGTTAACGTTTTTTTGAGTGTTGTTCACCACAATTTGTTTTCACATGAGCACCAATCTCTGTTTGAAAAGACTGAAAGGTACAACGGCTGTTTGAGATGTTGAAAATAACACTACCACAGCATAATCAGCATTATACTAGTGTATGGAGCGACCATACAAATAATATAGGTAGGCTTTTTCAAGTTTCACAATAAAAGTAGAGAACCAAAGTTAATTTCCTACACTGACAGAGAAACATTTAAGACCCTCTCATTGTGTATGGTTTGCTGTATCAGTGCTGTGGGGTGAGAAGGGGAAACAATGGAATGTTTCAGTAATGGAAAATAAAGTTGTCTGAAATTCAGGACTTTCATTGCTGAGATTACAATGAATTTCCTTAGTGAAAATAACTACATAGAGTTATATGAAATTAGAGATTGAGAAATTACTAAGCACATTTAATTTACTCTTGTTATCACTGCATTTGCACTATCTGCATGTCTCTAATAAATCCCTCTGGATCACATCTAGTGGACGCATCAGTGGAATTTCCACTCTCAATTCAGATGCCTCTTTGTTTCATTTCAGTGCCTTCTTGCTGTGACCAACCACTCTGCAAGCCCCGTGGGATCCTTTCTGGAGAAAAACAGGTATATTCCTCTCACCAGATAAAACCCAGGCATGTCTCCATGGCTAGATCAGCCCAGGCACTGCTCAGACATACAGACAGGGCTGCACCAGGTTTTTCTCCTGCTGCAGAGAGCTGTCCTATGCCTCTACCAGGTCCTGTATCCTCACGAATTCTCTTGGCACGTCCTGCCCCAGGCACAACCTGAAGTGTCACCTTATCAGAACACAAATGCAAAAGGCTGTCATCTCTGGCTCACTGCAAGAAGTATAAACTATTAAAATTCCTTAAAACAGCTAAAACATCTCAGGATCAGAGAATGCTTTGCAGGGTCATGAGGCTCCTGCCTCAAAACACCCCAGAACTGGGCGGGAGGAAGAGGCATTCATAAATGTAAGAGCCCTCATGGCCAGTTAGGGGGGATATATCAGCTCAGCTTATTGCTGAGAATTTTAGAACAGGCCACTGGAATCTGAAAAACTATAGGCATCCCACTTGAAGGTACATCCTGAAAATTAGCATGGATATATGCATGAAAAGCACAGAACAGGCAAGTTTTATACACAGATTGTATGACAGGCCACAGGAGCTTATGGGTGACACACAGAAAGCTGTGTGATAGGTGTGAGCCTGGAATCATTCCACGTGCCATCCTCTGCACTAGACAGGTCTCTCTAAGAGACACACTTGTGCCACATCTTCAATAAAAGGGACTTACTTCATCATCTTGAAAGTAACGTATCACTTCGCTGGTCATTGGCTATGTGATTGCAGTCATAAGGTTAGTGGATTGCTCGGATTAACAATGAAATATGCTATTCTGCTGTCAGGAGAAATTTTGGCCCTTCAGGGCACAGGCTGTCAGTGTCACTGGAGTATGTTTCTGAAACTTCTGTGAGGGTACAGGGAGGTGTGTTGCCATTTCCTGCTCTCGGTGAGCAGGAAGAAAGAAGCTACAATTCTTTAAAACAGTGATAGAACACAAAAAGAGTTCAACATATAAAGATGAAGCAGTTAAAGGAGGAAGAGGATCTTGAACAAAAATGGCTGGGTGAACTGTTTATGCTATCATGAAGCAGCAGCTCTGGCAATGTGGACAGCAGACCTGACTAGCAAGTCTGATTCATCCCAGTACCTCATTAAAGTCTTACCTCTTATTGTGCATGTACAGTAGCACAATAGCTACTAAAACATCCACTTTGCCAACATGAATGCAGCTGAATAGGAGATGCTGTTTGGTCTCCTGCATGTTGGAGTTCCTGATCTCTTGATACTGGAATGGCCTCAGCAGCTGTGAGTTGTTGGTCATAAAACAGACAAGCTTGAAGGTAAATATTTTATGGCACCTGGCAGGTCCTGAAAGAAGAAGCAGAAAGATAACAGAAATGTCACATTTTCCCTTTTGAGCCTCCACAAAACACGGCTGAGGCAAACCAGAGAACCTGGGCCAGACGTTTAAAAAGTCTGGTCACCTCCAGCCTAGGAAGGCAAGGCAGGGTACCAGGCATGCTGTGTCACCAACCACTGCTTGCCCTCCGCTGTTCATCTGTTTAGGATCTCTTGTTTTCAAGGAGGCACAATGGGGAATTCGCTGCTGATTTTTCTGTAAATAAAATGATCTAAGGCCAATTATTAAGACTTATTTATTATACAACAGCTCATAACTGTTAAGGGTGCTAAAAATGTCCCCCAAAATGCTACACCCTTGTTAACATATTGAAAAATCAAAAGGCCACAGTGTTACCGATTGAGAAGATTAATCTGGTTAGGAGTTCATGTCATAAACACTAATGACTCAAAAAACAAGCCAAAATTTACTGTTCTTAAAGGATCAATAATATCTAGTAATTCCATTTAGGAATTTTTTAGGTTATTTTTTCATGTGTACTGTCTCACATGCATCTTATATGCCTTATATAGGTACTTACTAAGATACTTACTTCTCTGTTGTAAATGAGTCTTATCCCACCAACTCCAAAAAAATCTGCCTGAAGTTGGAACTAGGCTGGTGCTCCCAGGATAAACTCCTCCCTGCTGATGCCTGCAACACCAGCCAGCCAGTGTAAGGTTACTGAATTCAGTGGAGCAAGGTTGATTATCACCAGCTGAAAGCCCAATCCTTCCTATAAGCATGGCCAGTTATTTTGGGTAATTTTTTTTAACTGTATCCTGAATACCTTTACAAAGTTTGACAAAAGTTTCATGCTTTTTACAATGGATTGTAAAACATTAAAAATCTCTATAAATGTTTTAAAGGTTTAACAAAGCCAAATAAAAAAAATCTCTGCGGGTTGATCCTTTCCTATTCTGAAGTTCTCTGTGGGCACCTTGCTTCATAGAAACTCTTTTCCCAATGTAACTGAATATCCTTTTAATGCAAAAAGCTGTATTGTTATTCTTTACTCTTGGACCAATATTTGCTTTAGTTACATCATAATGAAACCCTTTCTATAGAAGTCATCTGGGGCAAAAAAATTCCCTATGGAACTATAACAAACAGAATGTGCCACCTAGCTCACTAATTTTAAAAGATCACAGTTATTTTTTCTGATAAATCTAGTATGATGCCTGTAATATACTTTCAAGTAGCACCAAACAGAGCTGTTGAACTTTGCTTTTCAACTCTCTTCTTTTCTTTTCTTTTTCCTGTTTTGCCCTGAGGTCTCTGAACTTTGGCAAGTATATGAAAGTCCTAAGAATCCCCATGATTTTCTCTCTTTTTCTCTGTTACACACTATTTTCTGGGTTACCACGAAAAAAGGCCACGCTGTTGTAAGCCAGCTGTAAGTGCTTCACTGTCTCTTGACAATCAGTGACCCAAAGAGCTGAGCAAACACAACTGCTACTGAGCTCCCTTTAAGGTGTCCAAATATAGAAACATCCTTCAAAAGACCAGCGGTAGAAAAAGCAAAATATTGTACTTAAAGAGAGGCTTCATTAACTTATTGCTCTGAATATTTGAAGTGTAGGGAATAAACGAAGCCATAATGTATTAGCTTCCTTATATTGCTCAAGCAACTCTAAGTCTAGTGGACCTATAAAACCCACTCATAGATGTTGCCAGAAAAGGGAATCTTTGGATGCATTATCTGAATTTAGAAATTCAAATGCCATATTGTGGAGTTATGATGCTGTTATTTGATAATCTGAGAGATTCACATGTCTTACTGACATATTCCAGGTTGAAAACTAAAAGTGCAGAAATAAATCCTGAGGCTATTGAAGTCAATGGACAAATTTCCATTGCTTTCCAAAAGGATAAAGGATAAAGTTAACTAGGATCTAACACACAGCAAAAACAACCGTGGAGAAACAAGTTACAAAAGCTATTCTTCATTTGGCTTCAGAACACTGTGTAATGACACACAATTTTTGTATTCCTTTGTTTAGCAAATGCATATCCTATCATTTTAAAATAAGCTCCAGTCTATCTTTAATATATCTCACTAGTCCATGAGAGAGTTTGTCAGTTTAAAGAAAAATATTGTCCTTCCTTTTGTACAATTGGTTTTAATATTGTGTTAAGCTGTTTAAAAAAAAAGTCATAATAGCCTTTCTTAGGTTCTCTTCTTGGTGGCATTGCCACCACTGAGTTATTATGTAAATTATTGCAATCTGGTTAGCTCCTTCCATCTCTTTTTTTAACAAAAGGGGTCTGCAAGTGCTAATCAAAATGTTGTAATTTACATATTAATGAAGTTTTCATAATGGCATTTGCTTCATATGTAATATGAATAGTATGGAGACTTTTCACTCTTCTTTTGAGCAACCACTACATTTCAATTTCCTGAAGTAGCTGAGCTACATCTGAAAACAAACTGTAAGTGCATCACGGTATATCTCTTTATATATATATACATAAATATTTCTACATATCTTTGATATCAGAATGATACACTCCAGTGTTTGAATCTTAAATGCAGCCTCACTTATCCCTGTGAACTATTATTTACTCACATTCCTTTGAACACTTTGGTTGCAATCATTCTGCAAAATGCTAAAGGCATTTTTTTCTGCTGAGAGTGTCGAGCACAAATAAGTAGTGAATCAATTTTTTTGTGGTTTAAAATAAGAGCATAAAGAGGAAGAGGGGGATGGATAGACACAGAGAGAGATAAAGTTTTAAAAATACCACCACCCACTCCTGTGTAAAGTTGAAAGGTAAAAAACGTCCCTGCTGTGACAAATATCACATTAAAATAAGCTGGATAGGGAAGAACACTGACTTTCTATTTTCCATTTCTATTTTCTACTTTGCTGTTATTTTAAAATATGGCAACCACAAAAACTCTTTTTCGTATTATATCTTTAAAGCTTTCTAATTAAAGATCTGGAATCACATCTATTTGTGAATCAATACAGAGAACTGTATCAATTTCTACTTTCACCTGAATAGTCAGTGTGAACAATGTTATGTCCCTTAAATTTAAGATGTAAATTATTAGGAAATCTCAAACCATATGTGGTATTCCAAGGGAAAAAATGACATCCATAGTCGAAATTGAATGTCCAGTTGGTTCTTTTTATAGCTTTCAGTCATGGGATCTTGTTCTTTAACAAATCCCACTAAAAAATGGAGATGAGATTAAATGTCTATTTGCTGAACTAAATGGACCATGTAGAATCTCTCAGAACAATCCATTTTCTTTAACCATTTTCTTTATTCTTATTTGAACCTTTTCCAGAATTTAACTGTTTCCTTCAGGAGTGGATTGTAAACTTGATCATTCCAGTAATGTTTATTCTTGGTGAGAAAACAATCATAATCCTCATCTGTTCCCCATGTTTCTGCTCTAAACAATCCTATTTTTTGGTTATAATTTCATCTGGGAGCTCATTTCCATTGGCAGAGACACTAACTTAGCTTCCTGAATTTGTAACTCTATGAGACTTTTTTCTAAGATGTTCTATAACACTTCAAGATAAAAGATTCTTTGTCATTATGAGATGTGATATTGGATTAGTTCCATCCTGGATGTTAAGTATTTTGAGCTTGAAACATTACTTAGATTTAAGACTCCATCAAAACAGAGGTTTACCTGGGTTTTAATAAAACACCTTTAATATAATTTATAGGTGTTCACAGTATTTTACCATCATCCTCAGCTGGAACAGGAGTTAGAGCTTTATCTGAGAACACTGACTCAGGAGATTACAAGAAATTTCTCTCCAAATTTTCAGGAACAAAAAATGATAAACAATTTTTTTGTACAGAATTTTACTCATTTTTTCCACCCACTTAATCCACACTTTGTCTTTTAAAGTCTAATCCAAAACAAACAGGGCCAACATTAAGCAGGGTCTAATGGAAGATTGGATTTACATGGAAGATGTTTTCTATCATTGAGAAAGAAACCCTAGTAATGGTTGTATCTAAAGCTTCATGACAAACACTTCAAAAGCAGATTAAAGACATGTGGGAGGTATGGAACGATATTAAGAAAAGGATAATTTACACTGAATCTCAGGAAAGCACTTGAGAATAAGATTGATTCAGCTACAGGGAATATTCCCAGGGGTGTTGATAAGTGTTTCATTGCTTTGAGTATTTAGAACTGGTGATAAAGAAAAAAAATTTTTTTTTTTTTTTAGTTCAAAGCATTTGAAATTAAAGTCATGTTCACTTTTATTTTTTGTTCTTCTTTTTTGAAACTGACATATGATCAATATTTTTAATTTACTGAAATAGCAAGTGTTTGAAAAATGATATATTTCAATAACTGTTGCAATCATATTTTCACTAAGCAGATCAGAGTTAATTCAGAAAGGGCACAGAAAATTGTCAGTTAAAATTTAATATTACGATTTTAATTCCATAGCTTTAAAAGTGTATTTTTTAACAAGAAACACAACACGTATGAAAATGTAGAACATTTCTATTTAGAATGAAGTTAAGCAACGCCTTGGAGATCATGCCTGCTCTCTCTAGCCTGTTCTCAAAATTTTATTCCCTGCAGGGAGAGGCAGGGACAATGTACAATGACAGCCATCATGTCCCTGTCTTATAATGTTGAGCAAGGGAAAGATGAAAATTTTTTTGTGTACCTGTTCTCCTTACCAAGACAATTTATGACCCAATCAGAGACAGACAACCTTTCTAGCTATTTAACTCCTTACTAAAAACAACTAAAAACTCAAAAGTTTCAAGTTGGCCATCCTGATCTAACTCAGCATCAGCACCTAACGCAGGAAATAACACAACCAGCATAATTTAGCACAGATATTGCACAGAATGTCTGACAACAGATAAGGAAGCAAACACTGAACATCCTGCTTTGAAACCTGTTTTTTTTCCTCCATAAAACCTGGGTGAGATGCCTTCCAACCTTGTATGATTTCTATGAAGACTTTTGGCAAGATGTTAATACATCCTCATCTTACAGTCAGTTGATTTATCTTTAGATACAGAAAATTACTAAATTCTCTGTTTTAATGAAGAAAATGCTCTCCCCTGTAAAGAGGGGAGTTCTGATGTTTTAGTGGTTGGTGAAATAACTGTGTTGGCTTTCTTTGTTACTTGGAACCAGAGGGGACATTTTATTTATAAATATATA
>VWZT01015595.1:137366-421964 GCA_013397055.1 Pachycephala philippinensis | reverse complement strand
GTTTATATACATGACATCCATGCCCAGGAGCTCTCTTGTTCACATCCAGTTTACTAGGACAGATAAAAGCATATAGCTCTCCAAGAAGGAGAAGGATATTGGATGGTTTGTTTTCATAAAACCTAGTGGGATTTTTTTCCTAGGATTCACCCATCTTTAGAGGACTTTGTGTGCTTTTTCCTATCTGTAATGTACTCTTGAATATGGGGGTCTTTTTATTTGTATTTATTTTTATTTTTTGCCCTTCATTTTTTACACGTTTGGTGGCTTTTTCAAATATGACCCAACCAGAACACTGGGTTGAATGAATGTTGGCAAACAAAGAATTGGTCTGAGGAAGTAGATATTACTCTGATTCCATGACAGTGGTGGAAATTTTCTTCTCAAAACTGAAAGGCTCGATGTTGAGGCATATCAATAATTTTTTGCAGGTTGTTCTTTATTCCAGAACACACAGCACATGTTCCAAATAATGAAAAACAAATTTAAATTAACCTTTTGCTGTGGTTACAGGGAAACATCAAGCACAGCTGTGTATAGGTACCCAGAGAAACAAAACACGGTGATTTGAGGGAAGTTCTCAATCAAGCATTCCTAAAGGAGAAAAAATCACTGATCCATACAGTCTCTGTTACTTCTTATCCCAGATCAAATGGCCCACCAGAATTCTTTGTACAGATACTCAAAAAGACTTTACGGACAAAATGATTTTGAACCCAGCAGAACTGCCTTACAGAGTTTTCTATTTTTGTACAGATCTGCACTACATTCTGCCTCTCAGAAAACTCCAGCAGAGTTCTTTCTGTAACATCAGCTATCTATCAGATTTGATCTGCTTAGAACAGATTTAGAAAGAAGTGGAAGCAAAACAGTGAAAGGTTTAAAAGCATTCCCTGGGAAATACACTCTACAGCGCAGCAGCATGAAATTATAGGGGAGGAAGGAAATGGGAGAGCAGCACATTTTTAGGAAGGTGTTGCCTCTTTGACATGCATGGCTGAGGTGTGGGAGGGAACAATAAAGATTCACACTGGCCAGTCTTTACCCGAGAAAGTCTCAATTAATTAAGCAATCCATTTGTATGAGTATTGTAAAGATTAAAGGGTATACAGTACAGAAGTGGTAGAAGTGGAAGGGAAGAGACAAAAGAGTGGGGCATGGTGGGGAACCTGGATCTGTAGTGGTGAGAGGAGCCTGGCTGGTGAAAGCAAAAACTCTTGTTAGGAACTAATGAACCTCTCTGCACTTAGGAAATACAGGATATTAAGGTACACGTAACTAGTTCTGTGAAGCTCTGCTGGAGAAGATAACATAAACCTGGACCACCTGTGTTGACAATTTTCCTCACCATGGGAAATTTATTCCCCACTAAGTGTTGGAGCATGTCTATTACCAAATCCACCTCTGAAAGAAGAGTTTAAAAGTTCCCAGTAAACATATTTCTTACTTCTGCTACCCACCCTTCATATTTCATAAAGATAAACAAGTGATATGAAACTAGGTGGCATGGATTGGAAATGAGTCCTGTGTTCCTCTCTGCTTTTACATGTAATGAAAGACAACTCCATGTTTCAATAAAATTAAATTTGGAGTCCAGCCAGAAACTTTTTCCGTGCTGTAATTTAATTTAATTTAAGAGAGAGGTGCTTCTAGTTATAGCTTTGCGGCTATGGCCAGGAACACAAGGAAGAAAACATCGACTGACACTTCGAAGCGATAGATGTCACCTAGGACACCTAGATAGATGTCACTAGGACACCTGCTTGAGCAGGAAGATTGGACCAGATGACCCACTGTGGTCCCTTCCAACCTGATCCATTCTGTGATTCTGTGACTTGGGGTGAGCAGCAATGGCAATCTGTTAATATACTCTGCTTGTAATTCAGCAGAAGTTCTCTTGTTTTCACATTTTAAAAATTGGCAAGTCTAATTTGTGAGCAATGAGGAATTACGGAAGAAAATGTCAGTGAGCAAAAGGTGATATTTTGAATTTATGATAAGAATTTGGAAAAGAGAATTTACCTGGAATCCTGAATGAACATATTCTCTTTAAAGTGCTTGTCAACCCCCCAGCTCTAGCTGGTGGATGCAGCTCTCTGACTTGGCTCTACATTTCAAATATATAAGCAAACAGAGGAGTATTTTGGGCCCATATGTCTGGAGACCAGTTGCTGTCCAAAACAATCACTTTCTCCCCTTTCTCTAGCACTTCCCAAGGAAAGCTAAAAAGCCTATTTCAAGTCACCTCGCACCAGCTGCTAACAGAAAATTCTTGCTTTTCTATGGTATTTCTGTTGGAAACAATTGCCAAAGTGTCCAGACTGTTGAATCACAGGGAAGCTGAGATTCAGCCTTGGCAGGAGGCCATGTGATTGACATTTCCATTGCCAGAGTTTGTCCAAGTCATTTCAAGAGCCAACTAGATTTCATTTTCCCTTATCTGTGGGTTATCATTCTTACAAGAATCATCTCATTCTGGCAGGATCTTGATTTAAGGCTTTAAAAGTCAGCTGGGCTCAAACTGATTTTGCAAGGTCACAAACACTGCAGGTTTCTCTCCATAATATGGAATTAGAAGATTGAGTGCCAGTCCTTTCAAGGTCCTAGCAACAGTTAGATGTGCCTCACAGTCTCATTCTCAATTAGGGCAATTTTTAAGGCTGTCAGCAGTTCACAATTTTATCCCACGGTTCTCACCTCCATATTTTTTCCAGGTGCACAATCCTGACAAAAATTTGCTTCCCTTCCATATGCAAGCTACTTGGAGTGCCTTCCTTTGTGTTATATTTAGATAAGTACATACTCCAAATTTTCATCCAATCAAATAAAATTTCCCTTTCCAAAAAATATCTGCTGCTGTAATTGCCTCTCTCACCCAGGGGGTTACATAAGATGGAATGCCTGCTTGCACCACACTTGCTTATGAAGGATCAGCCATGCAAAATTGTTACCATGTCAGTTTTAATTGCCAATTGTTCTATTAATTGACAATAATTAGTTATTGTCAAATATATTGCTGCTTTTTACACTAAGCTGTTCCCCACAGAAACAAAATAAGCACTGAACTGTTGGTAAGTAATTGTGGGACATGGCTGTAATGGGTTTACTATGAAAACACTGTGAGTTAACTTGTAGATTTTACCATTCAATGGTAAATGATTAGTCCCTTTGGCTAATCATTTTTTAATTAATTTCTTTGAAAGACGGTAGCTCACACTAGATCCTAGGCAAGGAGTCACTATACATGTGTGAAGTGGCTCTGGGATGCAGAAGTCCCACTGTGAGTGCAGCTCTGAACTGACACAGACTGAATGAATATGAGCCACAGATGTGATTAGGGGGTCCTGGAGTGAACTTCTTGTAGGTGAGTCTGTCTGTGTTGGATCAATTCTATGGAGCAGGCACTGCATGGTTAATCAGTCCTGGACACATGAAACACTGCCAATGTGTCATATGTTTTGTGATCACACTTTCTGTGCTAAAAACCTGAGACAAAAATCAGAAAGCCTTTTACTTAATAGAGTTTTTGTTGGTTTGTTTATTTTTCTTTAATTTCAAGCATAGGATAACAAACGTTAGTTGGATGTTTCATGCTGACATACAGCTCTGTATGCCTGAGATGTGTTATGTGAGGTAATGTCACTTACAGGGATGAGGGAAAGCCCAGTCCTACCAGATCTTAACTTTTGAGGTTAACAGTTATTTTTAAACCCCTTTGTTTATATTTACCAGTGTTAATTTTTACTGCTTGATCTCTTCCCTTTTAGTAGTCCTGCTAATTGCTACTTGCAAGGTGCTCATTAAGACCAAAAGAGAAAAAAATGCAAGGAAATGGTTTATTAACATTGCTTCAGAGCCTTGAAAGAACAAGGCAAACCTATATAACCTAAAGTACCAAAAAGACAACTTTTAACCAAAGCAGTCAACAAGCTACATAAAGTTTTATTTTGATAATGACTGTGAAATGGCACAATAATTACTACTACTCACTATTTTCATTGCAGTAAAATCAACAACAGAAAGTTACAAATCCTTCCCCACAGAGCTTTGGTCCCAGTCCAGACATGCACTTAAATAAATATACAACTTCAGGTACACCTACAGAATTCAAAATGCAACTCAGATGCTTAATGTTAAATGGTGTATTTAATGACTTTCCTCAGGAGCTTAAAACCTTATGAATCTCTTTTTGGAGCTTAGCAGTAATCAGCTATAAGATGCTTTATCTAATGAAGAATAAAAAAGGAAACTTCATTTATATTTTTCCTTCAGTCTTTTCCAGTAAGAGTAATTTCCATTCAGGTAAAAAAATCACTTCCTCCTAAAAAATACCCCACAAACATACATGTCAGGGACATCTACTGGATCATAAATATAACTATCCACGATACAGCCAGCCAGGCATAGTCCTGTTATTTATTATATACCATAAAGAACATCTTCTTCCCATCACTTTGAATTATACTTGATGTCATGCTCTGTACCTTCAGCAGGGCACTACTCTTTGTTAGAAAAAGACGCTGAAACCAAATAAGGTGAGCAAACCGAAGCCAGGCCAGGAGCTTGTATTCCAAACAACAGCATTTCAATTCCAGTATCCCGATGGAGACACCTCTATAGCTCGCTTATCTTTTCCAGTGCCATTATATGCAGTCAGAAATTCAAGGACTGTTAGACAATAAAACTCCTTATTTGCTCTTTTCTCTTCAATTTCCTATAGCTGTTATTATTTGTCATCCATTTCATCTCACACACAAGCAAGCACTTTAGCCTACTTGGAGCAGCTTCAGAAACTGAGGGAAAAAGAGGATATCAAGGCCATATTCACCATTATGAAGTTTTCTGAAGACAAAAATGTTGCTAATTAAAAACAGTATTTTTGGTGTTCTAACTAAATAAGTTAGCTAGTGTTTTCATCTATTTGGACCAGTAGTATGATATCTTCTGATCCTATTGCTAACCATTCCTTAAAATTTGCTTTGTTTATAGATTTGCTACCAGTAGTAAACTGTGCTAAAATAACCAGCATTGGAACTGGCCAGTGTTCATCAGTCACATGCCAGAAGAGTTAGTCCATATTAACAGAACCCAGAGATGTTTTTGGGTAGGGGTCAGCTTAGAGACACTGCATGGGAATAACAACTCTACCCCAGCCAAAACCAGCACATTTTCCACCCCCTTATTCCATACCACTTACATCACATTCAGGTCTCACGCTTTTCAATACAACCTCATTAACCAGCTCCCCACTTCCCATCCTTTCATATCATACCTGTCATTCCCCTTAGTCTACGGATCACACCTGCAAAGTGTCCATAAAATGCCTGCAGACTTCTTTTAGTCCATGACTTTGGGCTCCCTCTGTTCTGGTGGTCACTCAGGACCACCACAGAAGAGGTGTGTGTTATGTGGAGTTATTGGGCACCAAAACCAGTTCAGGTTGGGTCACTGCTGCACTTGCACTGCTTCTTGTAAGGCTTGTTCTGTATCGGTTCAGGTGGTTCTTGCTACAGCAACTCCTCAACGTGCAACTGAAATCATGAGTTACAACAATTCAAAGACACATCCATTACAATCTCCACTCCTGGTCCTTTTGGGCCAAGTGTTATAGATTGCAATGAACTCTTTCCCTTTCTCCCAGCCTGGCTGCAGCAAGGGGTTCCTGCTACAGTAGCTGCAGTCTCCAGTGTCAGTCCTCATGGGCTGCAGGGGGACAGCCTGCTTCACCTCACACATCTGGAAACTTCACCTCATCAAATGGGAACATGCTCAGTCTTCAAAGGAAGAGGATAAGAATATCTTTGCTTTCTTCACCAAGATAATTCCTGCATGAAATTATTAATTGTCAAGGTGAAGATGGTATACATTAAAAAATCAAATTATGTCAATTCTTTCTATACCGAATGCAGACAAGGCTACGTAATAAAAAAGGGGGGGTGGGGGAATGACAATTGAATTAAGCCATATCAAACTCTCATAAATTTATGTTACTTGTCTCTAAAGAAATTAAGTACCACTGCATGCACCATCACTGACCCTACACATTTTTGCTAATATTTTTTCCATAATTGATGTCACAGACCTATCTCAGACTAACGACATTATGTTTGCAAGTTTCTAGTGCTCTCATCAAGGAACTTGGAAAGTAATTTCCAAAAGACTTCATCTGTTTCTATCTTAATTTTCTTGAACTCTCATAACTGTGAATTATTTGCATTCTAGTAATTATCTTTCTCAAGATACTAGGAATTTTCCTTTTTGATCAGGTCTACATCATAAAGACTATGACCCTGAATCATTTAAGAACACCAACTTGTTCTCAAATTCAAGAACATGAGTTGCCTTTTTGATACTGCTGGAAAAATTTACAGGAAAAATTTATAATTTTAAGTGATACATGTGTTTTACCAACCAGGGTCTGAATTTTTTTCTCCTGGACTGTGCAAGTCAGCTGGTGGTAGGAGCACAGAAAGGAGGGTGGGAGAACAAAAGGAAGGATAGATGGAATGCAGCTCAGACACCCAGGCTGGGCTCTGTATGACACCCACAGGCACGTTGGCTCTCCCCTAGTGAGTGTGACCAGGTTGTCACCTCCTCAGATATCCCAAAATATTGCACATGTTCCTGATTCCTACAGGCACCTGAAATCCCCTTCCTGCAAACTGCTCCGGTTAGGTGGGAACCTGCCCAATGGCTGGCACCACTGTGGCTGTGAAAGCTCTTTGCAAGCGTGGAAAGATTTGTAAGAAATGGAAAATTCATTCAATGCAACGTTAAGTGTCCATAATTGCTTTAATTAGGAAATGTAATCCTGACTCTGAGCAGCTTGCCATGTCCTGTCTCTTCTCAAAACTTGTTATTTTTTTTTTATTTTTGGTTCTCCAGTCTCTGTTTTAAGTAGATCACTTTCCCATTTACTTTTTCATTTACTGTAAATACAACAGCAGAATCCTTTGTTAGTTGAAATACCCTTTACGATTCAACATTCAGTACTGCTAATTATGTTCTTGACTTACTTATGCTTATTTTTAGAGATTTCCCAATCCACCTCTCACTACTTTTTGTATATATTTTTAAAGAAGCCTTCTGTTTATAATTATTTTTACATTGCCACTTAAACAAACTTGCATCTGTTGCCTTTTTTCCCTCTAGACTGAACCAGGATGGATTTTAATTGCATCACCAACTGTTTCTAAAACACTTCTTAGAGTCTCCACTAGACTCCCTCTGCAAAATAAAATCTTGACCAACAAAATAATAACCAAAACCTGTTGGGGCATCTCATGTTTTCTCAAAGTCAACTTTCTTGTGGTCCAGAATGTTCACTTGGCTTCCACCAGCTCCCAAGAATAATTTGAACTAATGATACTCTAATGTCTGGGTGTTTCCTTGCTTCAGTCCTATTAATCATACTTGGTATATATCCTAGGACTTGGTCCAAAATAGCCTCTAACCATCTGAATGCTTCAACAAGCTGTGGAAGAAAGCAATCCTGAAATGCCTCTGAAAATGTGTTCCTCCTCTTCATTTTTTTTATTGAGTGGCATCCAAGTCAACATCTGAGTAATTAAAACTCTGCCAGGATCAAACATCCTGCCTTGTTATAGAAATCTCCAATGTATAAAAACATTTGCTGATTCTGTGTTATTTTATTTTACCTACCCTAGAGATGTAAACTCTCTCTGTAGCATCCTAAAATCAACTCACCATTTCATGGCTCTAATTTCTATACAGATTTCTATGTCAGCCATAATATTTCTTTTCACAAATCAATGTTCTGCCTAACCAGTTCACTTACCAACTGCTTTAATTTACTTAACCCTTTGGCAGGTTCTATATTCTTAATATTATAAGATATTTCTTTGTAAAACTGTTTTAAAATGTATCTTGCCTATAAAATTGTATATATGTATATATAAAGTGTACAAAACACAAAAGCATAATATAAGTGCACAGAAAAATATTGGCAAGATGCAAACACACAACAAAAAAGAATCTGAATAACAGCTTCAGAGTTTAATTTGATAGCCATGCTAAAGTCTCCCTGACTTCCTTAGTTGAATTACAGGGTTTGTAGTTACAGACTTATGATTCTTCCTTGCTGTTGGTAGAGATGGATATCTGTTTACCCTTTCAAGTGGAAAATGGGTGTTGATAGATCAGACAGACAGAGAAACAGAGATCAGAAGACAGTTTAATTAGATTTTAGATCACAGAGTCATTGAAAAATGGGGGTGCATCTCTCAGGGTGCAATGCACCAGTGAGGGAGTCAGGGTATGGAGAGAGACAAATATCCCAGTCACTGAAGTAGGGCAGAGTTGAGAGCTGTCTCAGGCAGTGGAAGAGTACAAAGACAGCTGGAATTGTAGGGAAGTTACCTGTCTGGGTGGGATGAAAAGCCTGCATAAAATCATGGGGATTTTTGCAAGACTCAAAGCAAAATGAGACAAATTTCAGAGGTTGATAAAAATGCTTGAAACTGTGTACCCTGTGGTTGCTGACGATACTCATAATTCTTCCCTACATTAATGCTATTTTCTTTTTTTGCTTCACCTACCATCAGCAAATAGGAATTTCTAAAGTATTTCCAGTTGCATATTTCCCATGTGCTGTTCATTTCAGGAATCAAAATGGGCTGCAGGTTCATTCTTGTTTCTTTCAACTCACTAATCAACCTTCTCATTATCTTCACTAGCATTTGGCCTGTGCTGAATAATCATCTCCCAATTAGGCTTATGTTTCTTTCTTAACTGGCTACCCAAACACTAATCAGTTAACTGTGCTGGCAGAACTTCCACAGTGTCCCTCTTGGCTCGTGACATTGCCCCATCCTTTTCTTCCTTCACTGCATGCATCCGCTTCCTCTGAGTTACTCACAAATGGCTACAAACTCTTCAGCCACTTGGACAATGAAGCTTTTTACATCATTTTTCTAACCGCTGTCTCAGAGTCCAGAGATAGAGATGGATTTGGAAATAAAGCTTCAGATGGGTTCTGAATTTCAGGGAAATATCAGATCATTCAGATCCAGATGTTCCAAACTGACGGCATTTTTAATCTCTAAAATTCCCATGTGTTTAATGCGATGAGAACATCTTAGAAATACACTTGGAGAATTTCAGCATTGGGAATCCCCTACTTGGGACAGGCAACCTTTTTTTTTGCTTTTCTGGAGCTTGATCATCTATACTCTGCCACTGCTCCTCCATGACACCTTTTCATTTTATTTTGATTTTACCAGCCTGAAGGCTGATGGTAGTTTCAAATACACTGGGAAAAAAAAAAATCTTGATAAATGTCTCAAATAGAAACATCTTCCATGGAGCTTAGTTCACTTCTTCCAGAAAAGAAAAAAACCAAAAAACAACAACAAAAGACCACCAAAATCCATCCCCAAAAATCCCCATACGGAAAAAAATAAAACCACTGAACTTTGCCTTTAATCTGATCTAGTTAAATCAACTACATCTACTAGGCGCATAAAAAAAAATGCTAGGTGGCAAGGGAGAGTCATCAAGACTCCTTTTTGGTTTTTATCACTGGCCTTTGTTCACATCATGATCATGGTGTAGACATGACCATGGAGCTCTGAGTCTGCAGATGCCCTGAAAATTACATTAATCGTCCACATTGTGCTTTTATCTATGCTAGCAAATTATCCATATCGAGTAGATGAATACTTATAAAACCAAAATCTAACTGTCTTTGAAAGTCTGCTTTTCATTGTGATTTTAATTCAGTGTATACACTGGGGTTAAGGATACAGGCAGAATTCATTAAAATGACTGCATTTATTTTTATGTTACTATTCAGGCTACCTGACATTTATAACAGCTTTTACCTTGAATTTTTTTTTATAATACAGCAGGAAAAAAAAAATTGTCTTTTTAGCCTTTTGACTCAGTCTTTTCTGCAAAAATATAGACACTGGGAAAAATATTTCCCACATTTTGCCCCCTCTAATTTTATAGCTATATTATAGCAAAGCACTTGTCTTCCTTTGATGAAAAAAAGGAAGGAGTAAAAAGGGAAGAAAGACATCTGGATTACCTTCACATTTTACAGTATTATTGTTATAAAAGCCTTGTTATTTCAGTTATTTTAGTTAATTTAGTTAATTCTCAGTTTTGCCAGAACAGGACAACAGAGTCCAGAGAAGTGGCACAGAAACAGGAGGTCCCTACTCATTTTCAGCACTCTTAGTGCTAAGGTCTTTCTGAAATGATTAATGGCAGGTTTGACTCTGGGAGGGAATTATAGGTTTTGACAAGAAGTTTGAGACTTTGGGGATGAAAGTGTCTGTGAAGGTTTCACTGAGGAAACCAACCCCTGACAGGCACAACATGCTCATTACAGAAATTCTGAAAAAGCACAGATACCTATAAAATAAGCTAGATGCAGAGGAACATATTTTTATTAACCCCACTGCTGCTGATGGCATACGCATCCTCCTTGTTGTTGGGGACTAATGTGATTTGTAACCTCGGTAACTGCAGCCTTTTGAAGATACAGAGGTTCCTTTGCTTATGAACTCCTCCTCATCCTCCCTCTTTTACCCCTTTTCCTTTGAGGGTTAGGTGGGGGGAGCGGACGGAGGGAATATCAATAAAGAGTGCCATGAAAAATAACTTATGAGTGATCAGAAAGTTCTTCCCATAATGCAACTAGTTTATTTTCTGCTATCTTTTTAAAAATTATTTTTATTGTTTGGATTTCAGCAGGTGTACGAATAAAGAAAATATTGAAGTGGTATATGTGCTTCTGATTGTCAGAATACTTATATTCAGTATTCTGAAATGTAGTGTCTGAGAACTGGAGCAAAGGCTAATTAAAGGGCTTCCTCCGAGATAAAGGTCTTTAAAGACAGCAGGACTTCTGGTAGGAGCTCTTAGTGTCTGTAAGTGGTTTAGGCTCTTCAGAACAGCAGCATACAGCTGCCTCAAACTGCTGTGGGGACTGACCATCAAAACTCAAAAATACACTGACCAGGGTTTTAGTACAAACTCTGACTTCCCAGCTCCTTTAGGGATGGAGTGGGATGAATCTGCATCACACAGCAGAGAGCAGAGCTCTGTGTCAATTCAGAGCAGAACTTTCCCCCAAATAAATGTTTTTTTGTTTTTTGGTTTTTGGTTTTTTTTAAATTCCAGTGAACACCAGCATCTAGCTCTAGGAAAGAGCCATGAGAAGACTTATTGTCAAATCCAAATGTATTTACAATTCATACACTGCTTTATACATCTTGCCACTATAAGCTACAGACCTCGTTTCAGTAGGACTGTCTGGCTCCTTTGTGCCTTTTTGTCAACATAAAGCAGCTGTAAACCTGCCTGCTCTGGCCAATTAAGTTGTTTTGTATTTCTGGAGTGGCACAAAGGAAAGCTACCCCTCCTTCTCTGTATGGTTTCATAAAACAGGGATATATGGGGCACACAGGAATCACAAAAGTCAGAGTGGAACAACAGTCATGGGCCAGATTCTTGAGCTGCAATAAAACAGTGGCAATCCAAGGGAGGGATGGCAAATTATGCTAGCTGGGAGTCTGCCTCTGAGATTCCACAAATGCTCTTCTGTCACAAAATAAAATGACATTACTAGGCTGCTTGTTACCAACATTCCCAAAAACATGTCTTCTCAAAGCATTTGTGGGAGTCTGTGCAAAGGGGGCATAACTCCAAATTAATTTTATGAGCTCATTTGTATTATTTTGTATTAATTGTGAACAAATGCCCCTGTGCAGCAGGGGCCTATCAAGAGAGCCTGGGAACTGTCAAGTACCAAGAGGATACAGCCTGGATCAGGGAGTCAGCATGGGGTCATTTTAGGAGGTTTTGAGTTAAAAGCAAACCAGAAAATTGACCTGGACTTCAGACTAGGAATTTATCTTACCTGCAAGTGCAATTAAAACTCCCATAAGCAGGAGTGAGGTAAGTAGCAGAGCTGACCCAGCAAGGCAACATAATTTTTTTCCAGGCAGAATTGGGTCCTTATTGTTAGTATCCAAACTCACATACTCTGCATTTTAAAAAGTCTGTGATGTAGATACCTTACTGCATTTATTCATTTAACCTAAATTCAGACGTCGGCAATGTAGATATTTCCCCTTGAGCTGGCCATCTTAGCATTGTGCTGCTTCAGGATAAAAAAGAGCATTGTCTAGAAATGCCCATTTCACTGGGTCCTCCACATTTCAGTTAAAGAAATCCTGGATTTGGCCTGGTCTTCACCTGCAGTAAGCAGTGAGAGCAAGCAAGGAGATCTAAAAAATAACTCGGAGCATTTGTAATCCAAATTCTCCCTGTGTGGCTCTTGTCTCTCTCTGTACTGACTGAAAGGGGAACCAAAACTGGCTGTTATCATGAAATAAACATTTTGAGAGTGAGGCTTACCTCTTGAGGCTCATGTAAAATTCTCCATTAAGCGTCTGGAATTAGGTGGAAGGCATCAGTACCTTTCTGTCCAACATAACTTGTGGACTATATAACTTGTATATGTTAATTTAATGATCTGTCTTTACAGAAAACACGTGAAGAACAAGAACAGATGAAGTACTGCAGCACCTAATTGTTTTCTGTGATTCACCTGTGACCTTTAGTTTCACCTTCACTCCACAGTGAAAGAAGCTGCTACTGGAAGATAATCATCTCAGGACCGGGCATGTGAACATGAGGAAAAGGCAGATCACAACATACAGAGTAGGGAAAATTATGCAAAACGTGAAGCCTCCATGGCGAACTAAGTTAAAAACCTGAAAAGAAAGTAAGTTTGAAATTTTAGAGAAAGCTATTTCATTCTGTACCTGCAGTAGCTTTTCACAGCTGACCAATATATTCTTTGGAAGCAACTTCAAAGTTATACACTTAATTGGCAGAAACTAACTTTTATGCCTCTACATAAAATGCTCACGTAAGAATTGCTTGTATTCCCATGCAGGCAGGGCACAAAGTACCATGCGATTCATGAGGCCAATTGCAGCTAATCAAGGATCAGATAAAAAGCATCCCATTTATTTCAGCAGAATTACAGTACATAGCTGCATTTTCAAATAGTCGCTGTCAAGACATAAAATAAAAACTCAAAAAGACATCTGTCAAATAAAATTTTAATAACATATGAATCCGAATAAGTTGTGGCCTATTGTTTGAATATTCCAGCAGTAGAAAAGGAGGTTAAATTCAAATAAATTATTCATTGAGACTAGTTGCATATCCCTTGTATGCGACTGTATAATTTAAACAAAAACAAAAGTGTGCCACAGAATAAAATGAGATTTTATAGAAATACTTCTTGAATCTGGATGATGCAATTCCCTATCTCATTCCAAAATAATTATTAAACACATGGAAAACTACTAATAGAGCATAAAAAATATATTCAATTGGCAGAAGACAAATACATTATTTATTACTTCAAGTTATTGATGAGCTTTCATACCAACTCGTCGTTCTGTTTTGCTCTGTCACTCATGAACTATAAGATCATCCGTACCTCATAATAAATAATTTATCCCTAGCCAGTCTGTACCTTTGGGTAGCTGCCCTTATTTATTTGGATATATGCACCCAGATATGCACTTCCTCACCAAGAGAAATGGCCAGCACATTAAACAACGCTGATTTGCTGAGGTTTCAAATTTACAAGAAGAAAATGAAAACAAGGATTGAGGATATTACAGGGATTTTTTGTCTGTGTGGGCTTTTTTCATGCCAAGAATGCATTGCTGAATGATATGCAAATAGGGGAGGTTATAAAGGATCTGTTCAAAGCATATGTATGGTAATTCAAAATCATAATGAAACTCTATTTTAACAGATTTGATATAAGCAAAGGGGGCAAAATTAATACAGAGATTGGTGTGACCATTGCACCAAAGAGCTGTACACCTTCGAATTTATGAATAATATTTGATAAAGGTTAAGATGGAAAATAAATTCAAGATGCAAGTAATTCTTACAAAAATTACAATTACACACATTATTGAATTGAACAGATGATATTAGCAAGATAGATGGATACTGTTACAATAACATAATTTATAAGTAAATCTCTAATACTGTTTCATCTATAGTACAAGTATTCTTGAACATTTGCACTGAAATGCTGACACAGAGTGATCACTGATGAAAATGCCCTTTGTTTTGACCTGCACAATATTTCAAAATTATATACAGTGCAGTTATTAACTCTTTTTCCAACTAATGAAGTAAGAATTAGGTTGGTTCCTGTCAACTATACAACAGTATTCAAAATGGTTAACCTGTTAACCTGAATTATAATTTGCATTTTCAAAAAGCAGCTGGAAGAGACAGTTTCTACATGCTTTGTCTTTAGGGAAAAGAATTGCTGAGGCCAGGTGCTAGAGTCTCCAACTCTATATACTGTATGTTGGATTACATATTTTTCTATTGTTCCTCTGCATTGTTTTATAACTTACTGTGCACAGTCAGTGTTTCTAAATGACTGAGGAGAAGATATGGGTATATTAGCTACATAAACTAGATGAATTGATTAAATGTATAAGTAGAATGACCATGAACCATCGGTGCATTTCTGATTTTAAAAAGGCTAACATGATCATATAACAATGTAAACCAAATATTTCCATAGGGAGATGCAATATTAAGCCTATTGTGTAAGGTTTTGACAGCAATTTATGCAGAATATTATGGTGATACTTTGCATAGTTGCAGTAATGTACATGCAAGGGAGACAGCTTCATACTGGAAAAAAAGAAGGATGTCTGGGTTTATAGGAGGACTAAAAGATCTTTCTTTGTTCTGTTTAGAGAACACAATTACTGTTCGTGTAAGTAGATATGTACACTTTGCAAATGTGTGTATGTGTGTGTGTGTTAGGGGCAGAGAAAAATGATATTCAAAAGAAAAGCTATTTACACTAAAACACAGTGTAGTCTTTGGCACACAAACAAAGAGGAGGAAAGCACGGTCAGGAATAAGCTTGCTCTGAAAACGAGGAGAATTCCAGAGGAGTGAAGTTTTAAAGCAAATTTCTAGTAGAAATAGGCAGCACGAGGGGTCTGACTGGAGAGGGAATTCAGCAAACCTGTGAATGTCATTAGGTAGCACAAGGCAGGCTGTGTGTCTGCCCCTGACAACCCCAGGAGCCTTTCCTGTGTTCTTATAGACCACCATATGGTTTCTCCTGAGTAAAGGCTAACAAAATTACACACAGAACCACAAGGTCTCATCTCTAAGTGGCCACAGGAAAAAAAAAAAAGAAAAAAAGAAATAATTAAAAGAATTGCCTAATAAAAACAAATCAACCAAACAAACTCAGCGAACCTCCCAGCTCTCAGCTGCTTTCCCCGTGCCCAGCACTGAGCCATATGGCTGGTGTCTTATCTTAGCAAGGCACAAAGAGCTACACTACCAATTTATTCTTTTTGTACGGCACCTTTCACCACAACCGAGAGGTGAGAGGCCGCTCAACAAGAACAAACAAATACATATGGCTTTTACGTATTAAAACAGGTGCTTACAGAAACAACAGTGACTCACACCCACTGAAGTCAGTCGGTGTAGTAGCTGAATGCACAGGAATAAAGACTGCCATGCCAAAACCCCTCAGTGCTTCCCACTGACTTCAAAGACTCGTGTTAGGAGAAGGTCCAAATTAATTTTGTACGTGTTATTAAAGTTTTCCATCATCCAGGACAGAGATAGGCTGATGCCTCAGGGCTGCAGTGAGCTCTATGCAGAATGTGTTCACAGACTCGCTGAAGCTGAGAGGGGTCTGAGCACCCCGATCCAGCCATTCCTGATGGAGGCCTTGGCTTGTAAAGGCTCGGGGGCTGTGACACGCTGGAAATCAGAAACCAACCTGTGCTTTAGCAAAGTGGAGCAGCACAGTCCCCACACGTGGGCTCACTTCACACGGTGAGCATAAAGCCACCAATTACAGCAGCAAGGCAGCTAAGTGTCTGCATTTCTTCTTCCTAAGAGTGAAACGAGCTACCTCAGTCCCCCACAGAATCTTCTCCTTTCTAAATCTGACATCTGCTGTCATATCCAAAATTTTGCACTAGAAAGCAGCTGCCTGGAATTTCTGAAATGTGTAAATTTTTCATCTTGCACTGAGACTGCAGCAGCCTCACCTAACCAGCTGGATCTATCTGTCAGCTGCCAAGCAGCACTTGCAATTTGTTTACAGTCAACTGCAAGGAGATATATAAACTCCCCCAGATGAGGAAGATGTTGAATTTACAGAGACAAGTGACAAATGAGCTCAGAATGAGAATGCATATAAGAATAGCCTACAGTGTGCCATTATATCATGACATAAATATATGACAACTACTCCAATCAATGCCCACGGCAAATGTTTCTGAGTGTTACTGCCACTAGAGTAATTTCTCAGTGTTTCAGTTTTTTTCCCTTATTTTCTGTTTTTCCTTGAATGAGGCATTCATTCTGAAGCAATAATAAGTAAAAGAGGTATCTATTAAAACAAGCCGATCATACTGTACTGAATGGGTTTTGGGACAAGAGTCTGATTAGTGCAGTTGATGCATCTCATTTCTCATGGAACAGTGTCTAGATACCAGTAATATGCTCCACCAGAAATACACATACACCCTGTGGCAAGTTACAAGAAGAGATGAACTATAATCTCACTATGTCTGTCATTACATCTAGGCTCAAATGATAATAAACAGAATAGATTGTATGCATCTGCAGAGTAATACAAACAAAAGCCTTCAGCACACATGGACAGCAGTCTTTTCGTGAAAGGATTCTGCACAAGTGTCAGCATGGTATTCAGGTTTCCTTCTGGCAAGTGGCATTTCCAGTTCTTTCAAAGCTTGAAAATCATGCCTCTGCAGAGAAACAAAACATAAATCCTCTGGGCACAAGTGAAATCCTCCCTAATCCCTCCATATGAAGCTTGCATTGCAGGAGAGGTTTCACAGATCTCGGGCTAATCTGCTGGAAGTGAAGGACCATCTTTGAACACAAGGAAAAAGCAACACCAACCATGGCAGCTTCCCTAGTCCCTATAGATTGTTTTTGGAGGTAAGACAGATCCTCGTTCCAACCTCTGACACATTTAAGAGTCATCTTTCTGTTTTAGAAGGGTAAAGTGTAGCCAATAAAACCTCCTATCCAACACACACCACCCAGGGGTTTCAAAGTAAGGATCCCACCTTTTCTGATTGAAGCCCATCCCTGGCATTCACTGCTCATCCCATTGCACTGTTCTACTAGGAACTTCCAATTTAGTTGAAGATGGTTGAAAAAGCAACACACCTTTATTCAGAACAAATATATAAACCAAATTTCTCTGCGAGAGAGAGCTGAAGCAGGAGTCGCTGCCCAAATGCAGGCCAACCAGTACTGGCTGAAATCTAATTAGTCATGAGTGAATGAGTTTGTTTTTGTTGTCAGAAGAATCCAAAACATCACATCAGGAAACGGAAAAGGCAACAAGAAAATAATCTGTTTCTCAAAAAAACACAGGTGGTAAAACCTAGAGAATGAGAGCTCTAGATTAGATATTTGTAGGAAATAATGGACTGTAAGCAAGGAGAATGAAACCTAGATGTGAATCTTGAAGAATGCAGAAAACTGAGAAATTGTTTCTCTCTCTTTTTTTATTTTTTTTTTTTCTTTTTATCAGAGGAGGACACAGCAGAGAATGAACAGACTCCATCAACTACTTCTGTCTCTAATGAATATAATACAGAGAATGCATTTGGTTTTAAAGAGTTACTGTTTTCTTCCCTGCCAGTAGACATGTCATTGATTTTTGATGTCTCATGCAGCTGTCTACTAAAGACAAAGGAACAAAAGATCTGGAATTGTCCCTGAGTATCCAACAAGACACCTGCTCTGTGCCAAACATATCACCAGCTCCTGCCTGGTCTCTCTACTCTCATGCTATAGAAAAATAACCAGGGAAGGCACCTGGGAAGGTGACATGGCACATTTGGACCAAGATCTTATTGTGGTTAACCAGAGGGCGGGGACTTTACATTCAGCCTTGTTGTTTATTGTCCATTCAGTCAATATCTGACACACACACACTATGCCTTGTTGTTTACTTGCACTAACAGCTGTGGTCTAAACATGCCAATAATGCAACAGAATCATCACTTCTGCCACATAAAAAAAATTAAGAAGCTAGAAGATGGACAAGAGCAGCCTGAATTTATTCTAATAAGAAATAGGAACTACACTGAGGAGAAAGAAGCTTCATTATGCCCTTACACAAGTCATTGCATGGAGCAATATTCAGCTCCAAGAATAATATAATTTACATTTAGCCTTTCATAGCTCAGAAGAGCTGTCCCAGTTGCCAGACAAAATTAGGGTAACTCAGGCACTCACTGTGCTGTCTTAGATAACCTTGAGTATTACCTCCAGCTTTGCCTCCAGCTGCCATGAATCTTCCCCAGTCCTATACCACATTCTCTGCCCTTGTGAGGGTGTCTCAGGTACCTAAGAGCTTCTATCTAAAATAGTCTGCACACTTATGGCTAGTTTTGTTGGGTTTGTATTCTGGCAGGAGAATCTCACCCATTTTGTTTTCCCTGTTTTCATGCTGGGTCAGTAAAGAAGATTATTGTCCATGCTCCTCAACAGCCTTGGGATATGTTCTATGCAAAAAGAACAGTTGCTCCATCTTAACAACCCCTCTGTGTAAAAAGCAGCATAAAGAGGTCATATCAGAGCTGAAAATTGGGCCAAAGAGAGTATATTTTCCTCTGGATGCACAGTTATAATTGCTATTATGTTTAGGGAATTGGTCTTGATCACTGAATGGAAAACACTTTGCAATTAAGAGGGCTGAAAGCATAACTAGATTTGAATAATTGATGTTAATTTCCATTTGCAGAGAAGACTATCACAATGCTGAATCCAAATGCCATGCAATCTTCTGGTCCATTCCCTCATTTCTTGTTTCCACAAATTGCAAGGTAATGCTAACTGGAGGGCCTTGTACAGAATTGCTGCATGGATCACATCCCATTATACCTCTGAAATCAGGAAGAATCCGTGCTTGCATCACTCATGCTCACAAAGCAAGTTCTTTCCTTATTTGGCCATACAATTAACTTAAATGAAACTGAATGTAATGCCTTGAAAACAATACTAAATTAAATGGTAATGCAGTAATCCATCAATTACAACAGGGCAACTAATGGCTTGAAATAGCTTTGTACAAGAGTTTCTAGTTGGATTAATAATATAATTAATGCTATGTACTCACCATTAAAGTAGGAAATAAAATATTGTTTTAGTTAATCTCTTCTTGTCATTGATGGGGAAGTGCAATGCAACCAAAATTAATATTCATTGTAATGTAGTGCCTAAGTACGCCAAAATCTATCAAAAAACCCCCACCAAAACCTCAAAATTTGACAGCTATTAAAACACAGTTTTTACTGGGGTTGCTGTAAGTATCAGAAATGGTGAACATATTTTCAATAATCTTATTTGTCCTAAATGCAATAATAGTCACAGTAGCTTTATACAGGTTAGAGAGAGAGAGCAAGATCTGAGTGTGTCTGTGAGTTTATAACCGCAGCATTCAGTCGGTTCAAGTCTTTCAAGGACACTCCCAGAAGCACAGAAAGTGGAAAAGAGATAGATGCAAATTATCTGGCCAGCTGTAGTGAGAAGGAACAGAACAGAATCTATATTTGGAGGACTGGAGGGAAGCTCGCTCCTCTGCTTTCTGATGTTACACATGCAGATGATCAGTTACTTTAGATTTTCACACTTCCTACTGACATCAAACAAAGCCTGAGAACTGCAGGAATCCAAAGGCATGTGCATGTGTTCAGTGCTCTCTCCATGAGATTCACGCAAAGGGGTGCACGGCAGGCATCACCCTTTCTAGTCTCCTCCATCAGAACCTGGATCTGAATGACGCCCATCACCCTCCTGGTTCATTAAATTCACCAAAGCAATCTGTTCCAGGGCTGGCAGCTGTGAGACAGCCACCAGTGCCACGGTGCAGAGCAGAGTATCCATAGTCACTCAGCAGATGCTGCAGCTTGACCACCCCTGCCATCGGCCAAAGGAGGGTTCTGGGAGTGGGAGGAGGGTCAGGAGTGTAGAGGGAGGATGAATGCCCTCTCCTACCTGGATGCCACCACAGGGACATGCTTTCAGGCCTTCAGGGAGGGAAGGGAGGCTTTTTTCCCCTTTGCTTTGTCTCTCTTGCAGTTTGTGCTGCCATGCAGAGCTGCTGCCTGATGGCCAAAGCCGAGGGCACGGGGCTGCTTTCCAAGTGCTCCTGAGGGCGCTCAGGGGTGGGGGCCAAAGCCAGAGGGTGAACAGATGAGCCCACCCCATGACCCACTGCTAAAGCCATCCTGCTCAAGTGATCCACAGATGGCAGAACCCCTGATGTTCACAGGGAAAGCCATTCTGAAGTGTGGGATGTGCATTTGCACACTGGGACTTTAAAGCCTTGCAGCCCACTCCTTTGAATACCTTTAGATCAGAAAGCTCTGCACATAAGGCTGTATTTCAACAGTTGTTTAACACTTCCTATGCATCTAAAACACAGAAAGAAAAAGGAATTCAAAGCTCTGGTTTCGTGCTCTTTATGGAAAATTTACCCAAAAACCTGTTAGTATATGATGTGAGCCAAGGGCTCAAAGGTTTAAATGCTGTATCTATAAATAGAAGTAGGACCAAATATGCATGCAGAGACATTACAATTCACCATTTTGTGTTTACTGTGGCCTTTGAAGCAGACATAAAAAAATCTCCATTGCAATAGGAATTGCTCAGAGGCTCCCCAGGAGAAATGACTTGCTCCTACATGGCTTTGCACCGATGAACTGGAAAGCAAAGATAAGGGTACTGGCTCCTCCTTCTTTCACCTTTCCTTCTCCTAGGTTTTGTCTGGCCCAGTAGTTGAATAGAAACAGTTGTTTCTGGGCTATGTAAAAGAAAGGGAATGGTGGTTCTGCTTTGCTTTCCTAATGGTTTCCCTTGACTGCAGCAAAACACCCTGTGGGCAAATATATTCAAATAGACTGTTAGCACATGCTACAGAGGTCACTCGCAGAGTAAAAAGCTACCTTGTATTATTTACAAGAAGTATTAGATAACATTTTGGCCACAGAGACACAAAGAAGCACCGTGAGCTCATTAAAGCTCTAAAGTGCATGTAAAGCAGAAGGGTGTCTTTTTAAGAGGTTATCAAAGGATCCCACATGTGTATCAAGTCGACTCCAACGGAAGCAAAAAGAAATATGCCTGTTAACGTTAATGGGAACTGCAGAGTAAGTAGAAAGGCATTCAATCCCAGTCTCTCTGAAAGCCAGGGAATGAGTATTTCAGTAATGCTGAGAGTTTAACTTGTGATTTAAAGGAATCTATACATTTACGACAGGAAGCATACCTATTAGACATCATGCCTAATAATTTGCAAGCATTTAACATATCCATGCAGACAGATTGGTTTTGTTGTTTGCTATTTAAAAGGGGGAAGGGTAGTGAGAAAAATCAGCTTTTCTTGCTGTATTTATTTTATGCTTGTTAGGGAAATGGAAGAAAACAACACAGAATACCATAAAACCCAAGGGGTCAGTAGGGAAAAAAAGGTTAAAATAACTGTATGGGACAGAGTCGTCACTGACCTTGTGCTTTCTGTCCTTTAAATGTAAACACTGCCTTTCAAACCAACACTATTTTGTATTTCATTAATGCCTGAGGAAGAACAATAAAAATGCAGAAAGTGTAAAAATCAGGTTTCTGCAAGAGAGCTTGAATAAGCTAAAATTAAGAGAATAACCTAGCCAGTTAAGGGTTTCTTTTGTGTTATAGTCATGCCTAAGCATTTTCAAATATTGAAGGAGATGATTATGGATATTTGTGGCTATATTTCTGTGCCACCCAAGAAGAAAAACTGCAGGAGAAGCTTGGGTTTGTGGGGGAACCAGCACAGAAAAGGGACTGTAATGAAAAAAAGGAGGGTGGTAAGTGGAGGGAGAAAAAAGACATCAAGCGGGAAAAAAAAAAATAATTTTGAAGTCATTTGGGTTTGAGGTAGGATAAGGGAATTGCCTAAGGTTTGTTATTTTTTTTAATTGTTTGACTGCCTACAACAATCCTAGGTGTCCTCGTGTCTGGAAAAGATTTGAATTATTAAGGCATGAATAACTAGCAAAACAAACCCTCATTAAATTATAAAGGAATATGTTTTAATGTGCCTTAGCATAAAAATACTCATTCTAGGAGAAATCTCTTCAAGTGTAGAACAGTGCCACCCAGAAAACACCATTCTCCTTCACTGCTTGAGATCTGTGAATAGTGGGATTCAGGGATGGGAAGCTGGGAACAATCCTGTGTGACCACCTCCTACTATAATTTATTGAGTGCTGTCATGGCATGTGGTACTGTGCAAACACTGCCCTAGGGTGTTTATCCCCTAAATCCGACACAGATAATAGAAGTCAGACACAAAATACCAGGGGAGAGTCCGAATCAGATGGAGATAATCCATTTTACATCAGACTTTCTCTTGTGCTGATTACTTCTCTTTAGAAGAGCTCCTTGCTCAAGCATCTAATTGAAAAGTGGCCGTCAGCCCTGTCCAGACAAAGAGCTGCCTTCAGGAGGTGCAGAGTGAGTGCAACAAGGTGAATGAGGCACAGGGAGACTGCTCAGGGACACCCTGGCACTAAAGAGAATTTGGCTGAAGTTCTGGATGCAGCAGGGCACATTGAGTAGTGCCACCCCTGAGTAATTACTGCATTACAGAGTGGCTGGTTTTCATCTGCACGGCACAGAAAGCATTCCACACCGACCTGCTGCCTTGCTCAGAGCCAGCTTTTGTTTCTGTGCCTGCTTTTACACTGCACAGGCTGTATTTTACTCAGGAGGGAAGAAGAAAACTGAGTTATACTCGTGCAGTCTTTTGCCTGCCTCAGCTATTTAGACTGCAAGCTCTTCATGGGTCTGACCATGTTTATGTATAGGGGGAGGATGTCACAATCTGACATGTGCTGAATAATTCCAGACCATAAATTTTGGCAAACTTGCTGACACACCTTTAAAATAATCATAATAAATATCCCCCAAACAGAGACATCAGGAACCCGAGGTCTGACAACTGCATTCCCCTATGCACCAAAAGTCTGCACCAAGACAATAACACACTAAAATGAACTCCTGGGAGATTATTAAAGTACAGAGAGCCCAACTGACTCAAATGAGAGTATTTTCCACGGAGCAACCACTCTCTCAGTGAACTCCCAGCCATGATCTCAAGAGGAATGTGTAAAACATTTCCAGACATGAACTTGGAAACTAAAGTTTTTGTAAATCTACTGAAAATTTCATAGCTCATACAGCTGTTAGTTTAAAAATTTTCCCAGCCTCATGCTCACTTACACTTGTACAAATCTCTTTAAGTTCTGGAGGGTATGAACAATCCTCTTCTGTTCCTCTGCCTTATCATCCCTCCCCAGCAGAGACATACCCACCCTCTACTTCCAACAGACCTAATAATTTTTGTCTCTTGGTCTAACTGAGATCCAGCTATTTAAACTCATCTTATATTTGAAGTCTGTTTCTATTTTGAACCTGAAAGGTGTGCTAGAAAGTTTACCTCCTCTGATAACTATGTTATCAGTGTTAGTAGATGTTATCTGTCTCTGACTAAAAACTTACAGGATAGAAAACTAACCTCCTCAAGAATTTCTAGAGGGGAAACTTTCACTTTACCCAATTTTTTCTGTATATATACCTTAATGAAAAGCAAAATAAATACTATTTCAAATATTTCCACTCTGTCAATGTTTTCTGTTACTGAACAGAAACAATACACTAGGCTGTATTTAGCACATGAAGGAATTTCAACTCTGGTATCATAAGGTGTCATCCTCTCTGATCAGCTCAGCTTTTTTTGCCAAATCACATCTTTTCTGGCATACAGCCCTTCTTATTCAGTGGCTCCACACAGGACTCACATCCAGCCATTAGGCACTAGAGGAGAAGTCACCAAAACAAAAATGTATTTATTTGCTTCAATAATAACTGCAAACTGGATTCTTTGAATCCTCATTCACATTTGGCCTATTTTGCTCTGCAATTAGTTTCACTGGGAAGAATGGGACACTTGAAATCTAATGCATGCCTCAGTGGGGGTAAGTATAGTGGAATCAGGCCACAATGATGGATAAAGTAAACACATTCTTTCGTTGCCATCCAGCCCGTTCTTAAAAACCCTCTTTAAAATAGCCATCAGGCAAAGAAGATGATGAAAAGACACAAAATGAGGCCATGAATAACAACATAATTCAGATTAAGAATTCTAACCCAAATGGCCTTCAGAATTAATAGGCTATTCAAGGAAACAGAATACCCTCAATAAAAACAACTATTTGTGTGAAATCCTCCCTTTATACCCTTAATTTAGGCAGAGCTTTTCCTCCTGAGCTTTTTTTTTGCATGAATCAATGTGCTGCAGTCCACATCCAGAAGGGAAGAGAAACTATGTGTTGTAGATACTAGCAGATACAAAATGAGTAAGAAATATTGCTTCAGTTACAGGACACTAAATCTCAGTTATGAAAACTGCATGCTGCATTTTGATTAGTTGCATATTAACACCTAGATAATCACAATATTTCGAAAATACTGACATTTATTTTGGAAGCAACTGGTAGCAAGAGTGAGCGCATGTTATGCATGAAGAAAGCATTCAGGCATCTGTAAAGCATAATATTAAACTTTGTGCTTACATATAGAAATCATTTCAATGCACTTTTTTCCCTTTATAATGCAGGTTAATTATAAAATTTGCAAAATGATGCAATAATACTTTGGAAGATTGGGTGACTGACACTTTTTTGCAGGGCAGCAAAGACTCACTCTCAGTGGTGGCATTTTCCTGGAAAAGACTTTCACCAGCTGCTCTCAACTCTGTAATGATTGACAATGCCCACTCCATAGACTCCTGAGCAACTGGCTACTAAAATAACTTTTCTAACAATTTGCTATGTTTTATCCCCGCAGTGTCTCATTCTTTATCTTTCTGAAAAGCTCCTCAACCCATAAAAGTCTGTACAGCCTTGCTGTTAGCAGGGTTTTGTTCAAGTTGCACTGTCTTTTATCCGAGGAATGACTGATATTATTCCTGGAAACAGCTATGACTTTCCTGACATACTTGAATTTTCTTAAAAGTTTCCTAGTTAATGCAGGCAAAAGAGAATAAGAATAAAAATCACTTATTAAAAAAACCCCCAAAACAGAGACTTACTCAGTATAAAGCAAAGTGAGTTGTGTTTTAACTTGTTTTTCCCCACCATGTTGTTTCTCTGTTTAAAAGCCCTTGAATGTCTGAATATCTGAAAAACTATTTCAGAACTGGGAACAAATAAAGGAAAAGTGAGAAACCGTACTGAATCTGGAACTACAATTTCATCCAAAGAAAAGGCCCAACTTGACAAAGCAGGAAGTCTTTCACAGTGAATTAACCAGGAACAGTGGATAGAAGGAGCTCAGAAATCAAATAATTCATCCAAAATGCTACAAGATGAGGCATCTGATGAAAAGAATCTCATATGCTGTGCAAAGCTGGAGTCTGTAAAAGATTGCACATGCTGCTGCAAAAGGAAAACGCCAAGGCAATATCCCTTAGTTAAAAGGAAGAGCTGCATAAATTTTTTCAACACAGCAGGAATTTGTTAAATGTACCAAGGGCAGAGTTCATGACCATTAAAGCAGATTATGCATGACATTCCTGAAAAGGGATAAGAAAAGATAAAACTCAGAATAATCTCAAAGGAGAAAACATGCTTTTGTGGGTTAAGAACAAGCCAGTCCTTGGTCCACTAGAATCTGCAAGGTGCAATAAAGCCACTGGAGAAATTATCAGAAAGGCATAGAAATCATCTCAGCAAATTATTGAAGGGATGTGAAGAATCAAATGCTAAAGTCAATGGGCAAGCTCTCCTTTTTCTTGAAGCTTCAAGAATCAGAAAATAAAGACAAGAATCAAGAGACTAAGTATCCTCCATGATTGCTAAAATGTGGGGGGATTAATAAAATAAAGTTTAAAATACATATATTAAAACTTGGTAATTATATACATTGATAAATAGCCAAAAGCACGTAACTGAAACTGATTTTTTCCTGGCACATTGAGTGTCAGGAATGACCTAGGAAGCACAAAGGATGAGACCATAAAATATGAAATGAATTCTCCTGAAGAGGTTAAGTTGGATGATTCTAAGGCATTGGAAATAAAGATGTCTAAAAGAAATTCTGAAGCCTATTAGGGACTGAAACAAAAGAAAACTGTGAAAGAAGGCTACAAGGTTCTATGTTCATTTCAAATATTCAAAAGGTATTTTACAGCAAAAAATGAATCAGGAATGGAGCTCTTTGTTTTTAAGAAGAAAAATAGAAGCTAGTGGCTGACATTTCTATATCGATTGTAAGAGAGTATGTCCTTGTCCAAGACTACTTAGACTCGCTTCTTTTAGTCAGCCTTACTAGACAATACTTCAATTCAACAGCTATTTTTGCTACCCACTGTCCCTGAAATAGTGGGTATGACTATGCAATTTTCAGCAAATTACATGTTCTGACATAAGTTGCTGAAAATCTAAATACAAAACATGGAAAACCACTCTAAAGCCAGACTTTGCTCCATATTTAGCACTGCTAGATTACAGTTTGGGACTGGTGAAATATAGGTTGCAAGCTGATAACATCTGGTTTGACAGAAATCATAAAATAAGAACGTCTCACTTCTGTGAGAAGTACTAGAGACTTCCAGATGTATAAGACAAAACTCTCACTGTGATTTTGAGGTGAGGAAACTTTCATTAATTCCCAAAAAAAAGACAGTGAGTAGTTCTAAGGCCATGGACAGCAGTGACACCTGGGAATCAGCACCAGAGGCCCATAGATTGCTGTTCTACTCTCACAGGCACTCTTGGAAAAAGTAAATATTCCTTTCCTCAGGGGGACATAGGGGGGAAGATGAGCAGTGATGCTCCTGCCATTCTGTCAGGCACAACAAACAGACACTTCTTGCCCTTGGGGCTTGGAGAGACCAGAAAAATAACACTGCTGGAGTCCATGGAGAAACACAAATGTGTGTAGAGCAACATGTGGCACTTCAGAGGCAGCGAGAACGCTCCTGGTTTAAGGGGGGGAACGAGTCTGTGAAATCCCATCCTCCTGTTGGCTGTTGCTAGTTGCTATCAGTGTGTTTGCCTGCAGAAAGCAGGAGTGGGAAGCTGCACCTGTAGAAAGCTATTGCTGGAGCTGAACCACTGGAGCTGAAGTGCTGGAGCTATTGTGCTGTTTGAAGGGTTGGATTACACCAGAGCCAGCAGGCAGACTCTGCATAAAGCAAAGACATCCCATCCCCTGATTCACAGGGACTATTGGCCAGATGTGCCCTTAGCGACCAGGGCAGCAGCTCCAGGGACAGCTTAGCTCATCCAAAGCTCATTGCTCCCATGAGGGGAAGGGCCCATCCTGCTCTTGCTCCTCCCCTTCCCCAGAGATCCATCCAGGGTTTTGTGGGAATTGCTCGCCATCCCTTACCCTTTAAGAAAGATATGTGGGTGGGGGTTTCTGAGGAAACCACGGGGTTAATTCCCCAGACAAGTTAAAGAGCAGGAACCCAGGCCCAGGATTACCAGGGGGAGTAGGAAAGGTGGGAATGAGGCCCCCACCGCCATTCAGTAGCAAGGAGCTATTAATTTGCCTCAGCCATGTCTTGTGGAACAACAGCCAGCAATCAATCTCTGCTCAGCATTAGCTGCAGCAGCAGAGCGTTTCTGACACACTAAATGCACACAATGAATGGCAAGGAGAGATAGCAGGCGCTTTTGCCATGCACTTCTCCAACCTCCAAGTTCTGGAAAGGCAAAAAACCAAGAGTTGCCCCACCCTGTTTCTGGAAAAAGGCCTCACATTCCTCTGACCAATGCAAACCTACACAACGCTGACATTTTTCACTGGAACAGAAGCAGCAGATAGTAATTATTAAGCATTACTCAGTGTGGTTGCTGGCTGGATCACGTCCATTCAGCAGAGGACTTGCTGCATTAGTATGTGGGAGGCAGACATTGCTCTGCCACCGAGTGTCAAGTCACGCATATCCTTGTTACAGCCTCTGAACAGATGTCATTTTGTCATAGCTGCTGACATAATTTTGAAGATAAGAAGATTTGGAGATTTAGCCCATGATGTTTTAAAGCTAAACACAGACAGGATTAAAGCTTTAAATTTAAACATAAGCTAGATATGGCCTTGCGACACAGGGTTATATCAAGCCTATCCCAAAAAACGTGTGGAAAAAAATCACCGAACAATTTTAATTTATTGTAATTGTGGTACTAATGTTACTTCAATTATTATTTTACCATCTTATACATTATTAACCGCTCTTTTCACAGAATAATGTAGCCAGAAAATCTGACCTAAGATTGCTGTTCTGGAAAAAAAAATAGTAGAACTAATGAGGCTTGGTTTCCTTGGATTAATTTTTATCGACTTTCACGTCTAGGATGATGTAAACTCCAACGCAAGCTTTTCTCTGGGAGTGGAACTGCTTAAATGAACATCTCCTGTGTGGATTCTCTGGTGTCTGGGGTGGTATGAGCTCATGCTCTAGTATTTTTTTTTCAATCAAGGATATTACAGAGTTTGTCTTTTCCACACGTCTCAGACTTGTATTTCCAAACAGCTCTGAAGCATTAACAACTTTCAAATTTATGAATTGTGTTCAGTTTTTACTGGATTAGCCCAGCAGGTTTGAATCTATTTGGTATGAGAAAAGAGACATGGGCCCGTATCTGAAGACACAATGGTCACTGAAACACTATTTTGAATAGGCAGCTTTCAGTGGGTTTACATTAAAAAGAGAAACACTATATAGCAAATAAAGATGCAGTAGGAATTTTTTCAGCAATCTCCAAGTTACTTTTAAGCTAACCAGCTTGGGTAAGGTTATGGTTAGAGATAGAATGTGGAATTAAGTGTACAGAGCAGGCAAATTAGAGGAAGGATAGCTTGTCCTGCACTGTGGCTTACTACAGCTGATGTACTGACACTCATACGAATTCAGGCCAGTTCCAAGGTTAGATATATCCTCATTTCCAGATAAGCTGAACTTACACTTTTGACAACAATAGAGTTTGTACACACAAATCTACATCCCATTGTAGTCGCAATGTTTTGGGACATCATCATCATGTAAGTCAAATAATTTCAATAAAAGGAAATAATAGTCACTTCAGGGAAATGAGTCCAACTCAGACATGAGAATTCAAACTCTTATTTTAAAATAACTCTATTCTGTGATTCTGTGTCCAGGGAAAAGGAAATACTAAATGCAGTTGTGATAAGTCTTTAAATACTGCTTGAAAATTTTCTTTACTCATTAAATAAACTTAGCAGAGAACTCTAATTCTGTTTAGTTATCTAGATTCCACATCAGACCAGCATTAGCTTTCTGATGAGGTTTGGACATGCCCACATATACTATGACAGATTTCAAATACATCAAACCATGCCTCAAACAAATATTTCAGAAACAAATCCAAGTTTCACATTTGAAAGAGTAAAAGAAGGAGTCCTATTGCTTTTGACAGTGTCTGAACAGGTCTTATGGGAGCTTTCGAATTATTTACTGATATCTAATCAAACCTCTTCTTCTAGACACAGAAAAACTATTGAAAAAAATACTGCAAATTCTTCTCAGTGTCCCTCACTTTTGATTCCTTCAACAAGACTTTCAAACAAAGACCTCACACAATCACGCCAATGGCCTAAGCTGGTAAAAATAGTTTTATAAAACCTACAGTGAATAGGCCGAGCCCTCCGATTATCCTGCCTGGCATTAGACATTTTAGTAACTTGTCCGTGATCTCCTGACCACCAAGATCTTAATTGTTCATGATTATTTCTAAGGTGGAAAGTTTATCCTTCATGTTGCCTCGTGTCTGCACCATTGCAACTGCAGTTCAGAGAGTTTTGCAACTTACTGAAATATTAAGGGTAGATTTCTTGAAGTGTAAAAGGCATTTCCTTTTGGAGGCTTCTAGGGACTGGGGTGAAGAGGAGAACATACCATTCCTGTGAAGTGCAAGGTGAAAGAAACAGTTGTGTTGTCCTACAGAACTATTAATCCCTCAGGTGACTATCACCTCCCAGAGTTCAATACACGAGTAAAGGCCTGTATGCTGAATCTTAATTCATGTACTTGTTTCTCTCTATTGATTTCTTACTATTGAATTTTCAGAAACGTGATTTAAGAGAAGCCTGTAGCTGTCATTTTATACTCAGGCAGATAAATGGTTAAAAATGAAACCATGACACAGTGAAAGCCTCATAATCTTAAGAAATGATTGTAAACGAAAACGTTTTTGACCCTAATTTGATTTTCAGGGGTTTTTTTATGTCACTTTGGTCAGAGATGTTCTTTTCAGGAAAACAGATGAAGGTCTGAAAAAAGAAGCTCTACAGTCTTGTTACTCTGCTTAGGATATGAAAACTGTTTACTAGTATACAAACAACAAACCAGTGTCTCCAAACCTAAAGTAGATCAAAACGTTTTCACTGGGGTCATCACTCTCCTGTGACCCAGCTGTAGTGGGAGAAGCATCACCTTTATTTGTTGCTGGTACCTCCATGGGAGGGTAGCACAGGTTTGGCCAAAAGGCAGGCTGGGGTTGTGCACACTGGCCCCTGGACAGATCCTTACCTGTGTGTGCCTGTGGCATCTGTGCAGCTCCAAGAATTCCTTCTCCTCCAAGTGTGCTGGTAGGGAGGAGAAAGGAGGTACATCCCCTGCAGGGACCCGGCTGAGGAACAGAGACTGAGGAATACTCAAGAAGTACCAACAGCAGGTACACATCCAGACCTTTCAAAGACAGCAGATAACCTCCCAGATGTGGAGGTTTTCTGTACTGAAGAAGTCTACAAAGTCTTTCTGGACTGAGAACAAAGATGACCTTCTTTGCAAGGGCACAATGGGTGAGGTCTTATCCCGCAGATCCCGTGTAAATGCAAACAGTTTAGGTTGTCCTCCAGAAAAACTTTGGTTTTGAGGGTCAAAATTCCCATGATATGAAAATATTTTTTTCTTGAAGAGGGATTGGCAGGCCTACCTTGTATTTGCCTTTTAAATGTTGTCCATCTATAGAAGCAGCTGAGCCAAATGACTGGATTTTTGCTTGTGGTGCTTTTTCTTTCTGGATTGTTCATCATTTTTATGTTTTCCCCTTAATTAAGGAAATAGTACCTGCTTACTATTATTTTATGACCAAAAAAGAACCATTTCTTTGGAATCATGATGGTTGTTTTAGTATTACATCATTGGACTCCAGTCCTTTTGAACAGAAGAAAGTGATGCAAAATTATTGAAGTCCACAGGGTTAAAATCTTCCTTGACAGAAACTCTCAGAGAAAGCAACATGCTGTTCTCATGAACCTCTCATAGAGGATAGACCTGGGTGAGGGTGGGAGACCACTGTCAGTGACAAGACTGATTATACCAAGCATAGGCCTTTTGTTTCTTATGTTAGTTGTGTCTACCAGAAGTACTTAGCCTAGAAAGTAGATTCAAACATGCTGATGGCTGCAAGCTGCTTTGCATCGCTCTTATCCTGTAGGATACTGAACAATACCTTTTTTTTAAACAATCATAATTATTAAATAAGAATCCCACCCCCAACAGCACAGTGAAAGAATTCTTTTGCTGGGGCAGTGACACAGTGTTTTAAAAATGAAACTGTCTTAAGAACAAATGAATATGATCAAATGCTTCCACAAATTGTAAAATGGAAAATATTGTGCTGTTCATGGGGAGAAAACCACTATGCTTTTTCATCATGCGCCTCTGAACATGCGTGTCCACACACATGGATTTACATGTGCCCATGTACATAGCTCTGTACACACACACAGAGAGACCACTCATTTGCAACACTCAGCACAACATACTCATATTTCCCATGACTTCCTATTGCCCAAGAGCAGACTGAATACAGGTGGCTTCGTAATAGCAAGCATAAAAATGACAACCATTTTTTTATTGTAGAATAACACACTGTCAGATGTACCACCATCTGTGTTATTCAGGACTACTGCTCGCTGCCTGCTGCCACCAGCACTGGCCCATTATTGGAAAAATTACAGGAGGAGATGCCTGGCTTATGAGAGAGCTTGAAACTGGTCCCAGAGTCAAGTGTGACATAAACCCCAAAGCTGGGCTTATGTGTGTATTCAAATGGTGTCCCCCGCTGTTACACAACCACAGGCACAGCCCAAGGGGATGGCCTCTGCTATTTCCTTGTCAGAGATCAATGAGTTAAAATAATCAAGGCCAGAAAATTATTTGAGTGGTTGTGAGAGAGGAATTAAAGATCCCACTGACTCGAGCTTACTTTCAACATTTGCCTCTGCAGCTGTCATCACTGCAGAACTGCAGAAACACTCCTCACACCAAGCAGGAATCAGATGTCAAACCTGCAGCGGCTCCCATGGCACTGCCAGACTCCAGTTATTATTGGGTGAATCCTCACAACACCAAAATCTTTGTCACAATCTGGGGACTGTCCTCTTCATTTTCTGTTACCTATTTGCTTTACAATCATTCACTAATTAATGCTGGACAACAGCAACGTTAAAATAAACATAGTGAGTGCAGAATAATAACTAAGGAGGTGTTAAAGACCTTCTATTCCTGTGTTCAGAGCTTTGTTTTCTTCTCTTTTCCCTCACAGCTCCATCGCTAACAAAGAATGCTTTCTGAAATGACAAATACTGTGGGTGGCAGTTTCATTTCTAGTAGACTAGTACCTGATTTTACTTTATTGCAGGAACTTCTGTTTTGAGAATGAAAAGGTTACACAACCCATTATAAAATTAAAACATTGCAAGACAAAAGGATATTTCCATAATCATAACATTTTAAATACTTAGGAAAAAAACGAACCAAACAATTACCTTCAGTGAATATACAGCGTAGTCAACAAAGATTTTGTAAGCCTTTGTTTGGCCTTTTTATTCATATGCATTCATAATGAAACCCATCTACTGCATAAAAAATAAAACCTGCCAGATGGACTAGAGATTTGAGGTAATAATTACAGATTACACATGGACTAGGTATGGTCCCAGTTGTCCCATTCCACCTATGAAGGGCCTGGCAAAATGTAGGACTGGTTCCTATGCAGACAGTGCTTCCAGGGTGTTAAAAAGGTTGTTCACAGCCGTAATATTTTGAAGTGGTTTTATCAGTGAAACCATAGCATAAAACTTCAGGATGGCTTAACAGTGAGGCTACCTACTATGAGCTCTCCATGAGCTGTATAATTTTCACATTGCTGCCAAACAGTGCTATGGTATCAGCCTTCATCCATTCCCACATACTCCTCATCTGTGACAAGCTGTATTCTTTTTCTTGTCATCCAGGTCTGAGCCCTTGAAAATTCTGAAGTCAATTGGCCTATGTTATTCATCCACCACCAGTTTATCTAATGTGATACTTTACAATGTGTTGTAATAATAAATTAATGTAATAATTTCATATGATAATGCAATTTGATGCCCTCTTTTCTTTGCTCCGAAATAATTTATGAAGGAGGGCTGAAGTTTGATTTCGAAGTTTTGTATTTCGAAGCTGACCTCTCTCTTTACTGTCTCCATTCAGCCCTGAAATACATCAAGAAAGTAGGGCAGTGCAGCTAGAGACACCTGTGTTATTTTCTTCCTTACAAGGTGTAATAATGTGACAATCTTGGTATCAGTTTCACTGACCATTCTCCTATTCAGAACAAATTTTAATTTCTTCAGACTGCTGTGAAAACCTTTCATATATTTGATAGAATCATGATAATATATCAACACCTCTTAGAATTAGGAAAAAAAAAACCAAGAAAAAGAAATAAAAACCTGAGCATGCAGTAAGCACTGTAAGCCACGTCTGAAATGACAAAACTGCAATCGATGTGGATCATACCCCTGGAAGAAGGATGAGTCAAGAACATAAGCAGGCATAAAAATCATGACTGTTCTGAAAATGCTTTCAATAGGTATAAAATTTCCATTATAATATTGAAACATATATATTTGATTGCTTTGTCTTTCACTTTCGTATTTCTAGTGCTATGGATAAAAAAGAAATGGATTTAAAAAGAGAAATCAAGAAAGCATAAAGCAGAAGATTAAATTATCCTTTTTTTGTTTAGTCTTACACAAAATCCATCAAATTAAAAATATTAAAAGCTTTGTTAAATTTTCTTGAAAAAAGAAAAGTAACTTTCGGTGAAAAAAAATTGGCTAGCTTAGTGAACTGAATATAAAATCTTGAACCTGGTGTTTCTCACTGATATTTTAAAAGGAGACTCCAGGCATTAGAACCTCCAAAACAGAATTCCTTTAGGTTATACATTGTTATGCTGTAGCTATTCCATTTCCTTTTCTTTGTTTAAAAGATGGTTCTTCATCTATATTCCTATTAAGTAGAAAAGCATATGCAAACAATTGCACTTCCACATTCTTAAAAATTAATGTATTTATTAAAAATGAATTCCTGGTAAATCTGGAATATATTTAAAATGAATTTAGCTGTAAGAAAGGAAAAATAATACTAAGAACTTCACAGAGCATGAAAATTAACTATGTTATGTTAATTGAAGTTGGATTTCAAACAGAACATGGACTCTTGTGGAGCTTCAATTACGAAAATGGTACATTCAGTTCAGCATAATAACAGTGTTCGTTCTACCCCACACTGAAGGGTTTTTGAGCTCAAAAGTCAAGAATTGCTGAGAAATGTGAGCATCACATCACACACGGTGTCTGCTGAGTGTGGGTGTTTCCCAAGCACTAATGGGAGCAGTGTATTGTGTCAGTAGGAGAGGCTCAGTGAGCATCTTGCCACGGGAATCCATCTACTGCAGACTGCAAACATTACCACATTTAGAACAAATATTTGTCAAGGTTACTTCTACCAGCAGGTGTCTTTCAGGGCTGGATTGACAGTTTGACTAAGTCCATAATTTTCACAGCTGGAGTTTCATGATTTGTCATGCAACGGTGGCCAGCCTGGCGCAGTGGGGAAGCCCACGATCCTGCAAATGCCCCGGAGGATGTACCAGGATTTACCATGGATGTGCTGAGCTGCTGGGACAGGGTCCAAGACACAAATCATTCTTTTCACAGGCAGGACAATATTGCTGCTCAACAACAGTACAAGGATCCCATTCTGACCTGGAGGCTTACTTGTTGTTGTGCTGCAGTTTTTCTGTTTCTTTATACGTGTATATATACAGATACGTGCTTGCATAGCTTATTGTGTTGACAATGTGGGTACAGACAGGAAAACATTTAGCTCTGGAGTGAAAATAGCTCCTTGCATGCTCTTTGGGCTATAATCTCAGCTAGTATTAATTCTGTGGGCTGTTAAGCAACCCCACCTCTACCAAGATAATGAAGAGAAAAGGGTAGTTGGCACCTGGCAGGTCTGGGATCTAAATGATTTATAAAAGCTCAGTAGCTGCTTCTCTAATTCAGAATAATTTGTATTGAGTATGATTTTATGTGTGAAAAGGATTTACTGGGTTCATTATAAAGACAAAACATTGGACTGTAATGAGGATTGGCAAGGGAAGTAAGGAGGAAGAGCATAGTATAATGGGAAAGAAAATGGAAAAAGTGAAATATATAAAAGAGTGAGGATGGCAGAGGGAAAAGAATAATTCCAGTTTCCTTTCAAAATGTCTTCTAGCAGGGTTTCCTTATGCCAGCTACAACATACTCACACAGCATCCTTTCTCTTAGCAACCCCAATTGAAAGTTGTTGTTAGCAATGTAGTGATGACTAAAAATCCAACATTCTCTGGAGGCTGATTAGGTTCCCAGCCTTACAGCAATTGTTTCATCTTTCATTGTTACTCTGCTCATTTGTGTGCGCTTCTTTCTTTTTCTTCTGGCAACATATCTCCTCTGCTTTAGGTTCATTTCAGTTCATGGACCAAGGAATCCTACATCATCTTCTTAAGTGGAACTCAGAGTTGTAGCTGAGACTACCAATTTACTCTTTTGACACAAATATTTTCCCTGGCCCAAGATCCAACAGGAGCAAACTGCAGTGCAAAGGGGAGAGAAAGCAGAGGGAGGACAAAAAGTCAGGGAAATAAATAGCTTATAAACAAGCGCAACCCAAAGGTGAAACGAGTCTGTGGGTAGCTGTTGCTTGATTATTGGAAGAAATAAAGTTAAAATACCAGCTCTGAGACAGCTAGCTGTCACAATGTCAGAGCTCAGGAAAGGCTTTTCCCAGACAGAACACAAAATAACTTCTCCCTTTCATAACAGGGACATCTCTGCAAGCTTTGTGTTACAAAGGAAGTCTGTTTTTTCAGGAGAAGAACAACATGCTTTTGTGACAAAAAGAAAATACTGGAAGCTCCAGGGTAGGTAAAAGAGATGGCAACTTCAACACTCCTTATTTTTTATATTCCTCAAACTGCATCTGAGCAGCTACTCAGCATCCTACTCTGCCTATTAGGGAGGGCTGCATTTTGGACTGAAAACTTGCTAAGAGCCAAACCTATAAGTAGCTACTGAAAACATTATTCTTTCTTTCATCTCTGCATTGCTTATTGAATATTTATGTGGCTCTGACTTTCTACCACCATCAAAATTCCCCAGCCATATCCTGGCAACAAACCTCTGTTTCAGGATTTTTAACCTCATTTCTGCTCTGACAATTTCCTGGTGCCTTTTTATTCAATACATCACTTTACCTTTTTTTTTTTTTTTCTTTTTGTGGGGACAGGTTAAGTGCCCTCCTGTTCCATTATAGAGCTCCAGCATACTACTACTCTTCCATAATTAAATATCTGCAAAAGACGTGGACAGGCACGATGATGGATGCATCAGAGCACGGAGGAGCAATGGTGGGGTGGGCACATCAGCAAGCAGCCAGTACCAGTGGGAGCACGCTCACGTGGGAAAACCAGAGCAAGGAGAGATGCAGAAGTGCTGTGTTTTGGCAGAAATGACTGTGCAGTCATTATTCAGATGAGATCTCTCCAGCCAAACAGAGTGCTGGAAACTACATAGCTGTGAAATAAGTGTACGGTTATGGGTCATTAAGCCAACAGTATCTCTGTTCTCTGATGGGGGCAATATCATGTGAGTGTAATTTTTAGAATGTCTGTGGTCACGGGAAGGTTAGATTTCTTATTTGTCTGGTCAATTGTTTGTTTGTTTCTTTCTTTGTTTTCTCTGTGAAGAAAGAAGTGTAAAATATTCCTGACCCAAAGATGGATAGATAGATAAAGTTGAGCTCAGATGTTTTCTTCAGCATCAAGGGGTACTATGTGTGTATGTTTTACTTAGGTTAATCTGAGAAAGGGTGGAACAGCAGAACTGACCCTTTTCCTGCAGGTCAATAATGTATTATTGACTGCGACTTTTGTTCAAGTACTACCTCTACCAACAAAGTTGTTTCTTGATCTGAGCACAAACTACAGATGCTCATGGTTAGGAACTTCTGCAGATAGTGACCTTTCAGGGTAAACCAGCTTTCTCTCCTTTTTTTTTCTTGATTGGGTATATCTAAATGTGATAGACTCTTGTCCATCATGATCTCACTTCTAAGTACTGCACAGCGAAATGCATGATTTAGAGTATTAAAATTTTGATTCATAGCACTTGGAAAGAGAAAGAGATCTCTTCTGATGTCTCTATCACTTCAGAATCACAGTGCATGTCTCATGCTGTACTAGTCTAGTTTGTCAAGGTTTGTGCCCTCATGGCACTGTATCCTCATTACTTACTGCAAATATGGGAAAAAGAACCTCAGCTCACTATTTGGGATTCAAAGTGTTTAGCTCATCCGTCTTGAAAACCCAAAGAGGCAAACCTCCTTAAATTTTCCATGCTACACAAATTTGCACTAAGCTTACAGTTCTTACAGGGAAATTTTTAGCTTTACAAAACATTAATGTCTCCTTTGGATAATGAGTCACATAAACATTTTCAACTCCCTTATCTTTTCTGCCCCTCAGAGGAAGGAAACATCTTTCAGCTCTAGATGCAGGGCAGAACCACTAAGGGATTTCAGTATTGTGATAGCTCCCCAAAGCCCACCCATTAGTGCAGCAATGAAACACAAATCTTTGCATTATTAGTAATTCAAACTAACAATCAGCATGACCATTTTAATGGCTCCTACAGCTCTCAATTGGAACTTCGCTTGCCATCCATTCCTGTCAATCACCATGGAAAAGCTTTGCCTGAAAGCAGAACTGATTCTGCTCAGCATGGAAGCTGAAAAATTCAGCTACAAGGCAGTTAGTGCTAATATGCTGCTAGAAATGACATTAAGACAGTGAAAAGTTCTGATAAATAAGAGTAAACAAATTAAAAGCCGTGGCAAAAGCATGCTCATACATATACTTACAGTGGCTTAATAGACTGAGTAATGTGTGACTTTTAGAAATACAGGGAAAACTGGCCTGCTTTTAAAGACATATAGACAGATGTTTTTAAAGCAAAAAGACCTGGGCCCTTCAGCAAGCCTTGTTTCACGGTTTTCACTCAGTCCAGTCCTCATTTGTTCCATAAGATACACCTTAAAATGCAATTGCCAGGATAAAGGATTGGATCTTTAATGTAAACAAAGTCTTAAACAGATCTTCAGCCCTATTTTGTTGTTCCTGTGCTAAATGTCTACCCATCTCAGACTGCAGTGATTATCAATTAGTTACACGCTGAATTAGTCTGCACATAAGAAGCAAAAGAAAATTCTTCCCCACAAGAGAAAGAGCAGAAACCCTTTTTTGCCCTCCCCCCGCCCCTTTGGAAGTAGCAAGCATAGCTTCCTTCTTAGCTCAGGAGATGAAGAAACAGAGAAAATTGTCCCTGCAATTTGCTGCTGCAGTACTGGGGTTACTTCAGTCTTCCCTTCAGGGGACCTGAGGGAGCAGGGCTGGAGGGCAGTGAGGCCATGGAGGTGCATGAGGCAGAGCAACCCATTGGGACATTTTCTGTAATTGCCTCTTAAATGAAGAAACCAGAAGTGACAGGGTCTCTGCTAACTGGGTTAGACCTTGCCTGCTCCAGTACATAGCAGCGATGTCTTCAAACCTCATGGATAAAGAAGTTTCTTCCTTTCCCTTGCTCTTGCTCTTTTGCTCACATTTTTCCTCTTTCCCTTCTGTCTTCCCTTCTCCCTTTCTCATTGTTTCTCTTTCATATCCTGATTCTCTTTTTGTTCCCTTCTCTTCTTTTTTTAGCTTGGTGTGGGTTACATTCACAAGTCCCCCTTTCAACAGAGAAGAAATCGCCGCCATGAGTGCAAAAAGAGTCTTTGATGTTGGTGCTAAGATGTTCAAGGGCACAGAAACATTTTGCTAAGTCTGTAGCAGCTCTTTCCCTATGATGAGTTAAAGGAACTGGGGTACAAAATGCAGTGGAGATGCCTGCAGTTCATTCAGTGTTCTGGAAATTCACTAGTGGCTTATCTCACATTTGAGCCCAAGTTCCAGGTAGGCTGAAAAAAGTAAGAAGATATACAAACCTCCTATGTCTTCATCACCACCCACTAGATGAATGTTTATCCACCTATGGAAAAATCCCAGTTCAACTTTTCTGCAGAACAAATAAAACTATTTCTTGATCATCACCTCGTACAATACACCAAACCCGTGCCTGGAGCAAATTTTTACAGCTGGGTTATGAAACTTGAAAGGCGGAATCCATAAAGAAAATTATGACAGTGTCATTGTTCTGCTAATAATATAGTTATTTCAACCACTTAGAATAATACTGTGGCACAAAACCCCACAGAACTGCACCACCAGACAGCAAGAATGAGCAAGCACGAGTCGGTACAACCATCTCATCAGACTCAATTGCTCGCTGTAGGGTAAATATTTGAAATAATACAGAGGGGATTCAGCCACATGATGCTGACATTAATGGGACCCCACACAGCTAAATCCCCCCATACAGCTACCCCCATATTTCTGATATGACAATTAAGCAGTGGGTTTTGTGCTCTGCTGCCTCCATTCCTGCCTATCCCATGCACCTCAGAACAGAAGCCAAGTCCCTCCAGTACAACCAGGCTTAGGGCACCAACACACAAATCTTGTGCTCCTATTCTTATTGGAAAATGAAAGCTGGAAACGTTTACAGAGGTACCTGAGCACTGATGTTCTAGGCTGTACCTGTGCTTGGCCCCATTCTCTCCAGGCAAGCTCAGGGGCATGGATGGTGCTGGTAGCTCATGGTTTGTTTGCTCGAGGCTGCCAGGCTGTCAGATGACACAAGGAGCTCATGACCTTTTTATAATCATGCAACAGAGCATTAAATAGAACTTTCACCAAAAATCCAATAAATAATGTTCCAATTTTCCTTACTTTATGCAGCTAACCCTCCACCAGCATTTCCACCTGGAACCTGCTACATTACCAGAGACGAATTTGGCTCAAATTACCCAGACATATAAAGACATACTTTACTTCAATTTTACTTCTGTGTTATTTTCTGTGTATTATTGAGGGTATCAGGCCTTCATAGAACAGCTAGAAATAACTCTGTATTTTAAAATGCATGAATCCATTTCTTTTTAAACAAGCTTTATTAATGTTACTAGACTCTAGTTTAGCTTCAAAAAAATGTATAGGCCATAAAGATCTGCCTATGTTAATACAGAAATGCCATAAGCCTAGAAAGTAAAAGCAACACAGACATTCTTCAAGCATTCAATAGGGATGAAATAACTTTGTTTCCAAGATCACTAAATTTAAAAAAAAAGGAAAAAAAAAAAAAAAAAAAAAAAAAAAAAAAAAAAAGGAAAAAAAGTCGAAATACCAAAATGTCAAAATGTAACAGTAATCACCATCACCAGTAATCAACGATAATCCACATGAGCTCAAGTTCTACTGAAACTAAGTAGAGGATTGTCTTCCAAGACTGCTTTGGTGTCTCTTCTAGGTGACTAATGCAAGTGAGAAAGTACACTGGATAACAGGTCTAACAGTTAAAAATCATTTGGGAGGGAAACATTCTTCCTGAACTATGTGATAATGCTATTAGCTCCAGTAACTGGAGCCTCAGGGTGATCCCATACCAGAGCAGACAGACAATATCTGGGCAGCAGAGTCTCTGACCCCAACAGATTTGTAGACAGAGACAGACCTAGACAAGACCAAAAAAAATCTGAGATCAAAGAGTGGTAGAGAAGCTACAAGCTCGCCCTGCCTGCACAACTTGACATTAATACACAATATTTATTCATCACTAGGTATAAATCTGAATGATTCTGAGTAAGCTTAGCAGCAAGAGATTACTTGTCATTTAGCTACGTATCTGACACAAAAGGATTATTTTAATACTGATATCAATATTACTTGGTTTGCACAGGCTGAGTGTTTGCCGTGCTGTGACTGGAATTGGGGACTACAGGGCGTATCTTGCTCTCCTAATGCCAGCTCTGTGGCTTGTTTCTATCAAAGAGAAGTTGTCACTGGAAATCCTTGCTGCGATTGCAACGTGAGGTACTATTATGAAGGCATGAGGGGAGGAGAGTACTTCTGTGCACTACTTGGAATCCAAACTGAGATCTGTTCACCCACAATTATTCTACTGGTAAACAGGTTGTTTTGTTTTTCCCCATTAGTTTTTATGGCCTGAACATAGAAAATTTTTAAGATAAGATGCACACAACTAGGTCACCCAGTTATTGAACCAAGTTGTGATACAAGAATCATGGGGTAGAGTGAGAAACAGAAAATGTGAGCTTTCTACCCAGAGCAGAAAACACCAGAGCAACACTCACTGCCTGCTATAACAGATAATAATCTCTGTACCTCTTAGAACAAATGTAAAAGATAAATTAAATAACCAAATGATGAGCAGGGACAATATCAATAGGAAAATAACCAACCTAGAAAACAATCAAAGGCAGAAAAAAATCAAGTTCTTAAAACCAGAAAAGCAGAATCTTTGTGGAATGAAGGTATAATAAATATCCAGGTAGCAAAGAGAACCTATTAAGTGCTGTCATATATATACATATCTATATATATCTATATATGTATATCTCGAGATTTTTCTTCAAGTTGACTGCTTTCTTGCTTGTGCAGCTTTCAGCTACAGATATTATGTCAATGCATTTAGCAGACAAGCTCATGACAGGAAATGTATAAAAAATAAATATAGAAAACCTCTGTAAAAGTGACTAATGAATGTCAGCAGGTCTGTAAATATCACTGAATTACTATTTTTTAGGAAGTCCACACACTACAGCCAATAAATGAAATGCCTACGTGCTATCGAAATATATTAATAAATATTTTGCTTTCCTGTTGTCATGATGTCCAAAGTAATTTTGTGTTCAAGTGCCGTGACTCTTTATCAAAGACCTCTGCTGGTAATTTGGAGGGAGATCATCTATGTTTTAGTTTAGACAAAGCATTTTTTTTTACATTCAAGTAAAGATCAACTACTATAGCCAGATGCAGCTGTAATGCAAACGTGTTCTGCTGAACAATGAAATCGTTCTTTCCATATTCCGTGTCAAATGCCTCTTTAAATGAGCTACATTAAAACTGTACCAAAAAAAAAAAAGCAGCCACTAATCCTTCAATTGTCAGGTATCATAAGGAATTAGTGAGATGTGAATTGCAGGGCTCAAAAAACAGGAAAACAGCCCCAAAAAGAAAACACTTGAAAAGTCCGATTTGTAATGAAGGTTGGGATTGCTTAAAGATAGCAAGGACTAAACTGCTGTGGATAGCATTTTATAGGTTTATGTACCAGATTTATATGTATTTATAGGGTTTATAGAATTTCAGCCACTGACTTTTCAGAACAGAAGAGTAAAATATTATGAACAGTTTGGTACTAGTGAAGAATGGGGAGAAATTTGTGCTTAAAATACCAGAGTATTTGCAGTGTCCTGGAAGTAAAGAGTCTGCTCTAATTTTTCTGTACCTTTGATGACCTCTTCATGAACTACCCTCACATAATCAGTTTGATGTGATACTAAGAACTGGGACAAAATTATTTATGAACATGATTCAAATTTAGTAACATTAGGATCTCATTTTCCAGCTCTAAGTGAAAACATATTCTGAGTACTTAAAAAACGTTTAAAAAGTTATGGTCTATGTCTCTAAGTGCTATGCATAATTGATAAATGTGTATCTTATAATTGCCAAGTTCACGCTGACTTTTAACAAAGTCATACTTAAGTACTTCCACAAGGAAATAAAAATCATGTTAAAATTTGAACTCCTGCTAAAGAGACTAAAAAATTACCTGCTGTAGTGTTTTTCTTTAGAAATAAACCTACCGAATTTCTACAGATTTGCTGTTAGAAACATCTGTCTCCCTGTTGTCCTTGACTCATTATTACAGATTATGATTCAGTTCAGTTTGAAGGGTAGCCTAAAAGACAGAGACATGGATCCAAGCAGCCTTCACATCATTAGAGTCTGGGAGCTATGCAGACCTAGATTTTGAATGAAAACTCTGCTTAGAGGCCGCCAACCAAGATCAAGATTTCAGTCATATTTGCATTTGTATAAAGCCAGAAGGGTTTGGCTGAAATTGTAGACTTTCCTAAGCCAGCATTTTTAAGCTTCAGTGTCTCAAGAAATCCAGAGCTAGACAGGAAACAGAATTCTTTTTGAGTTTGTTTTAGTTCCCTGTAAGAACCAAGGGTTAGTTCAGAAATTTTCCACTGACAGGATTTAAGAAAACCCCTCTAATAACCCAGAGAATGTTGAAATCTTTCAAACCAATAATGTTTCATTTTTGCTATGTTAACGTATAGTGACAAACCAGAATAGATATAAATGAGAAATTCAAAATAACTCATTTCAGCATTTTCCAAGAAAAAATTGCCTTAGAAGAAGAAGAAACACAGCTCCATAAAACTTTTACCTCTCAGAAAGCTAGTGCTTCTGTTGCATTTTTTTTTAGAATACCAATTCTTACTCTCCTAAGAAGAATGAAGGCAAAATAAGCAGCTTCAAAAAATAAAGTAAAATCAAAGTTCTTTTGAAGGAGCTACTTGAGATGCTCAAATGTTAGTGCTTTGAAGTACAGTGGTAAAAAGAAAGTTTGTATCTTAACACTGCAACTTTTTTTTTAAAAGTAAAGCTGAGAGGAATGGAACGAACCACATCCAAGTTCAGTCACCAGGAGTGCAGATACTAAAATCTGAGCTGGTCCTCCTGGGCTCCTGGCATAGACCATCAGTCAAAAGGAAAACACAGAGCCAGAGCATGGGTTATCTGACTTACTTTGGATACGGATCTTAGGATGAAATGGGTCACACCAAGAAGGGGACATTTCCTCTCCATACAGGGAGCCAGAACCTGGTCCAAGTTCAGGTGCAGACTGCTGTGGTCATGTCAGAAGACTCTGACTCATGGGGTATAGATCACAAAAAGAAAAAAAAGAGGCAGATATGGCTGTCCTACTTGTTGAGCATGGATTAGATCCTGGCAATTAAAAAAGAGAAAGGTATGTGTCACCCACGCATGGAAATGCCCAGTTTATGTGAGGTTATTGCCTCAACACAGCAGCTGGAATGAAAAAATTCTTTTAGACAAGTTTGCCTTCTCCTTTGCTTTTTTCTTTCTCCTGAAGGACAACGTAAGATGTAGCTTTGCAATTTAATTAAATGTGACATGTGTTGCTATAAGCCACATACTTGCAAGTACAGTATTTATGCCAAGTATGAGCAATCCTGGAGTAATTATGGTTTGTGTTTTACAGAGGGCATGTCACTCAGCAGACAAGTTTCATGAAAGGACTGAGAAAAAGAAATGCCAAAAAAAGAAAAGGAAATTATGGGCCAGAGGGTTTAAAGCTCCCAGATGAATAAAGTGAAACTGGAAAGTCTCTTAATGACAGAGGAGCAGATATGACAATAATAATAATAAAAAACTAGAGGTTAGAGTTTAAGGTCAGACTGCCAAACCAGACACTGTGCTCAGGCTGCTGAGAGGCAATTACTCCAAGACTTGCCAGGAGAAGTACTTTTTCCAAAGATCTGCTCCAGAGCCTTTGGGGTGTAATTCCCTTTCAATGCTACAAGCTGGATACGAAAGCCAATTTCAGGAGGTGGAGAAAGAGAAGCAATGTCTGCCAGGGGGATGCCTGGATGTGTTCATAGGTAGACTCTGTCTGAAAAATCCTGCTACAGCTTTCGCGTTCTGGTGCACAACATCACTGGCCAAAGCCAGGTGAGAGATCATGACAGTCAAGAAAATACATATACATATTTTGGTAACGAACACAATTTTCAAAAACACTTAAATGCAAAATACACTTTTTTTTTTTCGTCACTGAATGAATATTCAATTCAGACTGGTTTATAAACTGCTTTATCAATTACTGTGATTACAATTGCACAGGCATTTAAGTATCATGACACTGTATGATACTCCAATATCAATAAAACTATTATAAATTATTTTCAGTCTTCTTCCCATTCCTATGTGACATTCAGCTATGCAGGTAGTGACATTGCTACACTGAAATACTTGGGGAGGAGATAGTAAAGATGCTATTGAGATAGTAAATTGCACAACCATTGTGTGAAGCGGCCTAAAATATTTGAATGTAGTAAAATGTGCTCAGGGGCTAAATCCTAGGCTTCTAAATAATTTAAATATATTTGAAAATTATTTCTTTTCACACTCAACACCTGGGGTGAAAAAGATGTGCTCTCAGACACTGAATCACTTCAGCAGTCTCATAGAAAGAAATCAATGCAATACATAATACCATGCAAAGAAACCCCACCAGACTACAAAATTACAGGTGAAGCCCAGTTGCCTCAATTAATTGCATTAAACTAACAAGTGAGGAAACTTGTTTTCTGCTCTACAGTTTGTGTATGGCAGTGACTTACATGGTATTGACTCTCCCTGGATTCCTGGGGACTTCCATAATTTCAGAGTTGTCTTCTTTTGGTCTTCTGGACCATGGCACTGAGTGGTGTTTTTTCAGCTTTACTTTTGGAGAACTCATTTTCTCCCTTCTCATATTCTCATTTTCACTTACGTTTTTTCTCTGAGCCATCTCAGACATTCAGATGGTCCCAGCTCACATCTTTGCAAACAGATTAAAATACCTCTAGTTTACATTCAGTTTAGGGTGAAACATCCCACTTTGGATCCATCTCCAAAAGATCAGTCGCTACAGAAAGAAGTTCATTATTTTCTATCTATCCATTTAATTGTCTGAATAGCGAAACCAAGTTGAGCACCACAGGTTATCTCAAGATATTGGTACTCTGCCATTTCTCTAAAATCACTTAGATAACTTCAGTTTTCTCTTTCTATCTTTAGATTAAGGTTTAGATGGAAAAGCCTGACTTAAGCATTAACCTTAATGCCTCGCTCTGAAAGTAAACGTGATAATCACTTCAGCCAGTTTCAGAAGCAGAGTTTCAGATGTCAGGGAAGAGTTGCATCCTGTGCTTTCAGGACTTTCCTGACGAGTCCAGCTATCAACAGATTGCCACTGAAGAGTGAGTTTTCACTGAAATTTTAGATCAGTTACACTGAAACCAAAGAGAAATTATCCTGGATTTTTCACACATAAACACGTCAAAGAGCTGTTTTTTTCATGTGTTTAACAGAGGTCCTACTAAAAAGTGGCACCATGCTATGGCTGAAAGTCACTCCACTACAATCCTTCTCTTTACAAGGAGCACATCTGATTATAGAGTGCAGATACTTGTAATTTTCTATAATTTCCTCGCAGCTTCAGCTCCTCAAACAACTAGATTTGGACAAAGCTTCCCATTTGTGTTTTTATAAGTGCTGAGACAATGACATCTCCACTTCTCTCTTTCTACTGGAAATACAGTTTATTGGATATCTCAGGTTTGCATTTATGTTGCTTTGTTTTTATTGGCATCATCTCAATGGGAGCTTCTAGAATTTTCAGTGATCAACAAATACAAGTCCGGCTTTTTTCTTCCTCACTGTTGTTTACAACTGATGAATTTCCAGCATATAATGGACATTTGTATTAATCCCTAAGAGCATGACTTTGCATAGTGAACTGCCTAATTTCATGCTTTTTTGATCCTCCAGCCCTCAAGGTGACCCACTGCTCCTCCATAACGACAATTGCTCACAACTTCTGTGATCAGCACATTTCATTATCGGACTCCTGCTTTTGAGCTAAGTACTTTAATGGAAATATTAAATAAGACTGTCCCAAAATTGATCCTCAAGGGGCTCCACTGATAGTCTCAGAATATCATTAGGCCGTACATTTTAATACTAATTATATTGTAGTGTTTGTATCAGGGCAGCAGTGCTCCTGCAGCACTGCTCCCATATGGACTCGAGAGAGAGCCCCTGTCCAAAGGAGCCAACCACCTGAACTGGCCAGACAAATGGCGACAGGCTGGAAGCAGCATCCCACAGCTTTGAGAGGCCAGGAACTAGATAATTTTATGGTAGCTGTAATGAAGATTATCTAATAATATAAAAGTGTTTAAAAATTTGATTTCTGCCACTTGCAGACTGAAAGAGTGGGAAAATATCCTCCCATATCTTACTGAACTGCAGGAATGATGATCTAAAGTCAGTAGAAAATTGAAGTTTCAAAGCAGCTGATTAGAAAAGAGAAACTGATAAAGATACTTTGCTGCCCCTTATAATGCTTGAAGAAATATTCAGAATATTTCCTTTATATTCTTCATAAATATGTCACACAAGGCATCTCTGGATTCCTTGAACGAGTTTCCTAACCATTTAATAGAAACAATTTTCAACATTAGTTTCAGTTTTTCTGGGAAAAAAATTTAACATGCCGTCTTTCACCAACACAAAATTGGTTTGATGACAATAATCAGAAATCCACAAAGAACTGTTTTCTTCTGATTGCTGAGGTATTGCTTCCAGCACATACTTATGGGAAAGTTCCACTTATATTTTTCATCTCAGTTTTTTTTATCCTTTCTATAAATTGATGGTAATACAGAGATTAATTGATCTTAAAAATTGATTCATTGAATCATACACTTTGTTAAGAACTTTGTCAGTGTATCACTGATAGCAGCAAAATTTTCCCGTTGTTAGCTGGACTAACATCCTCCACAGCTTGCCATCAACAAGAAGCATAAAGCAACTAAAATTAGTACATATGTGTTTTCCTGGCACTTGGAATCTGCATTTCCCCAGTGTGGGCATGATGTCAAAACATAGTGACAGTGTGCATGCATCCAAGAAAGCAAGCCTACAAGCAGTGAGCATGGAACAAAAAAGAGAATCCACATAAAATCTATTTTTTGTTTTCTTTCCTTTTTTTTTTTTTTTTTTTTTTGTAGTGCAGATTTATTGCACTTCAGTGAACTGGTTAACTAACTCAATAAAAGCTCTCCAAAAGCTATTGAGAAAACAGCCTGACTGATTGCAAAGCAAAACTGACAGAAGTGCTCCTACTACTTATGGCTTATACAGAAACGTTCATATTCAGAGTGCTTGACAGACATTAAATTAATCCCACTGTATCTTAATTCTAATTGCCACGGGGATTCAGACTGTTCTGAGGCATATCTGCTGCAGAAGTTAAGTGTCTGTAGCACCCTCCTACTGCAGGAAATACAGTTAAGCTCATTTGTTATTTCAGTGAGAATATTCCGCCAAGGTTCTTTTCCTGCCTACATTTTAAAATGGGGCTCAGAGGTGCTCGTTGGTATCTTGTCAGCACAGCCTTTTAAATCTGTTAGCTCTGTGAAAAATGGATGTGGCTGAAATGTCTCATTTGAGAGCTTTATGATGGTTACTGGTAGCCAAAAACGGCAATCTCACCAGTTACTTCGTTTTTATGTTACTCCTGAGCTTTCATATATGGTAAAGTAGGAACATAACAGCCTTTACTTGCTCTTCCAGGGGAAAAAAAATCCACCAAAACAAACCACAAAACACATGTAAGCCCAGTTTTAACCCCCCTCTTCACTTGCCTCGTTCAACTTCAGATTCTAGATTCAGTACATGTAACATTTCTGACCAGCTCCTTTCCAAGCTGTTTTACACTCAATCACCTTATCGCAGGAGGACCAAATGTTTTTGGGTTTGACAACCCGATTTTTCTCATGGTCCAAGACTAATATTCTGGAAATAAGTTTCTTCAGCCCCTGTCGCCTTAAATTGAGCTTCATGCTCCTGCCCCACCAAACCTCCTCCTTGGAGCACAGTGGGCAAAGCCCTGTTACAGCCAGAGAATTGCAAATGTACACATGGATGGAAGGAAGAACTGCACCACGTGCTGCATTCCCAGAGCATCAGTGGACTGAGCTCGTATCTGTGGCATTTATTAATGTGGAAAAAAGGAAAACATTGCAGTTCCTCAAAAACTGAACATCAGCCCTCCGCTAGCGTTTGCGATTTTGATAAATTCTCTCAAGTGCTACATAGGCAGGATAGGGTGTCTGTAGTGTGTGCTCTGGATTTACTGCATGCCTTCATTTTAGCCAGCCAAAGTGAGCTCTCAAGGATTAGGTTCCCAGTGAAGATATGCTTTTGGTTTCATTGGACTATGCAGAGTTTTAATGGAAAAATTAAACATTCCCCCTGAAGAGAAGCATTTGCAAAATACTCACCAAAATCCCAGAGGTGCTCAACAAACAGAAAGGGTTTTAGCAAACCACTCAGTCACACCCTGTGACTTGTGTTTTGTAGGAAAAAAGGTAAAGTGCGAGTGAAGAATGTCAAAATGCAAGCATAGAAGAGCAGGAAAGTTTAGGTTGATGAACAAATGTACATTCTTTTCCTTTACACCTTGTGCACATAAATCTGATGATGATTCTTGTAAAATCCTGCCAAAGAATTCAACCTACAGCAGCAGAAGCATAGAAGTATACATGTCCCTCCTAAAGGAACCATGTAAGAATGAAATTAGCTCCAGGAACTGACAGATAAATCTATCTATGCACCCATTTGGCACTTATGAATTGTTTAAATGTGCCTAAATGGATTTTGTTTCCTGTAAGACTGGAGTCCATTGGCACCTGGCATTGTTACACTATTTCAGGTATTAGTATCCAAAAAATACAAACTTTGGGATTATGATGCTTTGTAAATTTTAAACTGCCTAAGGCATCAAATGCTGCCACCTTTGTAGTATGATTAACAAAGGCTATGGGAACTAACATTTTGTTTCTATTTTAATTAGTATTAGTAAGGTGAGTGATCAGTGGGATAAAGACTTGGCATGCTGCTGACACCACTGTGGTCAGCTTCACTTTTTTCAGGCTTTTACAGGTATGAGGAACTGCATTGCTCTGTACTCAGCTCAGTACAATGCAATTTCTTGTACAAACATCATTTTCAGGGATATAATGGAGTCTTTGATATTGTGACAATTAACCTAGCAGAAATAAAGGGTTTTGGCTATTATTTTCATGCTATCCAAATGCTTTAGAAATATCCCATTAGCTACCATTTGCTGAAAGAAAGGGTGGAAGGTTTTTCTTTTATTTTTTTAATTTACTTTGCTTTTGTCCTTCTATGGATCAAAGCCCATAAGGGCTCCTTTACTGTTATCCCTTGCTGCTGACTTTGAACCACATCTGTGCTTTAAAACTGGTGGGAAGCCACAGAACAAAAGTCAATACTAAGTAGTTTTATTCTACATTTCCTGATGTTGCTTTTGCTAAAAATATCTCAGGCTTGAAAAAAATATAAATCAATAAACACCGTTTTTATCCTTGTGGCTTTGATTGTCATGCTCCAAGAAAAATCTGAAAAGCAATTGGCTCCACTTTATGCCAGAGACAGAGACTAGAACTGAGTAGGTCCCATCCTCTTCATCTCACGTGAAAAACTGAGAACCATGGTGAATTAAAACCTCACTTTTTCTTCTGGTAGCTTAAAACGAGGCCATTTGGTGTATATTTAGCAAGGACCCCCAACAAAATATGCATGCAGCAAGGATTTCACTCTTCTTCCAGTGTTCATTGCGCTGTGATGGCTATTCTTTGCCATTCCACAAGAAGGTAATTCACTTCCAGAACAGTTCAATTCAACAGTATTTTGGCCATTAGTGTCAATGAGACTTGGGTTCCTTGGTGCCTCAATTTTTTCTTCTCTTTATGTCCCTTGATTCATCTTCTCCAGCCTGCCTTGCTGCCTTTTAGCTTTCATAGAGACTGGATTCCAGTTTCATCAATTCCTTTTGCTTTTCTGAATAGGATGGAATTTTTTCACCTCCTCAATATGGACAGCAAATGTAAAAGGATCCTCATTTCCATGGTGTCATCTCAAAATGTTTGAATGCTTCTGTGGTCCAAAATTCAGTGGCTTGATAAAAAGAAAGGAGCAGTTTAAAAACTAATAATCTTAATCTTCAAATGTTTCACTGCCACAGAGTGCACTGGCTTTTACGAAGAACGTATTTATAGGCAACAAGAAAATCATCATAGACAAGGGGAAAAAAAAAACCTAAAGGAAATCAAATCTGGGTAAACAGTTCACACTGAGATCCAAGTTGTTGCCAAGTTTAAAGATTCATTGTGTGACCTAAATTCTCATATTTTCAGTCAGCCCAATACAAAATGAAGTTGCTGAAGGGCATGTCCAGTGAGGATGACGTCCATGGCAACACTGGGAGTTACTCATGTGTGGGCAAACCTCAAACACCCATAAACAAGTTTGCCTTTCATCTGAGTGTTTGGAACAGACTCTCAGTTCCCAGCCTTAATCTCAGCAAATACAAAACTCCATATACATGAAAATGTGCATTTGCAAATAACCAGTATCTTCCTGTGGTCACACTAAACATATTACAATATACATAAACAGTAGGACTTTCATTTGCTAAGAATTTTCATCTGTAACATAAGCAAAAACAATGTATAAAGTAATTTTCTCCACTTGAAAGTAGGTCCTTTAGTTAATTTGTAAACCTCACTTAGGGGATATAGCATTTTTAATTTTTAATGGATAATTCTCTTGCTGACAGAAAATCTTTTAGGAGCTATGAATACAGAGGTGGGATGTTAGCTTTCAAAAAAGCATATTGCAGAACAGATGCTATGCTGGGCAGATCCTCCAGTTTTCCCATGGAAGCTCTTTATTCCTTAAGTTTACTGAAGGAAGATAATAGATTAAAGAAAAAGAAAGCAGAGAATGTTAAAAGCAAAACATTGTATAAAATTTACATGCTAACTAAAGCTATAAATTAATCAGGTTGCTATTTTAACAAATAGCTGGTTCTGAATACAAGAAGTGAGGTGTAGATACTTTAAATATATTTACAAGAGTTGAAGCAAATTACATTGCTTAGGTTTCATGGTCACTTGCAGATAACCTACTCCTGTACAATTTTTGCAAATACAGATCTAGGGCACATTTGCATTATCTTAAAATAAAAGCACTTTGTCATTTATACATCAGAATAATTAATCAATGGAAAATAAACGTATTGGACAAAAAATGCTAAAATATATGCAAGGAATTTTATAAAATTTTTAAAATATTATTTTAGACCTCTTTCATAGTATAATAGCAAGTATTATTTTACTTCAAGTAAAGTAAAATTTAACAGGAACTCATACAGGATTTCACAGGAAAAACTAGACGAAAAAATAAGACATCTACATCCATTATATTAACTCAGCACACAAAAGCTCTGGGTTTTCCAGTAGAATACTTGCTTTTTCAGGTACACAGCATAATCAAAACCTCTGAACACTACTTTGGTCGTGTTGGCTTTCCAATCACTTCATAATTCTTTGGGAAATGCAGCTATGTGTAAATGACCTCATTTTACTGTACCTCAATGGCAAAGACTAAACCAGGTGTGTCTCAATAACAACTAGCAGGAGTCATGATTTCAAGACCAAGTTTGTACATATTTTCTCTTAATGACATTGGTTTTGGTAAGACCAGAGTGCACCGAGAACCGAGTGTGGGTGCAAGAACCCTTGACAACTCTGTGACACACTGCTTAAGACACTACCAGCCACAAGTGGTGTAATCATAAAACTACCCAAAAAACCTCTTAGGGAACACCATCAACCATCAACAAATTTATAACAACTTCATAAAAAACCTCACAGGGCAACATTTCCCACTTACTGCTGGCTGAGGTCAGAACTTCCAGTGAAGCAATGCAGATGGACAGGGATACTGCTGGAGATCCAGTGCGTGATTTCCAGTTTGTCACCGTGCCAGCAGAGAATGAAGTGAGTACCTTTTATTTCAGGCATGCAGCACCAGCGCTTCTGGGCAGAGACACCTTACAGAGGTCTGCACACCACAGCTGCAACCAGATCCCAGTTTTGAGATGCAACACAACACCTCTGGCAGCAGGTTAAGGTTTTGTGCCAAGGGGCTGACACACTCAGGGACACTTCTCTGAGCTCCACCTTGTTCCCCACACCCTATTGTGGGAATGGCTTCACCCCAAACCAAAAGGCTGTTTCTGGTGCCAGGAAAGACATTCAGCTGTGCCCATGAAACCAGCCTCTCCTGCCTCCTCCAAAGGAAAGGTGCAGGCCAGATGGATCTCTCCTGTGGCACATCCCAGGCAGTCTATGGGCTCCAGCCTGGATAACGTGGGCTCTGACACATTTTGGTCTGAGGCATTAGGACTGAAGACATCCCAAAAATGTCAACACAGAAAGGTTACACATTTAACAATTCTACCTAATCTTCCTATGTGCTTCAAAGCTGCGGTTATGAAAATCCCTGTACTTGAGGCTCGTGCCTGTTAAGGCTCTAGCAGTGTTCTGAGGCAAGACAGCAGAGAAGCGTGTGAGCCAAAATCAGCAATTTTTAACTGGGAAAATGGGTAGAGGATAAGGAAAGGCAAGAACAGTACGCCTGTCATACTGGTGATCACCTATCATACTGGTGATCAGTATGATAACAGGCTCAGGAAAAAGGGGCCATCACCTACTTGGCTGTGATCCACAGAATGGCTACAGCACAGGGAAGCACACAGGTCAGGAAACTTGCATTTGTGCAGGTCCCAACAAATATATGCCTCCTAACATTCATCCTCTTCACGTATTTGGATCTTACTGCCTTTGTAGCCAACGTGTCTCTCACCCCCAAGGTGAATGCTTTTGTTGGTACAAATTTTCTTCATCAGCTCTCTCTGGAAATTGGCAGGCTGAGAGAAGTTTTCCTTATCACAGTCCATGAAGCGCCCAGAAAACAGATCTTTAAGGAGATCAATCGTAATTATGTAAAATCTTAGGCTGCATCCAGCTCTCCCACTTTGCTCATGCTGCTGTAGCTGCATGATTTCAGTGGAACAGATCCTGGCTCTTGCCAACAGAAATAAGATTAGAGTTGCCCCCAAAATTATGCTTCAGGGAACACAAGAAACTACGCAGGAAAGATAATGTATTTGAGAACATTTTTAATAAATAATGTGACAAAAATTACTTTTCTGATTATTGGATCCTCAGTATGCAAAATTATGGCTAAAATATGAGGTTTCTTACATGAACATAATGAAAACATTAATCACATGGATTTTTCCTTTAGTACTGCACACCCTTTCTATGGAACCTTTCTTTAAAAATTAGCTAAATGAAAAATTTCAGTCCTCGGTAAACACCAAAACACTTTTTTTTTCTTTTTTTTCTTTTTTTTTTTTCATTGGGGCTAGTCCTGATAGCTGTCAATAAACAAACACACATTTTTCCATTAGCACCAATGACAAAGAAATTTTATAATTACAAAAAAGATCAGAAAAATCTACAGACAGAGGACATCATTTGGCAAATTCAATGCAACTAATGCCTCTATTTCAGCTTTAACGATAATCCAATGTTGAGAGAGGACACAGAAAAATTGGTAATTTTCTGTAAATCCAGGAAAAGTGAGAAGTGTTTTGATTATGGCCCACATTTACGTTTGTTACTTTACCATCTGTCATCATTCAAATATTCCAAATACAAACATAGAGCATTAACAAAAAGATGAAAAATATCCCAAACAAATGCTTAACATTTTCAATAAGACAAAAAAAAAGGTTAATAGTTACAATGGTTTACAAACAAAGTTTAGTGATTGTGCTTTTAAAACCAAAAAAAAAAAAAAAAGATAAGCAGTGCATTACAAAAAAATTCATTGCCAAGATCAAACAAAACTTCTTTAAGTGGCACTTCTTCTTTAAGGTGAATTGACACAAGTAGAGGTCTGAGATTTGGGCCAGTAACAGTTGATGATATTACCTAACTGTTATTAAAAATGTCCATTGGTTTTCTTTTCATAAGCATTGTTGAAGTTGAAAATTAGAAAAAAGTTTCAGATAAACTTGCTCATGCTACGATTAGGCAAATAGCAATCACATTTACCTCCTGCCTATCCCAAAGGACATTTTTAATAAGAATGTATTTAATGATGAAAATGGAAAGACAAATCAAAGTACCACAGGGGTTTAAAATGAGTACATATTTACAATAAGAGCCACCTTGTCCCAAATTAATTTTACTTTCATTTGTCAAACTGTATCGTCTGCAAAAGGTTAGCAAGAGACTGGCAGGAAACACGACACACAGTCTGTGTTCAAACTGCAAGATACCACTTGCACAGGCTGCAGACTGCAGTGAAACCCCGAGAACCAAAGGATGTTCTGCACCAGGTTCTCTCTGGGGCCCTCTCTGCTCGCTGCCGTGTCCCTTGCGCTGTTACCACTGGCTCACTGGTGAACTGGCAGTGCGCTGAGCACCGCCTGGCTGGGGAGAACCCTCGGAATGCCAGGCCCTGGAATTCCCTTCTGTGCTAATCCTGAAGCAGCAGCTGGCCCAAGCACCTCGAAGAGCAGCTTCCTGCCTGCTCGGGCAGCGAAGGTGATGCACTCGGCGTTACGGAACGGGCGAGCGCCGTTCCTAGTGAGGAGGGTTTACAAAGAAAGAGTAAAACAAAAACTAGCATTCTGATGGCATGAGGAAAAAGGAAAAATTGTACACTCTGATTGCACTGAACATTATTTCTGGCGTCAAACATCATCAGACTTGAGGCATCTTAAGTGATTTATTTTTTTTTTCTGATTAGATTTTAAAAGCCTGTTACAGTACATGTTGTTGTCTTCAGCTTTCTGTTTCCTGTATTAAGAAAAGAGGATATAAATTACTACATGTTAAACTTTATTATTTAAAATTTGTTTTACATACTTCTTAGAGATTTGCTATCTTTAAATGATAATTACTACTTTTAATTATGCACAGCATTGTGACTGTATGTTGGCCACCCTTTCTACAATCAGTATTAAATTGAGTATCATTAGGCAGAAAAAATAAAGAATAAAGTCCGTATCCCCATATCTAAAAAAATCTAAAATGATAAACTGTCAAAAGATGTGAAAGGCAATGTCATGGTGTTCTTAGATGCTTTAGTTCTTTATTTTCAGTTTTGAAAGAATCTGGGTAATGTAAAGTGCTCTTCAAAATATTGTATTTCTGCAACTGCTGTTCCGTAAGTTTTAGTGCGGTACAATTGTATTATACTATATATTACTTGTTTCTTATGTTTTTGACACATTATTAAAGTTCATTTACTTGGATTGGGCGTAACATTAATGAACAGATAAATGCACTAATTTCCCTGTACAGAAATATTTCTGGTTGAAAAGTGTTTTTTTTTCTGGCATCTGTCTAAAAACAACAACAGCCTTACTGTAGTCATTTTCAGTATTACAACTGCATTTACCTCCATCTCTTCTTCTTCTTCCTCTTCTCCTTGTTCATAGGCTCCCAGTACTTGCATTTCTGCAACATTCCTTCGGGCTAGATTTGCTTGATCTGCCCTCTGTCTGCCTCCTGACCCTCTTGATGACATGGAGCTGGAGGAGCTGGGATCTCTAGGATTATTTGATGTTGGAAACGTTGGTCTAGAATATGGCAGGATGTCCTCTGTATAATTAAATGCACACAGTGTTATGTTTACAATCCCAGAGATACTGAACCTAAAATTCCTGCATGCAGCTGATTTACTTTTTATGATTCTCAGGAGGTTTAAAGTGATGCCTGACAAGAACATGAAATACGCTGTTTCTGTAACAGCATTACAGAAGCTTTCTCAAGGAAATTTATAGTCTTTACATGGTAACGTTCACCACAGAAAAACTAATTCATGATTAGTGTCCATTTCATTTCTATTTAGGATCCCTGGTCTATGTTCTACAGGAAAATGAAAAAAACCCCACTCCTTGTAGTATATATTGGATATGACAGAGTAGGAAGAAATGAGAACACACATGACACAAGGAACTCAATCCATCTAAATACTGGACCCTGCATTTCTCAGGCTGAATTTGAGACACAAATAGTGGCCATGCTTTAAAATGTCACCACCATCCTCTATGGTAGCATTCTAATAACTTTTCTGTACAGAAATCTACTGTAATCAAACTTTTATTCATGTGCCCATTTAACCGACTTACTACCCAAACACCCCTGATGTTATCCCTAAATACCTGCAGGTACAAAGGACCAGGCATTTCCATCAATCTGTGTTCTTAGTGAACTCTTGGCATGTTCCATTAATTAGTAAACCTACCACTTTCCATATATAAGAGATTACTTTGCTCAGGGCTGGCTCGTATAATGCCATGTCATTTAGTATTATAATTAATCCACAACTACTAGGGCTTTCTTACTTTTGAAACAGGACCAGGTATCATTCTGGCCCTTCTGTCCTCTACAAACTGGCAAAATGGGCCAAGTGCTGATCCTCTGGTAGAAAAGTTAAGTTTCTGACTTACAGATCTACTGTCTGACTTCACTCAGTTCCCTTATACACCAGACTATAATTAGATACATTAAATATAACTAGACTAATAGTGTATGGTGGGAGCAAGGATACTGATCCCTACAACTCTTAAGGAATATTTCTTTCTGGTTTCCTCAGCATTAGCTTTAATACATGATGGGTCTGAGGGCAGCAAGATACAAAACATTTTTTGTAAGCTTGTATTTCTGTTTTACCCCAACAAGAACCAGCAGTGTGACCCACATTAACACTAAAATTATGACAAATGGTGGCAATCCAGCAGCTCTAACTTCAAAGTTCCCAGTGACCATCACCCAGCACTCCAGCAAACCCCGAGCGGGCAGAATGACCTTGAAGAAGATGAGTTTTTGCTGGTGTGCCATCTCGTTTTGGTGCTTTGCTCCCTCGCAGTTTGCCGTCGCCGGGCTGCTCCTGGGCTTCTCTCCTCTCCCCGGAGTGCGTCCGCCCGTCGGGATGCTGCCTGCCCTCCACCCCTTCCCTCCCCTTGTAGCTGGCTCCTTTCCTCTCCGCCGATCTGTCTGTCCTGGCGTCCATGGAAGCCAGTTTTGGCAGCATGACCGGCCGCACCTCCAGCTGCGCCTTGGACTGCGCCGTCGGGGATTTTATGGCTGGAGGCGGCACCGGAGGAGGTGGCAAGTCTGGGAAGTTGAGAGAGAAGAGTAATTGCGATGACATCACGCACCAGAGAAATGAAGAAATAATATTTAACTTGAACTGAAGAAACAGATGCTCTTGTTTACTTTCAGCCCTCCCTCTGCCCTTCTCTCTCCACCCCAAAAAGTATTATGTTACTGTTAAAACTGCTGATGGGTATTTTTCCAAAAGCTTGAGCTTTAAAAACACAAAGTAAGACTTCGCACTGCCTTTTCAAATCACAGTATTTTCTTAAAACTCATTACCAAAAACTGCAATAAACTTTAGGCACTTGGACATTAAAATGTCAGTTATGGATATCAACAAAGAGTTAAGGATAATAACATATCCTTCCTGATATTTATCATTTTTTGCTAAGTCCATTCAAGAACACAATTGCGCTGCAATTGCTCAAGGTCTTCGGTGTGGTGATCATTAAACATTACATGTAAAAATGTAAAAACGTAAAAATTTTTGTAAAAATGTGTCAGATGCATTGCTGACATATGTAAGGATAAACTGTATGTATTATTGCATTCTTCTTTTAAAATAATAGGTTAAACTAACACACATATCCTTGGTGTCTGTGGGTATGCCATGGCACATTAAAAAAAAAAGCACAGTCAGTCAATGAAGTAATAAGTTCTCAGACAAAAAACAAAAAAAGAAGAAAAGACACACAAAGACTTTTGAATTTGTCTCTTTAAATTCAGGGGTTCTAAAATTCTGAATATTTTAAAATACTATTTATAAAGTACACATATAATTTACTTTGTTATATTCTTCTATTCTTGCATTAGGAAGTAAAACTAGGATATGTAAAATGTTCATCAGGATATAGCAGTGCTCTGTGGAATATAAAATGTGAAGAAAAAAAATATAGGAGCCAAGCACGAAGTGGCAATACAAAAGCAGTTCACAATAAAGTTGTAGGCACAATTCACAGGGATATAAGAGAACAACAGGTTAAAAAAAGTGAGATGAGGTTAATATTCTCAAGTAAAACTGCTAGGAAAAACCCTTTCACTATTAAAAATTGTAACTTCAGCATTTTGTAATAGTGTGCATTTCTACTTCCACAAAAATCAGGGAGCAGCTGTGCTTTTCAAACACAATCACTACATATACAGTTAATTCTCAGTCCATTCAAGAGAATGTTTCAACTGAAATTTACCTAAAATGGGCCAAAAATAAAGGTAGCACTCCTGAGTAAGAAAAAACAAGTATCTAATATATACATATAAGTTCAGATATGGCACGTGCCAGACATTTTTGAGAGGTTTTCCAGTGACACAAAGCATGAGTGACTTGATCCAGCCCGGTGGAAAGGTGAAGCAATGCAGAATTCAGTGCTCTATGCAAGATTACAGGGAACCATCCACCACGTTCACCTGGTGACATATCTTGGAATTATCCTTGACCTGTTTTAAACAAGACTGGAAATTTTATCAATTGGCTGGACTGGAATGATGAGGAAGAAAGATGTCAAAAAGTATGGTTCATAAGGTTGGACATACTTCAGGGAAATGATATCCTGCTGCAGTAACTCCACTGTCTCGGTGAAAAAAACCCACAACAAACAAACAAAACAAACAAACAAAAAATCCCATCAGGGTAGTTTGTTTGTTGAACTTTAGCAGTTTGGGTAATATCAGTTTTGGAGAGCAGCTAAAGGTAAACCATTGAATACTGAGACTTAAAATTATGTATCTACTTAACACTCACTATTTGCAGATATCTTTTACGAAAAAGGACTGTCATTTTCAAAACCCAAAAAGGCATAATGTAAGCTTGGATAAACTAAGTAGCTGAATCAAAATGAAGGGAAGGTTTAGAGTGGTATCAGGAAAAGGCTCTTCACCCAGAGAGTGGCTGGGCACTGGAACAGGCTCACAGGGAAGTGGTCACAGCACCAAGCCTTGCAACATATTTGGCAAGAAAGCACAGAATCAGTTATGTTGCTTTCCTTTGTTATCTGTAACTGTTTAAACATGGTTTACAGAGGTAACCTCTGCTCAGTACACAGCCTCAGCAGTGAAAGTCTAATTCCAGCCATCAGAGAAGCACTCAGACTACCTCTTCTAAAAATGCCCTGTGAGGCCCTGCCACCAAAGAGCAAACCAAACTACTTTCACTGGGCTGCCCAGTCCTGTAGATGCAAATTTGAATTTCTGGATCACAAAGATCCACAGCCACGTGATCTTAAGTGTCAGTATCTGCTGCAAAAACCTGTTGGTCTGAAGAAGTATATAACCCCTTACAATTCAGCAATCACATGAAAGCTCATGTGAAGTCTGCCTAAGACCTCAGAGTTGTGTGTAGTATGTTCCTTGAAAGCCCAGTGCATAAGACCATGTAAATCCAGACTAAAGCTTGTTGAGAACAAGAACTGTTCTTCAAAAGCAAGGCTTTTTTCCAGAAGTAGGCTTCTGGAACCACAGATGCTTTTCTTTTAACATTCTCTGGTTGGATTTGTCCTTATCTCAACTCTTTGGGGTGCATGTTGGGCACCAAAAAGGACTGTCATGGTTTTAAGCCCACCTGGAGATGAATCTCCTCTCAGCCACTAGCTCAACCTCCCACCTCTCTTCTCCCACCCCAGTGGAATGGGGAGGAGAATCAAAGTAAAACTTGTACGTTGAGGTAAGAACAGTTTAATAATTGAAAATAAAAGTAAAATGGTATAATAATGGTAAACAATAATAATAATGATAATAATAAGGGAAAAAACAAGTGATGCACAATGCAATTGCTCACCACCCACCAGTCACCTAATTGGTCACCACCCACTGACCACTGCCAGACCCCCTTCCTGAACCCAGATGGGCCCTTCTGGGTAAATCCCCAGTTTATACACTGGACATGATGTTTTATGGTGTGGAATATCCCTTGGGTCAGTCCGGGTCACCTGTCCCAGCTATGCTCCCTCCCAGTTTCTTCTGTGCACTGACATAGCATAAGACAAGGGAAAAAAAGAAGTCTTTGACTTAGGATAAACACAACTTAGCAAAAAACCATCATCAACACTATTCTCATTCCAAATCCAAAATGAAGCACCTTCTTGTCACCTGCTGAGAAGAAATTAACTCTACCCCAGCTGAAACAAGGACAATGCAATATCATGTGTCTCACATGCTCCACTAACTTTCTCTGTAATAAAGCACTGAACAGCCCTCCTCCTGAGCCTGCTGATGCAAAGGGAGTGTAGATACCCAACATCAGCCTTTTCAGCCACCCTTGGAGCCAGTGTCCACCAGATGTGGCTTGGCAGTGCACTGGATAAATGAATACCAAAGGGAAGGAACTTTCCTGTAGCCTATAAAATACAGCTTGGAACAAACTACTTTGTTCAGGAATCCTATCTGGCTACATAGGACAATGAACAAAGTGGTGCTGAATCGTGACTATGGAAAGGGAAGATGCATTGATATAAAAAGTTTCATAAACCAGCAGCAGCTCTATGGTACAGTAATAACTAAAGAAAATTGATATTCTCTTTCAAGAACATTTTTGCAACCTGCAGGGAAACTATAAAAATCTTCATTATAACACAGTACTTCTGACTGAGAAGAATCCTTTACAGAGGAAAAAAAAAGTCCCTTTCAGAGGTCAACACTATTACACCCCTGTGGTATTTATTTTAACAGCTCAGATCACAGAGAAAATCCAGATTCAATCTGCCTCCTCGAGTACAAACTGGCACACTTCTTATTAAAAGCAAAATGGAAGCTTCCATTGTAAGGAATAAAAAATAAATCACAAAGCAACATCAAACCAATAGAAAGAACTCAGAAGTATTTGTTAAAGGTCAGCTGTGCTCACATGTTTCGTTCATGTCTATGTATTACTGTTATCCTGCTTCCCACGTAACTCAAACAATTAGTGGATGCCATTTCGTAGCACAGCCTACAGCAGAAACCTTCCATATGTGTCTTTTGAAAAGAGAGATGATAATTTTCTAAATGAGAACACATACAGGAACCATGGGATAAGCAAAACAGTAAAAAAAAAGGAAAAATAATCTGCTAAGTTAGTTTGACACTAAAGTGGAGAAACCACAAATAAGCACAAAGAGATTAATTGTTAAGTAGTGACCAATGAGGGAATTAGGCTTCATCAGGCAACTCTCTCTTTTAAACTCTAAAAGCCTGCAGATTTCCAGTCATACCCTGAAGAAAAGAGCAGTTATAGATTTGATGCAATATTGAAGAAGATCCCTGGAAGTGTTCAAGGCAAGGCTGGATGGGGCTCTGAGCAACCTGGTCTAGTGGAAGCTGACCCTGCCCATGGCACAGGGGTTGGAACCAAATAACCTTGAGGTTCTTCCCAACCTAGGCCATTCTATCATTCTCTAAGATACAAAGTGAATTTTTTGTCTATTGCACATTCATGCCGGTATGCAAAACTCAAGATTGTTCTTGACTTTAAAAAAACTTAAGATAGCATTTAAGACTCCCAGACACATCATAATCTGAGCTATTATTCATGTACTGAAGCTGTTTTCATGCTTTGTCTCTCAAGAAATACGGCTCACACTGTACAGAATAATTGGATGAACAAATCAATACAGCAAAACCCAAAGTGATGTATAAAAGCTGAGGGCTGCTGCTTTTTTTGTTTTTGCTTTTATGTACATTTGCATAATTATCAAAACAATTTTCACTCCGCAAAACCTCCCTCAAGTAACAAAATCAGTATTTACAAAATATCTCATAATGGACTCAGAAGTAAGGACTGAGAAGAGGGCAAGAATCTGAAAATTATTACAATTCAACAACAAGCTGATTTTTAGCAGAGGTAAAAATGCATTCCTACTTATTTTCTACCTTGCTAAAATTTTCTTCATACAGAGTAGATTCTTTTGTACTGCACAGGCAGAGGGAGACAAAAGTACAAATGGTGTTGGCATGCATAAAGGCTTAACATTTCCAAGTGAATATTGGAGGAATATCTGGCAGATGTTCAATTGCCTTTTGTGAGAAATTCAGCTGCCCTCACATCATGTGATTGATAACACAGCTAAATAACTCAGTTACAGTCTCAGCCAGTTAGTTGCAAAACTGTTTAGTATTTTTTGTCACTCAGAGATTTAAAGAAGCATCAGGATTTAAAATCTCATGTGAGCTGTGAATGGCATAATTCCTATTGAAAGACCTACTGAATCAGAACAATGGCAAAGAACTTGTATCCCTTTTATCTAAATGCTTACAATTCTGAGGGCTTGAAACAACTGATAAATCAAGACAGTTCAGAACTTCAGACTCTCACAGATACATTTTTCGAAAAGACAAACATATTCTTTTAAAGTTTGGTTTTCTAAATTAAATATGTAAGTAGGTCAGACAAGGTTGAGAAGGAGAGTACATCTGCTAGTTGGTTCTTGTAATGCGTTCTTAGTAAACTCTCTTAAAAGGCTAGATGAAGAGCAATTAAAAATTCATACATTTTAATCCTTACCACCTACTGAGCAAAGATTTTTAGCAACAAATAGGAAGAACCTTTCACTGCCTGGGTGACTGTCAAGGAACAAAACAAGTGAGCTGAAATCCCATCCCACATGAAGTAGCAACTGACTTGAACTATTGCTCACAGAAAACACAAAATTGTTACTACTTGGACAATGCAGAGCAGATCAGAGAGCATCCTCCTTTATTTAAAAACAGTTAGTAGTAGGCCTTTTATTGCTACACTAGTAACAAATACACCTTCAGAAAGACCAACCTTTCACAAATTTGCCTGTATGAAGAAAATAAACTAGAGAATTTTTTAAGACATATATATTGCTTTTGATAATACTCCTAGCACTTTCAACTATTCATGAACATCTTTCATTTATTTATACATCCTTTCTGTCAACTAATCATTTAAATTCTTCATTACACCCTTATTTCATAGAAGTGTTAGCAAGTAATAACTCAGGTAATTTGGGAACAGTAGAAAATTCTTCATATGCAATTCTTTAAAATATCGTTTTAAAGCCTGAGAAGGTAATGAATACTGTTTCTAGTATTTATTGAATGCTTCTGCTTTTTTCCCCCCCACTACTACAAGAACATGTATGTTCACTCATTATGAGGAAAAAAAAGCAACTCTGTATCAGGCACTCCTTTATAAAAGAAGATAAATAATAGTGTGACATCAAGCCAATATAAAAACCTAAATATATCTCAGAAAGGTCAATTGTGCTTAAATGTTTCATTCATGCATCCACATCACTTTTCTTCACCTAAGGAAAACAATTAGTAGATGTTATTTTATAGCTAATTCTGAAGGGTCACAATGTTCTAGATGTGGCTATTAAAGTGAATGGTTAGAATCAACAGTAAGGTTCCAAACATGCTTATGCAAACAGACTGAGGGGAAAAAATAATAATTTAAAAAAAAAATAATCAAAACCAAACAAGTCCTTCAACCTTTGAACTGGATTTTATTACATCTGCAGGAATTAAAGCCATAATTTGCTATTCCCTGAATGACCACACTGTATTGCACTATAAAGAGGTTAGTGGAAATTCTTACCTAATTAGAAAATATGCTGAAGTAAGCAGGTGCTACATAACACAAAACAAATATTGATCATGATTGTCAAATCTATATTGCAATACCTAATGACAATGGCGCTATGATTTAGCTCTGTATAAATACTTTCACAAAAACCTGTCATCAAACACAGGCCCATCTCTTATTTATCCCCCTGTTAGAAGCAAATGGCCACATAAAACACCTTTATTTATTTATTTCTGATGTCCTAGCTATTGTGTTTATATTGAGGCTTGATGCTCTGCCAATTATTCAGTTAAGGGCATTCTCTTCAAGAGAATAAAAGCTGATAAAATGTCAATAAAATCCTGTGAAACGCCATTAAGAGAGTCTCATAAACGAAATGTTTCTGGTACAGTTTTGGGATTTACACCTTGTGTTGTCCTTTCACAGAAGGAAACATGCACAAAACCACTGTAATAACCTCTTGAAATCAGATAATATTCCAACAGCTCAGTTTCGCTGACAGAAGGGGCCTGGGCACAAGCCAAGAGGCCCAGGTGCACTGTGTCATGCCAGCATTTAACGCAGTCTAATATCAGATAGATGCTACTGAGAGAAAATACTCGGAATAAAGTACAGATAATAGCACGGACAACCACTCATTGCTAAATTACTTCTGCTCATCGTGCTTTGAGCTTTGTATTAAATTTTTTCGTCAAGTGGCAGGAATCACAGGGAGAAGTGGTTTCAAAACTCCCTTCTTGTAACCCTGGATAAGGATCTATAATATTAGGCTTTCATATGATAATGGCAAATTATGCCCCTCTTTGAAAAATTTCAGGCTGGTAATGAAAGTCCTAATCAGATTGTTGTTGCAGAGATGCAGGAGGTGGGGAGCTCTGCCCTTCTTTCCTTTCCCCTTCCCACCCCTCCCCTTCCCCCACATCTCCCTCCTGTTAGCAAATTCAGCAAACTTGACAAGATGGGTTAAGTCTTGGGGAACTTATCTTACATGAATTTCCAACAAAGCCCACGGATTGTTTTATACAACTGGAAGGCAGTGCTTTAATAAAAGCTGCACCACCTGAGGCATTTTCATTAAAGGCTCTCTCTAGACAACATCACAACGTTTGCATTATCATCCTACAGCCCCAAGAGAATACAAGCACTACCTTTTCAGCCAGAGTTGATATTGTGTGTGAAGGCACGAGAGAAGTTGATTAGATTTTGCTTTCACTCACAAAGTAACCGCTTGCAACGATGCTGTGGTCAGGATTACAATGCACTGATTTGTGTTGTCCACCATTTGAATGGTGAATTTTTTTTTTTTTTTTTCAGGAAAAGACACATTCTGAAGGTTTTAATAGTCAGTCACGTGAACGAAGATTTTAATCCTAACCACACATTATTCTCAATGACTGTACTATTTAAGCTATCTGGGCTCTTAAATAATGACAGTAATTAGCCGATTAGGACACTATAGAAAACAGGTGCAAGGCTCTGGAGTGGAAGCATCAATGTACAGAATTAAGGAACTCTGGCATTTAAAATGATTAAACTGTTCAGTGTGTTTAGCAACAGGAAACACAAATCACTGAATTCTGAAACACAGCGTTATCTCTGTGGAAAAATTTCACACACACGCACTGAATGCATATTTAGAAAGGTTCACTGAGGCTTTCACCCGTTTCAGTGGACTCACCATCTGTGTAGACTTCTCTGCGCAGATGTCCTGGCTGGTGTTTTTGCTTTTTGGCAGGTCGGACCTTCTGTATTACAACAGCACTCATGTTGCTGTCGGTGGATACAGGGCTGGTGGGTCTGGGACAGTGTGATGCATGAAAATGTCTACGGCCTGCAAATGGTTATAGAACAATAGCAATTATTTTTCTTACCTAAAATAAAACCTTTCATACTTTCTCTTTTCACGTCAGAATGCTGTGGCGATACAAAACCTAAAAATACACTGTTGAAACAATGGTAAAGCCCATCCAGTTTTAGAATGAGCTGTAACTAAATCGAAGCATTTGCTATCCTATCATTAGGCAGGCTGGCTTGGTTGCACAGAAATTATCCAGCTGCTTGGTAGCCGGTAGCTCCTGCCCCAGGAGCACGAAATCCATCAGCAGGCAAGCATGAGCAGCATTCCCACCCAGCCAGTTTCTGGAAAGAGCAGAATGTTTCCCTCTCAAGACAGGTTTCCCTTCCCCTAGCTCAGGCCACACAGGTCATTCTCTGCCATAAGCAGAGCAAGTCACCAGCAGGTCTCGCCTACAGAAGTCCCCTCTGCCACTTTGAGTGAATTTTCAGGAATGCATCGAGGCTGGATGACTGGCATTTTATCACAGATTATTTGCAGAGAAGAAGGGTTGCATTTTAAGGACATGCAGTCAGGCACATGTAATACCAATATACAGAAATTGCTATATAACACGAACTTAACTGTTGCAAAAAAATTAGCAACGGGATGTAAAAAGACCTTTCCTAAATACGTAAGTCTCTATATGTATTTATAGGAATTTATATGTACAAAATGGATAAAATCCTGGCCCCGTGGGTACGAATGGGAGTTTTGCCACCTACTTCAATCGGTCAGGATTTCATCCAGAATTACTAAATTACCTCCCCTCTCACTCTTCATGATGAACAGCTGTGTTGAAATGAAACAAAGGACTGTTAACCGGGAGAGGATGTCAGAGATGGCAGGAAGGTTGAAAATCTGTGGAGTCAGGGTGGACACAGTTGTGACAGAGTACCTCTTCTCCAGGCCTGGCAGTTTAATAGGATTGATTGTCAAAACATTCATGGATCTGCCTGTAACTTGCATCGCAGCCTGCTGTATTCTTATTTTTTAGCTGAACTATAAAAATATCCATTTGGCCTAGTCAGGTTATTGATTACCTGTATATATCCAGTGCTACTAGTCTCCAGTATGTTGTGAAAAATGAAATATTTCAAATATCATGTTTCATTTGTTCAGTGGTGATTCAGGAGAAAGGAAAAAGGAAAAAACAAACAAATGCCTAAGGCCCTGCTGCATATGCATAATCTATAATCTAAAATGGAAGTCATAACAGCTGTCAAAATATGAAACCAACACAAAGCCAGTTCATCCCAATAATACAACAGTAAAAGCCTGAAGGGAATTCCTCAAAAGAAAAAAAATTTTTTTTTTGGAAATCCAGGGAAAATAAGACTCTAAAGGTTTACTATTTATTTGGACATTTCAATAGAGAGGGATTAAATATTCTCATTTAGAGCGACTGAAAACACTGGCAACCTTATAGGGGGAAAAGACAGAATTCTGTAATCCTTTTTTCTTTTTTTTTACCCTCCCTCTCATTCAATTCTGAGTGTAAATCAGTGAGTAAAAAATCAGCAGGGTTGATGTTTGTCCATGATCAATGAGACCGAAGAACTAGGAACTACTTATGAAAAACAACGCAGAGCAGCAATTTATTTGAACTGTTTCACCAGAACTCCTTTTCCGGCTCTTCCTGACTTTCAAACACCCTAAGAACAGGAGTCTAGAAAACGTCTGCGGACAGATTCATTTCACAATGGCCACTTTTTCACTCCTCCCACCGAGCAGAGGAGCACTCACCTCCCGCTGCCTCGTGCATTTGCCGCCTGGCCACCTTGAGCCCGGCGTATTCCGCAGCTGCCGCCACGGCCTGTGCAAAATCGGCGTCGGTGAAGAAGGATCCGTCCGAGGAGCTCACGCTGGAGCGCCCGCTGGAGATGTTGTCTTCCTCAGAGGCTGAGCCCCAGCCATTGATCATGGAGCCTGTCACTGAGCTCTCCAGATCCCCCACGCTGGAGGCAGGGGTCTGCTCCAGGCCACGCAAAAGGAGCCTCCTGTTCTGCATCTTGGCAACCTCCATGTCTGCCTCGTCCTCTTCCTCTTCTGGGGCATCAGTATCCATGTCAGAGACCAAGGGCCCTGAGATGTAGCCGTAGGTATGAGGTGGGGAGATGGGCCTTGGAGGGGGTGGAGGACTCACAGGTTGACGTCTGCATAAAAATACAAGGGTGAGAAGAATTGAAATCACATAACGAAGTCAGAGGAAACAGCAGATTGATGAAAATACTTTTTTTATTTCTCAGCGAGCTTGGCCTGCCTTTTTAAATCAACCTAATTTATATCTGAAATGCTCAGGTTTGTTTTTTCATTTTATATTTTTGCTGTGAATCAGAACTGACAGCTACGTAGTTTGAAATCTATCACAAAGAAAGATGATTTTTTTTAATACAGTTCCTTTATCACTGACTTTAATGATAAAGCTGTTCATTTTCCCTAAATAACACATGTAGAGCTAAGCAAAGAGATGGTTACAGATCATGTGACTATTAAAAAAATTATTTTTGCACCCTTGAGAGTATAAGCAAGAGAAATAACTGTAAACATATAGCTAGAATCTATCGATGCCAACAGATGCATCTCTCCAAATAGATTGCTCCATTAACATTATCTTCCCTCCACCCATCCCGGAGATTCAGAAAGATATGAAAAGAGAGATTGCAATTTCATTATTTTTTAAATTGATCTAGGGGGTCAAATAAAAGAATTTTCTCCCACAGTGTTAGTTCTAGGCCTTAGGGGTACCAACATGCATACAGATGCATAGGTTAACTTATTTTGATCTTAATTTGTCAGTAATGGTATCTCCAGCTTAAGGAGGCAGAGTATAAGATATCAGATCAATGTTCAAGATTAGTTAATATTTCACTCAGACGTTCCAGGTAGCAACACTGTCAACACAGGGCCACAGACACGCACTTTAATTGTCATTTGTCTGGCAGGAAAACACACTTTCTGCAGTAATGGTTCTCCTCTTGGCTGTGCTTACCAGGAATTTCTACTGCAGTCAGTCCGCTTAGAAAAAAATTTCAAAGTAATTTTCCTTTGTCAACTTTGCCCTCTTATTATCTCATTGAGAAATGGTGACTCTCACAGTTAAATCGTCTGTTTTGTGAGGGCCACATGCAATTTTGGTTTTCTTTGAATTTTAATAAATGGGAATACATATTAATTTTGGAAAGAAATGTTAGCAAGGAAAACCTAATACTCTGTAGCAAGAGCAAATTAGATCCTCCCTTGACTACATAATCTAACCAGTGTTTTTCACTTGCCGTATTAGATACTGAACAGAATGAAGAGTAGTTAGGGATAAATATCCAATAATCATTTTATAACAGCACCCCCAAATACCAGAAAGTGTTGCTGCCTGGAACCTGTACCTGCTTTGACTAGAGACCTTGCCCAATGAAGTTTTACTGCCTTAATTTAAAGCTCTTGTGACAATCGTCCTTGTGATATATTTGCTTGTTCTCTAGGTTTTGGTATTAGAAGACAGGCAACTGGTTACAAAATATGTTAGGGTTCTTGAAAATGCAGTTTGGCTGCCAAGCTTTAGGGATAGGCTAATTGAGAGCAGCTGGTTCACGGGCATACAGAATTAACAATACTTCTTCCCCTTTATCTGATGCAGGTTCTCACTTTAACAGTGACATTGTCTCCTATCTCAGCTCTGGCTTTAACACTGATATCACCTGCTATCCCACTAAATCTTTAGTTTTTTTCTCTCCTTGTTGACTCTTCCAGAGCACAGGTTTCTATTTCAGTTTGCAATATTTCCAGCAAACTCACCAGACAGAGAAATATTCCAGTACCCCATCACCACCAGAATCCTATCCTAGATGCCTGGTTCTGACCAGCAAACGAAATAATACTCAGCAGAACTATGGGTAAAGCTAATAAAAAGTATGACAAACAGTATTTCAGGCATTATTTTCACTATAAACCCACCATTTACAAGACACCCCAAATCAATATGGAAAGGCACCACTTGGAATGTATTCTTAGTTTGAAAGTATTGCCACACCACGTTTGAAACAGAACCCCACCCCTTTCAAAATGGGTTACAGCTGCCGAGCACAGTACACCCAATTCCTCAACAACAGCCCTGGGTCATATCAACACCAGTAGATGGAACAGGTAGTCAGCCAAGCCTTACAAATCAAATAAATAGAATTATGTGACTGTTTTTAAACTGATGAGATGGATGTGGCAAAAAGGAAAGAAACCACGTTTGAAAAAGTAAAGTGGAAAAGACAAATTTAGTCACTAACAAATTCTAAGACTTTCAGCAAAACTAGACTTAACCATTATAGGAGGGACAAAATAAATACACATTTTATTTTTTCAGTCCACAGAAAGAGTAAGTTGTGTGCCCTAGGAGCTTAAATTGGAGCATCCTTCCAGCTCCTTCTGCCACTACTTTTTGATGGCATTGATGGTGACCAGCCATGAGTCTTTGTGTTGAGCAAACCTTCTACTTTCCAGGCAGTTGCTGGCTGGTTATGCATGTTTGTATGCATCTGCTTTTTGCCTGCTCCATTCTGTATGCCAGGACACATATCCCAATCTCCAGAAAATCACAGAGATTTTGGAAAGTCACTCATGACTATCGGTCACTTAGCTTCTCCCCTTGCCATCTGTGTCCAGCTAGTTTAACCTCTCAAATAACCCAGAAAATTTAAGTGATTAAAACGAACACTTCTGTGGGCCAGAGTAACAGGGCCAATGGAAATTACAGGAAATTAGCCATCCACTAATAAAAAGAGTGATTTTAAAGACTCATGAAGATAGAGGAAGAGGAAAAGATGCACGGTACAAGTGTTACCATAAAGAGTAAAGGAAACGAACCAAGGCAGATCAAGCAGTGGGGAGCTAAAGTAAAAGTAAATATAGGACCCTTAAAAAAAGATGCATAACTACTGCCTACGTAAAAAGTGGGAGCCATAAAAATGAGCTAAATTTTAAAAAACATTCTGGAAAATACATCCATAAATATCCTGTAAGATATGTTGATAAAATCAAAGCTTTACAGTCTACTCAGAAAAATCACGTAAGTTTCATTGTAATAGGCTTGCATTTTGCTAAAAATAGAAATTCTACATAGAATACTGCAGGTAAGTTTATATACTTGTGGCAATAAACAATATGTGCAAACCACTGGAGGAAAAAAATAATAAAAGCCCATAATTTGGGATGGAAAAGCTGTGCCTTCTTAACAAAAGCCAAGAGAAGTAAGCATCATACATAAAAGAGCTCATTTGGAATTCACTGTTTTATGGGAGAGAAGCTGTGAGAGTTTATATGCAAAACAGTTGTAAAAGCAACTCAGAGAAGAAACAAGATTTCCCTGTAGCAAATATCTATCTTTATTAATGTTGGTCATTCCTTTAAATAAGGTTAGATGGAAATGTTAAGAAAATTTTGCAAGCAGTAATTTCCTGTATTAGGATTTATGAGAGGAGGAAAATCTATAGGTTATATAAATTATATATTTATATATATTCATACATATTGGTGACAAGTTAATTGCACAGTTACTGTGAAATAATGCATGCTATTTTATGGTAATAATGCAGTAAATCTATTGGAAACAATGGAACTGTAATTATATGGTAAGCTGTGTTAACGATACCACTTTAATAACCTGATGACTGTGAATTTAACTTATGTCAGCATCGTATGCAACCTAAAGTGATATACTGCATTCCTTCCCATGGTACAATAATAAAGCAACTTAATTACCTATTTCTTAGGTTAAAATAGTTCTGGCATCCTGGATTACAAGTTAAATAGTAACAGAATAATGGGGAAATTGTCGGCCTCACTAAATTCAACAGGAATTTTCAGTGGGGCTCAGATGACTCTTTGTCACATCTCTCTCGCTACATTTGCATTCACACACCTCCGGTCAGGTTGGTGTTGTGTGTGTCCCAGATCCTCCTGACAGTCCTGTAACATGGGCTGGAGTTCTTCCTGGGGAGAGGGGGTGAGGGTGGCAGTTGACTGATGGCTATAGGAGACAGCGGCTGGAGAGGAAGCTGCTCCTCGGACAGGTGGAGTAGGACCTCGCTCATCTTCTTCCTCTTCCTCTAGCTCATCCTGCTGCAGATACATCCTTGCAGGTGGCACAGGACAAGGAATTTCCTGGTCATAGCTAAAATTAATTTTTTAAGAAAATAAGGACTTAAATTTGCACTGCGTAATTAGCATATCTGATACATGTATTAATAGCCCAGAAACAAACCATTGTTCTCTGTGCTCTTGAGAACAGCTCAGTACAGATGCGCTGAGTGGATGCACACCACTGTCAGTAAGTGCTCTCCAAATTGCCACACTACAGCTCCACGAGCAGCACCAGAACAGTGCTGGAGGAAGGTCTCACTGCCAGCTTGTAGGGCAAGTTACACTTCAATTAACTAGTAATTAAAGTGGGAAATGGACAACGTCTTTATCTTTCTTACCTTTCATCCACTGACAGGCTGTAGTCTTCACTGTTGCTGTGGGGAGGTGGATGTGCTGGAGGGGGTGGGAGGAGATCTGCCCAGTTCATGCCCGCTTGCTTGGGAGCCTTTGGGGTCCGAGCACCCTTCTTGTGCCCTTGACTCCCTGGGAATAAAAAGCAGCACATATTTGTATTGCTATTAAGTCTCTCCTCAGCACCAGCTATGAAAACCAAAATAACTGTAGTCAGTCCCAGATGCTCTTGCATTCTTTGGGAATTTACGGTTTTGCTCAGTTTGGAGCAAATTGGCATTCCTCCTTTTTACACCAGTTCGTATTTGTAGCTTCTTTGTAGAATTAATCTACATTTTAAGTTGTTGAATTTAACCAGATACTTCACACAACATGGAAAAAAAACCCACATGGGATACAAAACTTTAATTTTTTAAATAAACAGTCAAAATGTGATAAAACCATAAATGAATTTTACAAGCAGTGTCATTAAGAGTGAGCTTCCTACTTCTGTTAATTACATTAAAGATTATCATCTAAAACAAATGAGCTGTAGACATATTTTCTGAAGTGCCTTTATCCTATTTAATTGCCAGAAGCTAAAATACAATATGATACAGATATGATCTATTAAAGTTCTACTGTTGCATTAAGTCACTGAATATAGGTAATTTGTACTTGTCCACTGAAACATTTTAGGCACAATGAAATTACTACTTTTAGTCTAAATGGCAGGTGCAGTTGAAAATAATTGCTGGAAGAACTAAAATAACAGGGAAAAAAAAAAAGATCGATGAAGTATTTCACAAATGTTTTCAAGTACTGTTACTGGAAAATTATAGCTCATAATAAAGCAATGCAGCTTTAACAGTTCAAATAACTTTGAATAAGACCAATTATTCAGATGGTCTCAAATTTTAAGTTTGGACATGGCTATGATGAGAACTGGCTCAACCACTGTTCCTTGGTATATATACACTTTAATTCTTTGCTATTGTAACTCCTTTATTGTATATAAAGTTGCTGTGGTTTTGACTATGTTTTAGAACCCTTCACATTTCTCTCTTAAACTGAGGCATGATTTTATATTATCACAGTAAAGCCTTATACACATGATTAAATATGCTGGAGTGAGATTTAGGAAGCTTATTTTTCTCACTTCTGCTGTCTCAGATTTCCCACTCTTACAGACAGTAGTTCTGTTTGTTTTGTCCCACACTAGGTGCCAGATACACACCTTAGCCATGTAAAATTATTTTCCTGGTATCTCAGTATGTCAAGCAAGACCCTAACTATCCCAAGGCGCCCTGCATTCTGTACCCTAAGCACCATGATATATACATGGTTTAACACAATTTATTTATTCCTTTGGTCACCTTGCTTCATTCCTGCTGGAGTCCTTGGCATAGGACTATAAATTGTTAGTTATGAATAACCCTAATAGGTGTCAGCATGGAGAACACCACCCTCTCATTTTTAATTTGCATGGGTTCATACCCCTGAGATGTTTCATGCTGAGTTTCAAGTCTTAACATCTTCAAGCACAGGCTCAGAACCACATCCTGATCTTGTAGACCTGGGAATGGGCAAAAGGCTGCCTGCCAGAACAAAACCACTGAGCAGCTGGGAGAACTGTGAGCTGTGCTTATCTCAGCCCAGCCACTGAGCATGCAGACCATCCAGGGGCACAGCAGGGCTCATCAACATATTGATGTCTCTGCTGTGCCTCGGTCAGAATTGGTCAGGACAAAGCACAGGTTGGGATTAAGGCAACTGGACTATCAAAGGCAACAGCAGAACAGAATGGGAAAAGTCCTCGTCGTGATTAGTAGATATGAAGTTCAGGGCGCTCATGGCTGTGACCATAACTCACCCTGTGACTGGTTTGATGTAAATAAACACAGCCTAACTACCAGACTTAGAGTAAAGCCCCAAACCAAGCCTATGTGTAGTTTCTGGTTTAGCTCATATACCTCTACCAGAAATCAAACCTGGAATTGAACAGGTTATACCACAATGATAAAGCATAAATTTTGAATTAAAACGTATTCTGTGGTCCCAAAGTACAGAGTGCAGTTTCAGTGCTCTGGTCAACACAAAATTGTTTCAAGATTTTTACAAAGGATTTTTTAGATCATTTGTAGAGGAGATGCCAATGAGAAACAAAATTTAATTATCTACTGTCTATATCTAAATGATGTACAAGAATAAATTTGACATATAGCGACTGAAACCTATAAAAATTTTATGTACGCCTGAATGCTTTTATGCTTTTTTACTCAGTAAAATACATGGGTTTAATTTACAAAAAGAAAAACTCCTTAAAGCAGCTCTGTTGGATATCACTGAGCTGCTGTGGTGTCTTGAGCTAGTTCATGAATTGGGTAAGTAGACCCAAGAGACGGGAAAAAAAGTCACTAAAGTACCAGGAAGGTAACACATAAATTAAAATCCTCTNGTTTGACAGAAAACAAGGAGGGAAAGAAATCCCGCCCTTCAATGGGAACATTTGGAGTTAAGCTCACTTCCTACAACAGTTTGCACAGGGAGAAAGAGAAATTTCTTTTTTTTTTTTTTTTTTTTTTTTTTTTTTTGGTGACAATTGAAAAGAAATTTCTATGACTTGCCCATCTGGAAAACATAACACCAACCAGTAGGCCATTAGCATTAGGAAATCCAACCTCTATTCAAGTTCACGACTTTCATAATTTTGGAAAATCAGTTACTTCACTGACATTTAGATGACACTAAGCAATCATGAGGATACAACAGAAATACAGGCACCTATTGGGACAGTTTTTGTGCTGCTCAACACCTACTGTCAGTGGATTCCTCCCCATCACTCCTTCTCTAAGCCCAGTAAATACTGCTAACCACAGCTACAGCATCCAAATACCACAAAGCCTCAGGCTTGGAAAACCCTGCAGGTACTCACCAGACGTACTACTGCCTCTGTCTGAGCTGTTGTAGGATCCACCTGTATTCTGGTCATATGACTGGTTGTAGGGAATAGTTGGAGCAATGTTGTCATTTACTCGGTAATCTGCAAGTTTAATGGTATGGTTAATGCTGCCCTTCAGGAACACATCTACTTTTACATACTTGCTTTATAACACAAAGTAAGATCTCCTGAAAATAGTGAAGAAGAAAAAAATTCGTTTTTTGAAAGAAAAATCATCCCACAATCATGTTTTAATTTTAGCTTGTCTCTAATTGAAAGCTTAAGGGAAATCATGGGAACTTAGTAGCTGCACAGCTAAAATGCAGTGAAATGGAATTCTATGCACAGGGTTTTCACAAAGCCTCTGTAATGATCAAGTCTCAACAAATATATCTATGTATCTATATATCTCTATATATGTGACCTGTGTGAGCATTTTGCATACAAATACTGTCACCTGGATTGATTTTCCATGGTCTCTGCTTAATTTATGCATGCAAGGCAACCAATGGACTGCGGTAGCTACTTCTGGTACTTCAAAGGTGACAAACCCACATAGGAGTCAGCTCTGTATGATCTGCTGGAGCAACAATGCAGCTCCAACTGAATTTGGTTTACAACAGAAGAGGTCTTTGTTTCAGGTCTGCTGGCTCCAAGATTATTTTTATTTACACTAGATCACGCAGGTTCTACATGCAGGGCCTTTTTTGCTAATGGCTGTTTCCATAACTTTCTTCTCCAGTTCCAAAGCACTTGGTATACACTTACTACTTTTAAATCTAGATTTGGCAACCAGATCTGTAAAACTTCATCAGAAGTAAAACATTCATCTGGCAGAACAATGCTCTCATGCTAAAAAGCAATTGCAATTTACAGAGAACAGAAAGGAGGTAAGTTACCCTTCATACAGCAAATAAAACTGCGTCATAAACAGAACCACTGGACGTAAAGTAGTGACAATGAAGCACAGCATGTAACTCATCAAAATGGTTACTTCCCATCACAAAAGCTATAGGTATAATCAGCAGCAAGATGGCTTTGACTTAGGAAATGAGAAAACCAAGATCAGAGTATCGACTCATAAAATAGCAAATCAAAACAAAAATAAACAAAACTGAGAATTCAGTCCCCATCTGCTGCAGAAATGTTTGTGATAATGTAAGCATGGGAAAAAGAGCAAAATGATAAATTCCACACCAGAGTGTATTCTGTAATAGTTTCTCAGCCTAGTTGCATTCCACAGACCATACTGAAGCCCTACATACCACATATGTTTACACAGAGGATAAACAGTAAATCAGCACTCTGAAATATGTATATATGACTGTCAGCAGACAATGCTTTAAGGGGGCCTTTCCACACTACAATATGCTAGAGAATATGCAGCTGTAATATACACACTTTGAAAGATGCAGTATCTTCCAGCACATAAAAACCAAACATGTTTTAATTCCCAAAGAGGTACGTAATACACAGTTCATGAAAGAGAACAATTACAAAAAATACAGCTTTCACCCTCTAGTAAGGCCAAACCCCTTGAATTTTCTTTTGGCATGTTTATGTCAAGGGAAGGTGTGACATTTTATATTGCCCTTTGAACTCCTCTGTGAGTAGATGGGTCCGGTAGAGAAATCAACATTCCTGTAATGAAATGTTTCTTTTTACTGGATCACTTATCACTATGAGATCACTTGAGTTACAACAATCAATGCAAAAAGCTCCAACTTAGAGTGGGTCCAGCTCCTAGGGATACTGTTTTGCAAATCAGGTTATTAAAAGAGGTTGCGTGGTAGCCTGGAGGACTAGAAAGAAGAAATCACATACCTATTTCTTCCAGCTCCCACACAGTATATTAAAGAAACATGCCTTCAAGGCCTCAAAAGCACATTCTGATGCTTCCCGTTAACACTGAAATCAATTTATTTTTAGCTTCTAGATCCACAGACTTCAGTCAGGGTAACACAGGAATTTAGTTTCCAAAATTGTGTGTGGTAGCATTGCCTCTCAATATGAGAATTGAAGGCTTGCTAGGAACAAGTCTAAAATGAATTGGATCACTCCATTTGTGTCCCCAGTGTACAACACAATACAATTTTACAGAGTTTGATATGCAAAATTTCATTCGTTTACATGAACATGTAGATTTAATGAGTCTCCATCTACGACTGGGAAGAGTGGGTTGACCTATTTAAAATTTAAGGTAGAGTATAATGTGACTACCATGCATCTGGCTTATGAATAAAATATCTGGCCTCTGTCCTAACCAATCCCTTAACTACTATTAAATTTAAATTAATCTCATATCCATAGGAAATGTATTTTATTTAACTCTTTTCTAAAGATACAGCTTGTTATTTTTTACAATAAATTCAATATCTGAAAGGTTATTGTGGTGCTAATTAACTTTCTGACACTGCTAACTGTGCATTTCTAAACCCAAAGAGGCAGAAGTCTAAAAGCACCACAGAAGCCTGTAATTGCTGAACCTGAAAGCTTTAGACTCCTGGAACCAGAAGGTCAAAACTCCTCTGATGCCTAAAGAGGAGAAACAAGCTAAAAGCTCTTCACCTTTGTTTAATTTGTTTTGCTCCATAATGTTGTACTGTATGGGTGGAACCTCTTGCTTTTGCTGAACAGAGGGTTTCCAGTGTTTCTCATTCGTGTCCCCGCTGCCATTGTTAACATTATTGCTGATATTGGACTGGATGAGCTGAGTGGTGGCATAAGGAGTGGGCTGCCCAGGCTGGCTGACAAATCTTCCGTCCTTTAGATTTGGACTATTGAAGGTTTTCATCTCATTGATTTTGTTGCTGAGGTCCACGTCCCCATACACAGTTGACTCAGGCAACATCAGGTTTGTCTGCTTGTTGTCCAGCTGATTGTTGTAATTTGCTATACAATCGGCTAACCACAGAGGAGAGAAAAGAGAAAAGGTCATTCTGTTCGCTCACACCAGACTTTCCACGAAACCCCCTCTAACATTTCCTCACTACATAACTACATGGCTTGAATCCATGCAGCAGACACACTTGAGGCAGAGATACTGCCTTTAACTATATAATTTACAGAATATTATTTACCTCATAAACTACCGCTCCAAAAGGAGGGTTCACTGTTCTGATTCACTGTAAATTCAGACCTTCTGAATTGTATCTACAATGACTTACCTTGCTGGGCTATTCCACAGTGGCCATATAAACATTTGTATTTTTAGACATTATTCTCATAGCAGTATAGATATTCAATTCATAATTTTGATTAAAATCATCTGCATTGCAAGGAAAATTCAACCAAAACTTAATAGCAGGAAGAACTAAGTAAGACAGGTCATTTCATGTCACCTCAGCAGTATCTAGACACTCTTGTATTTGTCATAAGAAATAGATGTACAGCAGGTTTTTATGAAACAGACTGAAAAATGATTACATGTAAGAGAATCAAAGAAAAACAGCACAATGTAAAAGGTAACTCAGTACCCAGTAGCAAGTCTTTATTTGATCATTGTTTCCTTGTACAATCTTATGTTTTAACTTGAAACAAAAGGACAGAAAAGCAATCTGGAATTTTTGCTGATTTTCAGTTGCTTTGGATATTGCAAAATACGTAATACCACAGTAATACCATTGTCCTGCATGCTAAAGATATATCACATAAACAGCATGAATTCATTCATCTGACATTTACTGCATCCTGAGATCACCACTTATTGCAGACAGTAAAATAACATGTGCTGATGCTCTGGCCACTGCTGCATGGAACAGTGTCCCTGCCTTGCCACGATCTCTTGCCACTGTGTGAGCAAGCCCACGCATTTTTCTCCTCTCCACATCCAGTCCACTGGGAGATACTGAATGAAGTAAAATAGTCTGTGGGTCAGCAGTTAGAAGGCTTAGTGGAACTAGTGTTCAATGATCCTTAAGCAAGAATTCTCATTTTCCAGTTGATTAATGCATCAATAATTACATAACACTCACCAGGAATACAGTTTTCCTTTTTTAAAATATGTGGTATTTACCCTAATGAATTTGATTCAAAACCTGAAGTCCATTATCTGTGTCCACAATGAATTTACTGGAGAGGACGCCAAGTAAAACTACATACAGAATTCAAGATTTTACCATTACTCTAAATGAAATAACTAGCAAACATAGATGATGTTCAATTTCAAAAATATTCCCTAACACATACATATTTTTAGAGATATATTACCCGAGAAAGGGGAATAAAATAATGCTTGTGTAAGAAAACCACTGATTCACATTTTCAGTGACTAACGAACAGTATCAGAACATGCCACACAGAACTTATCACTGCACATTTCATGCCCCCGCAGCCTGTGGTTTTTTTGAAGGTTTTACTGTTTGATATATTTTTTTTTCTTATGTGAGGTGTTATTTATCGCCTCTGTTATTTATTGCTTCACAGCCTTCCACTTCTTGATTTCTAGTGTTTAAATGTTTTCATTTCTCTCACCTACGGAAACCATACTATTTTTTCCTCCTTTCCAAGTCTATTGTATCATACTGGGCAATTATATATACAGTATACGCTTCACTCCTGGTACCTCAGGCTTTGCTACAATATCCTTGCAGAGTCACTTATAACATATATTTTTACCTCCTTTCATTTGCAGCTACATCTGATTTGTGTGTAAGGCAATATAATCAATACGGTGTATGCAGTAGGTACATTCTTTACATAGACACATTAGAATTCCTCACAACAAGTACTTAAAACTGGTTTACCTACATAACAGAAGATTTATCCTGTTAGATTTTTTTATTGCATCTACTTTTGGAACAATCCATTCCCATTCTGTAGACTCAGAAGACAGTGCTATACTTAAAAGCAATTAAAAATGCAGCTGCTTTGCATATTCACAACTACAGAGGGGATATCCATCGCTGCTGCTTCAGAGCAGAAACCAGCCCACGACGACAGAATTAAGAATATTTGGCAGAATTTCCAGGAAAGAAGAGACCACTCTGAGCATGTTGTCTGACCCGCAAACTCCAGAGTTCTACTTGAAAGGAAAGAAACACTTTGCAACAGAACCAAGCTTAATCTGAAAGCTAAAATGAGGGAGAATCCACTGCAGTTCAATACAAGATGCTATAATAGGTTGTAACCATCAAAAACATGCCTTCTCTTCCTTCTCTGAATTTATTAAGTTTCAGTTACCAGAACTTGCTATGTCTGTCCTTGCTAGAGTACACTATCCCTGAATCACAAACTTTTTTATACAGGTACTGGTGGATGTGATATCCTCAGCCAGAGTGAGATACAAGTCTCTAATGCCAAAACCTCTCACCTTGCTCTGAAGCACCTGGCAGTGGTCACTGTCAGACAGCATTACTGCAGGAGATGAATTGCCATTACCACCACTCAGGAATTACCAGCCATTAGAGCTGGCTTCACATTAATTACAGGAGGTAATGCTGCTTGGCACTTATGCAACTTCACATACTCCCTCTCTGAAATGCTGGGACGGGCTACTAGCAAAAACCAGCTAGAGGTGCTTGTAGTGGAGAAGCTTCATTTCATTCCTCACCAGTAACACAAACTGGGTTAAACCAAAAGGAAGCTAAAGGCTGTTTAAAACAAAATGTTTAAAACAATTAGAACTCTGATATTTATTTCACCAAATGTGTTACCATGGAACTCATGGGGTTTTCCTCCAGAGCTCTCTGAGTCCTGCTCAAGCTCCCAGGAACTACCATTTTGTAATGGCTTCAAGTGTGTGAAGTTAACTTCTTTATTCACACACCGTAAACAGAACACCAGCTATCCAATTTTGTACAGAATGGCACTCAAAGGGAAGTTCTGAGTGTGCCAAAACAGACTGACTTTGTTGCAAGTACTGTAGCAATGTTTTATTTCTTGTTTCCCGTCCCATCCAAACCAGAAGGAAAATCTCTTTAGCATCATTTTGGTATTTCTCCTTCTCCCTCCAAGCAACAAGGATGTACAGAACAACCTAAAAATAACCTTATCTGCTCTATTCCAAAGCTGAAACATATCAGTTCAGTATGACTTTTGGCAGCATTGAACTTTGCAGGGGCTCCTTAAGCCTGCTACAACTATCCAAAGGGGACTGAGAAAGGATCCAAAAAGAGACCAAAAGCACAATCATAACACAGAGGAGACACTATATTAAATCTAAAAGCACTGGATACAAAAACCCCAACAAACCTGTATGCTTTCCCAGGTATTAGAAGCACACACTCTGTAAAGAAGATTCCTTAGCAAGGTAGAAACATATCTAACCTGGTCGACTGTACGTTGTAAGGTTGCTATCACTGTTGCCATTGCCAGAGGTGCAGCAGTTGATGGAGCAGTCATTGTGATTGTTCCCTGTGTTAGGCCAAGTATCTGCTAACCACGGCTGAGTGGCCGGTTCACTGATGTTTAGGAGTCCAGGCCTTTAAAAACAAAGCTCGGTCATTTCAGAAATCAAACAGAAGCATTTTCACATTACACTCTTCTCAAACGCTGAGATGTTACAAAATAATGCCACTTATCAAAAGGCTTGAGCACTGGAAATCACAGCTTGATTCAATTATTTAGCGTTTTCTAGTCTCCTGTCTTACCTGCTCCTTGCTAAAACACTCAGGAGTGAGCAGTCAAGGACAGACAACATCAGTTCATTTTGCTGGACTACACTGTATGTTGGTGTTAAACATTTACCTGTCACTTTGGGTTTCATTTTTATAAACTTTTTTTTCCTTAGGAGGTTGTACTTTTGTTTTTCTGCCCCTTCACCCCTTAAAGAACGCAAGGTAAAAAAGAGGAAATTGGCAAGTCAAATAAACAAAAAATTCACACATGGAAGCAGGATGGATGTGCCTAAGAGTCAAATTTAGATGTGAATACTCCCAAATTCTTGGTTATTTATGGAGTAAGTTCTCCTCACCATTAGACAGTACTACTGTGGTGCATCGAAGGGAACAGCAGGTAACAGAAACCTCTGTGGCTTGGGAGCATTTGGATCTCACTAACCACGCTGAGTGGGTGACACACACTTCTTCACGAGTAAGCCACTCAGCTCCTAAGAGAGCTAAAGGTAATTGGGAATACTGACCACCTGAAAAATATCCAGATATGAATGCTGCATTTTGAATAAAGTGTATTCCTGCCATCAGCAAGCAGAAAGAAACAGCGTTCTTTGTTTTCCATGTTGCTGAATTTTTGTAGTGAGTATGAAAGACTCTCTGATGATTGTTTTGTAGAATCTTTGGTGGCTCTTCAGTTTCCACGCTAACTATGCAGTGGCATGTTGCAGTCCCACACAATTTAAAATTGCCTTTGATAACTAAGGTGCTTTTTAAAAATAGGCAATTTTGGCTACTGTCATATATACATATATGAACACAGTCCCCTTCTCGTGGGATTTAACAGGCAACTTTCCATTTGAAATAGTGCAGAAACTATTTTCCATAATATTACATGTGATGATCTTCAAAAATAAAATATGCTAATCCTCTTAAACTGCAAGTTGAAAATACAAGCTGCATGCAGTTATTTGTGGGGGATAGAGTCTGTCAGTGCTGCAGGCTTAAATCATAGACTTAGAATGACATTTAAAAGATCTATACATGTATGTGTATATATTTCTGTATTGCATATGTCATCTGACAATTTAACATAGGAGGTGATGAGGCTTGACTTGCTGTCAGGCTTACAAACCAGCCAATATGCATTCAGTAAAGAAGTTTTTTTTTTTTTTTAAATCTGAAATAAATATACAGCTGTGTAGGCCTGTGAGCAGGCCAGCTGATTTGAAATTCCCTGCTTTTTTCCCTACACTCTGCTCTTAACAATGAACCTACACCTCAAGGCGTTTGGAGGAGCCAAAGCATCCCAGAATGTTGCAGCACTTTAAAGACCTGTGTACTAGATTTATGCATAGGGAGTTAAAGATCCTTTGTTTCTAAAATTTACTTTGCATTCACACCTGCTGTCATGTAAGAAATGTGGTGTGAGGTATGTAAGTAGATGAGAATTCTACTAATTGGAGCTGTTTAGGTGGAACTGTAGGCAGGAGATACTTGCATTACAGCTCCATAGCCTGGTGATGATTTGAGATCATAATTTCCAAAGATCTTTAACCCTGGCAGCAAATTTCTTGACTCCCTGAATTTCTGGACCGGGTCTGAGGCAGGGGTGGACAGAGCTGTGTGGGTGCTGGCTGGAGTCAATCCACCACAACTACCATTACTCAAATCCTGTCTAGAAAAGGGATTGCCACAGAAATGGGTATTTTTTCAGCATCACACAAGTGGGGATTATGTTGAAATATATCACTCTGACATTCTGAAATCTGAAAAATGCTTTAACATGCTCACATAACTCCACTTGGCAAAAATGCTAAACCTTTCCAAAACACTGCAAATATAAAGTAAGGAAGTGAAAACCTTAGGTTTGGATATCAAAGGATGGTTTCATATGCAAAAAACCTTTTTTTTTTTTTTTAGCATTGCAGAACTGTGTTTCATATCCTACAAAATAAGTTACATCACACATGCTGTCAATGCTATATATGTAAATGAACAAAACTAGCATAGATGTTTGCACCTTGAATCAATTACATTGTTAGATTGTGGCACTGGTGCTGAAAACTAGGACAGTAAGACTGAAGTTGATTCTCTAGAAGTACCAAAATTACTGTGTACCATGTAGACACTTGTGGGCTCATTTCTGTGAGTGTGCTTCATCTAGCCTGTGCTATGGGAAGAGTGAGAAAGCACAGTGGCACGAAGAACACAAAGGATGTTAGCTGAGCATCTTTTTGAACAACTCTCAGGGAAAGAGAGGGTTCATCTCTCTCCTGTTTTCTCACTGCCCTGGAGGAAGGGCAGAAACCCAGTGATTCACAGATTTTCCCATTCAAAAATCACATGGTGACTGTTCCAGAGGCTTCCCTCCATGCTTCTATGGCCATGACAGCACAACAAAACACAGTGCTGGGCAGAGATATCTGCAATTGCTCATAATATGCCAGGTCCAGCTGCAGCAGGAGCTGAATAGCCTCACCTCTGCAGAGCACTCAGGTAGACTGGGAATGCTTTATTTTATGCCTGATCTTCACAATTACGGAATTTTTGCGTGGTCTTGCACTTTAGGAACCACAAGATGCCACTTGTGAACAGGAATTGTGAGAGGACTTTGTTGCCCAACTAGTCTCAGGGATTTTAGCTTTTATTTCAGCATCATGCCAAATCTTTGAAAGTGACCTAGGAAAAAAATGGTGTGCTACTAAAGCACCACTGCCCTGACCTGTCTTTTTGCTAAAACCGTTATTTTTCTTCCTGAAGAAAACTTTACCTCTACAAAGGAAATGTAAATTACTGTTTTCTCCATGGTCATCCATTAAGTAATAACGTAAACCCAGCGAACATGCCTTAGTTAAATCCCAATCTGGAATGGGCCCAGTTCTCAGTGGGGGGCTGTTTCCCTCTCCTTCGGTGCCCCATCTATTTTAAGCAACACTTTAACTGTTTTGCGTTCACAGAAAGATTTTTTTCTTAAAGTGTCACCTTATAAGCCGTTTATGTCTTCAACAATTTTTCCCAATAAACGTTTTCTTTTTTTGTAGTATTTGTGAAGCACCTATATTTCTTAAATCTTCATAAATGCCACAACTTAATTACTTTTACTCCCTTAATCAGGTGGCAAGCCAGGCATTTATTCTGAAGTTAAAGCACTCCCTCTGCTGCTCATTTTTTGAGATGCAGTTTTTACAGGTTAACAAAGCTGAAAATATTTCAAAAAAATGTTTCGGAAATCAACCTAAAAATTCGAACCATATACCCTCCTTCTAAACCAAAAATATATAGCCAAAATGTATAAATTCATGTATGAACTAAAACAACGTATCTTTGCAGGCGATTATTCTGCCATCACTTACAAGGACAACTGAACTCCTTGAATCTTTAAATTTATTTGCACACAATTTATACCTATAAGAACAAAGCACATAATTACCTGCCGCCACTGCTTACGGCCTCTCCTCCTCTCTGATATGTTACTGAAATAGTTGAAGATAAAAAGAAGGAAAAAATTTAAAAATCACACAAGACTCCTTCAATAACAGCATTTACTTTGCCTTTGTTTCACTTTAGCTAAGACGATAACTGTGCATTGTTTATACATTAATTCTGAGTCTCATTCTGCAAGCTATTGCTTCAAATCCAAGTTTAGACACAATACTTGTGTTGCTTGATAGCTGCTAGTCCTAGCCCCAACAGGGTTTTATATTTCAGTTCTGTTCTGAACACACACACACACACACACACACACACACACACACACACACACACACACGAATCGCTTAAGAAAGCAGGAAGCCATACATCAGGTTGAGCTTATTCTTAACATAACTCTGCTGACTTCAGTGGAGTTACTCCGTGGAAGAATTTAGGTCATATATTTATTTCATGAATGGCTAGATGTTAAAGCTTTGCTCTACCTTATTATTTTGGCAAGATTAAAGAGGTAGCATGATTCTATAACAGACCTCACTTCCAATGTAAATAATGGCTCATTACAGCTGAAGCTACTGCAGAAACAAATGCTCTTTCTGAATGTTACTGCAATACACTCAGGGAACAACCACACTCCAGAAGTCCACAGAAGCTCCACACTTTACAACATTTTACAACTGGATTTATACATTATACTAAATAATCTGAAAATTTAAATACACAAATCTCATTAAAAAACAAGAAAGAAAGAATACTTTCTAAATTAGAAGGAATAGTTTTTCTATCATTTAAGAAGTATTCTCCATTAACGAAGTGGATGTCCACATGCATTTGTTTGTTGGCATGGAGTGCATATCCTTCACAGGAAGGAAGATGTTTTAGAAGTTAGCTTTTAGGATGCAAACATCCAAGAAGAAACAGTGCTACAAATTTTGCAGGTTTGCACTGTGTTTGGCAAAGGGTTAAGGAGACTGCCTCCCTTCAAATGCTGATGGATTCTACACTTTCCAGCTAGGAATGTGCTGAAAACAAGCAGCCAAATTCTGCTCTTTAGAAGAACTCCAAACTGGGAGTCTGCAAGAGAGAGATAAATGCTGGCAGTGATTACAATAACAGGATTAAAATGTAGGATGCATTCCTACAGGTAAGTCTTTTACTGTAGGTAATGCTAAAGAGAAGGGCCTGGTTCCATTTAAAGTCAAAGTATGACTGAGATTCTGGATTGAAAAAAAAGGATTTCTTTTCCTTTAAGTGTTTTTAAATGCTTTATGTTTTTCCCAATTTCTTCTTTGAAAACCTCAGGGCTATTTATTTTGCAGCTCTGACATATCTTAAGAAACCCTGATATTTTCTTTTAACGTTAAGAATCCAATGAAGAGAACAGATGTTAGCTTCCAACCTCTACACAATTTCAGTGGCGTGCTACAATGGAGATTACAACAGAAGCCCTCTGTTTAGCCAATTAAAAGCAACAGCAAAATAATAGGAGTTTGAATTATTCTCCACCGAGGCACTCAAAGGCCTTCAGAAACATTGAGGGCCACTCTGGCTCATGCTGAACAGGAATCAACTCCACTGAACATTCCAGGATGAGTTCTGAGAGCAGGCACTCTTCAGTTTGATTAAAAGCTCATGGGTGAGGCTCTAACCCAGCCCAGCCCGGTGTGTGTGGATGAGTGCAGGCACACGGGGCTGGCTTCCTCTGTGCTCCAGCCTGGAGGATGGAACTCAGCTGCTGCACAGAGGCCAAATGAGTGCTGATTACCAGCTAATATTCCCTGGGAAACTGCGTGTGAAGAGGAGGGGGTGGGTGGTTTTTACCCTGTCTGGATATCCTGGATGTCCTGCAAGTCTCATAGGTCTCTTGTGAAAACGCAGGATTTAGAACAAAGGAGGAAGAAACAACCTGTGTGTTCACTCAGGCTGTAGCTAAAAGAAATGCAGGTGGGTACAGAAGGTGTTGGATTTTATCTACTGCAAAGCATGAGCTGCTCAGCTGCCAGACTGCAGGACCCACTGAGGGTCAGCTCTCACAGGATGGAAAGGCTCTCATGGGCTTTGGTGGATTATGGTTCAGATTATGTCATATTTTGCACATTTCCAAACAAAAAGAAATGGAAGGTGATTTTAAACTCACACTGAATTTGAAATGCACCTCTGTTTAAGCTGAACAGGGTAATTATTTTGAAATTTCACAGCAAAATACCACTTAAGGCAGCAAGCAAAGAAATTATAACTGCTCTAACACTTTGATTTTCTGTATCTTCCGAAGCAGACAACTCCGAGGTCACTGGATTAATGCAGATTCAGAGGAAAGAAAAGGAGCAAATATTTCACCAACTATAATCCCACTGAATCCTTTTCAAGTCAGCATCTGGGCTCTGCTAAGTCATTCCTCCTCCACCAGAAGCACCTTTTGCATTGCTAGATGTGGGAGGCCACACTACTCCATTGGAATATGCAGGAAGAGAGCCCAGGTTGTACAAGCTGACAGGATCATGCTACAAAATGTCATGCTGGCGTGGAATGGTGTGCTATGAAATGGTACACACAAACAGAAAATATTGTCAGCCACAAAGCAAATGCACACTACTTAGAGAACAAATAATGATACCTGTCATTAATGACATCGTTTAAAAAAAAAAACCCTTCAGAACAGCTGGGCTGGTTGGTTATGTCAGAGAAAGAGAAATAGTACCACAAACACATGCTTAAGTAACAAAGAAGGGGGGAAAAGTGCAAATATATACCTGTTGGTGTGAAGGTAAAAGACGGGACTGAAAAATCAAAACAAAATACAAACTGGTTATTAAGCTGAAGAGAGAAAGGGAAACATACCACATTAGTATAAATCTAGCAGACAGCTGAACATAAAACAAATACATATAACTAATCCACTAGTTCAGTCACACTGATATGAAAATGAAAGTAAAATTGCAATTCAGAAAGAAGATTGTCTCTGCAGGTACTATTACGGAAAAAATAAAAAAAAAGGCAAAAAAAAGCCAAAAGCTTGATATTCTATTGTGCTCCTGAGGGGATGAGACTGTGGTTTAGCCTTTCAAATCTCTTTCAGTTTGGTATTTTGAGTTTTTTCTGAAAATTCTAGCACAAACAAAACCCCCATACTTAATCATTCTAGAATGAAGAATGACAAATTCCTTAACAAAGCCTTATCAAGGTCCTATTGAATCTTATCTGCAGTTCACTAAGTAAATGCTCATTACACTGAACTAATAGGCACACTTAAGTATTCAGTAAGGAAATAATAATCATAAAAAGGAACAAAGAAAACTGCTGTTTTACTGCCTCTGAATCAAGAATGGCACCAACTCTCACTGTAATAAAGGCACTAAAAAAATCTACTGCAGCAATTAATTTTTGTTTTCAGAGATGAGACTGTTAAACAGAGTTATTATCTTTCTTTCTTAAATAATCACCAAAAAAAAAAAAAATTCCCTAGATGTAACACCTTTCTACCTTTCAACCCCTGGCTTTAAGAGAGAAAGGTTAACAACAGAACAATGACACTGCTTGACAATCTTCTCTCTCGCAGCTACTATAAATCCTCTTTGGATCAATAGGGTCTCTAATCCAAATACACAGCACCAGCATCTGCTCTTCCTATTAGCACATGCTCCCCCTCCTGTTGACAAGACAGTATCGTTTTCCTCTCACTGATGGCAGAACAAGGCTAACATTGCCCTTTCTGATCTAATGACAGCAAAAGGTAAGAGAAACAATCAAATATTCCCTAAAATAGCCTGGAGAGAGAAGCTGATCAGCAAAGCCAGCACAGAAAGAAAAGGTTCTGGCTAAGAGAACAACTTCTTAATCATGTTTTTTTAATAAACCTAAAGTTTGTGGGGAGTGCAGTGTGTCTTGTTATAATTTGGGATATGCTGTAGATTTCCCCCCTTTTTACCAAGCCGTTTTATTTCCACGGATATGACACTAAGCAAAGAAAGAAAAAATGATGCATTTGCCCATTTCAGGCTGCATTTGCAGCAAAGCTCTTTATCTTGGGAATACCATTGTATTTTCTTTGAGTTAGGCCTTTTCACATAGTCAAGTTTAATTTGCTTTCGAAATATAGAACCATAGTAACAAGCTTTCATTAAAATAGAACGGGCATTTAAACCTAGCTATTCAAAAGAGAATCAAGAATCTCAAAATTAATTTGCAATCACAGGGACATGACAAATAAGCTACTGTCTTGTTACTCTTCCGTGAGCTAAGTACTAAACCTAGTTTAGTTTCTTAAGGATCTGAGGAACAGAGGTTCAGCTAAAAGAAATCTTATTGCTACCACATGAAAGGATGACTTAATTCTTAGAGCCTCTATTAATAAACTCTTCCGAGTGTGTAAGACTGCTAGTACAGTATGTATGTGTGGGAGTAGTGAAGTATTTTAACAGATGACAGGCCTGAAGCTAAATATAAAAATAAATAAATGCAAGACTGAAGAAAGTTTGGGCTTGCAGTGATGACTTGATGAACTGCAGAGTGGCAAACTACTTTGCAATTCATATTTCACTAAAGATAGGTTTTGTCTTTGAAGAACACTTGATACCAGAGATACAGACCCTACTTTTCTGTATACTTTCATTTTAAATTCCCCCCCAAATTACACAAAAGATATTTTTACAGTTACTGAAAAACACAGCTGTTTTGAACAATGGTTGATGTCACCGAAGTAACCATTTTTAAGGACAAATTGTATGCCTTTTGCTTAATCATAGGTACTGGTGAAAGCACAGTGATGTTAGTGTGATAGAGCTGTAGAAAGGCAGTGTGGCAGCATGCTATTAGTAAAACAAAACAGCGCAGGCCAATGCAGCACTGTGGGGGCTGTCCTACCTAAGAAATCCCAGCAGAACAGAAGCAGGGGTGGAATTCCTTCCCGACTTCCTAGGCTGCAATTCCACCACAACCACTGCACCTGGAGTCTACAGTGAGCATTGGTACTTTAACAGCATGGAGGACATCTCAACTCTGCAACACTCTGGACTTATTTCCATGTTTCCACTCACTCATTTGCTATTTTTAGCACTGCTTCTTTTACATGGCAACACATTGCTGCTGTTTAAAACCATTTGTGTTTGATTTGCCTTTCTTGCCCTTAACACATTCATTTTTGAAGGGACTAAAGAATGTAATGTCATGACACCTTTCATACATGAAGATGTGTCCGCCTTTTAAACCTAGGGCTGTCTTCTGATCGCTAAATGTCAGATATAATCCCTCTAGCTATTCAAAAGCAGGATCTCCCATTTTCTGATTCATTCCAAAATGTATGGTTCTCACTCTAGGAGTGCCTATGAGGTACTGCTTTGAGATGCAATGAACCGTAGCTCAATGAATTCAGCTTTAATTTCCAGGCTTAACCTGGAAATTATTTAATCTGGAGGAGTCAAGTTTTTATTCCAGAAGATCTTCCAGGTAGAGATTCTAGTTTTGCTTGTCAGAGAGTATACTGCAAAGCACTGCTTGACCACTGACAATGTGATATATAAGAAGTATCAATAACGTGAAATAGCATGAAAATAAGGAGTGCTTTAAGTTAGCCCCAGCTGCCATTCTAACCAAATGCAGATGCAGGATGTGATAGCCCCAGAACTCAGTCCCAGCCAAGGGTCTCACTACAGCATTTATGAAAGGAGTCTTGGAAAGCAGACTGACTGCTGTGCTTTTGCAAACAGCCACACTCCCCCAGAACAGAAGAAGTTCAAGTACACGCACCCAAAGTGTTACTGCAATGTACACCACTGTTAGCACTCCCAGCAGCCGGCAAAGCACTGAGCAGGGGGACAAGGAGCTACCATCCACCTGGCTCCTCCTCAGATGGCACAGCCTCAGACAGCAAGGACATATTGGAAGCTCCCAGCCTTAAACCCATTTTTACATCTCTCATTTGTAGGAGCATCTTCATAAAAAGCTACTCCAGGTATTCAGCTTAATGCTTAGGCTCTAAAGCCACTTAGCACGTCATGTAAATATTGCTGCTCTCTGCACTGGCTCCCGACCCACACTTCATGAAAGTACTGAAGTAAGCTGGTAATTCCTTATTTGAGCCTCAGAAGAAAAAGAGACTGATAACAAAGCCAGCAGACTGAAACAGATAATAGGGGGCACCTTTTCTGATACCAGCGTAAGTACTCGCGAGTCCGTTCCTCTTCTTCCTGTGGCGGTACAACCAGATGCTGAAGACCATGAGGATAATCCAACAGGCTGCACCAATCCCAGCAATAAAGGCAGGCTGCTTTACTACATCAGAAATCTGCTGGGCTAAACTGACTTGATCTTCTGAAGACACAGGGTTTCCATGAGAATCTGAAACGGAGACACCCATAACAGCCAATTAATTTGGATGAACGACTGTAAAAGGCAGCATGAAAAGAGCTGACATACTTGCAGTCCAGTTTCTCAAGGTAAAATCTTTAAGACTGCTCTTCAAAATCTCTTTTTTGCAGGTCTAGACAGAAGCGGTTTGTTTTCCATACAATACAGGTACATCCAATATCACTGACTTTTGGTTGCTTACAAAAGCTGCTAAAATCAGGTACACAAATAGAAAGGCTCATAAATTACAAACTTGTGGACTGCTGTTTATTATTTTTCTTTCATTTTAACAAAGCAACATCAGCTTCAGAAAATTACTCAACAAATCAGCAAAGAACACACCGAGTAAAAGAAAGCTCTAGTATGAAACATGAGTAATGTGAATGGGTGCAAGTCAGCTCCCCAAACATCCACTCTCAGAACTGACAATCACAGTTACAAATTTAAACTACATTCACATGAGGCTGGTATTGAGGGAGATATTTTAATCTAGCAGTTCCTGACAGATTACTTAAATCTTGTATTACACAGTCTAATGTACTGCTTGCAGTCTCTCAGTCTCTCACTTTGACCTCAATTAAAAAAAGACTGAATATTTAAAAGGATGTAGAAAAGTAAAACTACAAAATAACCAACCCTGCCCCCTTTAAATATAGATGAAAAAGCTAAAGGATAACTAAAAAATGATTTATAAATTGCTACAAACAGCCAAGGAGTCTCATTAGTAATGAACAAGCAGTGCTTTTCAAAACCAGTTTAGCCTTAAATATACCACATCAAAATAAAGAACATGTATTTTTCCACAGACTACTAATTTTTTATTTTTTTTTTTTATACAGACAGCACTTTTAAGAATTGGTCTTTTCTGCTCTTTCTGTACTGAACTTTTGCAGGAACAGCACTAAGAAGATCCAGTTAGTGACCAAGCTTTCTAACTGAAGTGAAGCAACTCAAAGCCAAAATACTGCCTTCCTGATGCTTTACCACCACAGTGAGTGCTCACTGGAAATTTCATTACTGCACAGGGCGAGGGCAAGAATTCAAAGCCTTTACTCAGAGCGGATATTGCTTTACACATTCCACAGCTTGGTCTTTGAAATACCCACTTTTACTCCTGTATAAATCCAAGAGATAGTTGCTTTATACTATTGGTAGTGACATCAAATTCAGAATGAGAGATTAGTGTTTTAAGGAGAAAGGTGCTGTTATTAATTCTATTAATAAGAGCTATATAAGAAATGAAAACCTATTTGCTTAAAACCAGTATCTTTTCTCTATGAACTATGCAGTGAATAGAGGTTTTATTTTATGACATCTCGCACTATGCCAAAATCAGCATAAATAAAATATAAGAAACTGCAATACAAACAAGAGATGGAATCACAAAAATTGATACAAATAACAAACTTCCTCTAGAAAAGGGTATCTTTTTGAATGGAAATGGTTAAATTAATAAAAACTTCCTCCAGTGAAGGATTCCAGATTCCAGTTTTTGTGACCTTGAAGTAAAATATCTATTTTTCTGAGAAATCACCCCTGCCTTTGACTGCTACCTTATTGGAAATTTTATTTCGTATTTCAGCTCTCTTTATCTTCTGTGATCCTAAGTGCACTGCCTAGTCTGAAAGTTCACCAGGCAGACTCATTCTTTTCTTACTAATACACTCTTTGTGTCTGCAGGGTTTATGGATTTCATGCCTATTTGTGCAAGGTTAAGATGGGTTGCTTCAGATTTTATGGAGACAGCCAAGTGAAGTTACACACAAGTGGCCAGATGGGCTTAAATGTATAAAGTATACTGTGACCAATGAATTAAAGCTGTCATCTCATCTTTTGTCTCTCTGCAGCTGAGGCCATATTAAGATATGAAAACTTGCATCATCAGTCTCCTTTTCAAAATGAGTAATTTCTGTGTTTTTAAACAGCTACAGTCCCTTATACAACTTAATGGAATAGAATAAAACATTTATGGAGAGCCTCTGGTCCTGAATAAATAGGAGCGATAAATATTTTTTGTCTCATCCTTAAAATATATATTTTAAAACAATAAATCCAGGAGAAAAAATAATCTCAAACTCAAAAACCAAATAAGAATGTTTTTTAAACATGTCAGCAATTCAGCCATACAGAAAGACAGCACTTTTATACACAAACATTTAGCATTGATCAGTCAACATGTGTCTGAATATTATAAAATCCTGAAGAATCTCTTTGATTCTGATTTTTAATTAACATTAATTTCATGCTATTGTTTTACTTGCCATTGCAAGCGTACGAACAGCATAATAATAAACTTGCTTTTAAGAAATCAGGCTTATGGCACATCGAATATGGGTGGACTGTTAGAGCCATTACATAAGCTGGTATCTATCTATGCACATGGGAAAGAGAAAAATGCATCTATATCCACATACAGTCAGACAAACGGCCTCAGAGAACAGGAGATGGAAGGGCTTTCAAGAGGTCACATTTGACTACATCCTACTCCCCTTACAATTCAAAAATAGAAAGTAAGGTACATATAAAGAGAATGAAATTTAGTGACCTCTTCATCACGAAAACTTCCAGGAACATTATCCTGAAAGCCTTTCTTTGAGAAGGGCATCTTCCCTCTCCCTATTAGCCCTGCGAGATCCTGAATGATCAGTCATGAAAACAGCTCTTGAACTAAAACCAAAAACCCCCTACTTCTTCTTCATCCCAGGAAATTTCTGGAACTTTGACTGATATATAAATGGTTCATAATGAACATTCCTGTTCCTGCTTGCACTCCTCAGGGAGATGTGCCAAAATAATAAGCGAACATAAACATTCTATGGCAAAGTGCATCCTACTGCCAGAGCAGCAGCCGCAGCATTTAATGTACTTGAAAATGCCTCAGAGTTGTTGGAGCAGGCTGATCTCACAACTCCCTGGAAGCAGCATATTATCACAGTGACTCATCCCTTCTTCTACCCCAAGATAAGAGCTTTCTTTTTAATCACAGATAATGTTGCTATGGCTATTGCTCACAAGCGACTCGATTCGAATGTCTTGAAGCTCCAAGTTTCAAACTTCAATGAAAACTAATTAGAATTTATATAGAGAAGAACTGGAACCTCTAATCCTCTAAGGTTAAATATTCATATCAATAATAATAATAATGTGAAAGCTAACGTTTAAGTTGCTAAATTATATATAGAAGATTAATATCCATTTAAGATTGGAATGACAAAGATTCAAAAAAAGACAGGAAATTCCAGGTTCACAGGTGTGCAAGCAACCTTAACTTTGCCTTGGACATGTACAGCCCATGGAATGGTAATTTTCCATATGCATACCTCATTCAGTACACAAAATGTACAAAGAGTGATTAGGAATATATAAACGGTGCTGACATTGCTAATTCTGGCAAATAAAAACTTGCAAGACACTGTAACATGTTGTCTGAGTGTGTTCTCAAATATGTGTACATGATGCAGTACGAAAATTATTTGGTGAAATATTACCAAGGTAAGAATATGCTATTTTGTTTCCTTTCTAGATGTATGTTTCCCAAAGTGATAAAATATCAATTGTGCACTTCCATCTTATACAGCTTGAGGAGACAGCACCAAACTGTTTTGGAAGGGTTTGCTCTGAGGGTGAAAAATAAAGATTACTTTCTTCAAGTTGTTTGCAGGCCACAAACAAAAATATCAACAAAAAACCCCATACAACTATCACACTCACAGTACCTTAAGGGCTGACAGAATAATATCCTGCAGGCATGCTAGCTAGTTCACAAATCACATCTCCTAAATGAAGCAATTAGAATAATAAAGATTCAATGAGACTTTCTTGTGTTTTGTACACTTGAGACATCCACTGGTTGAATAATACACTCAACATTTACAGTAATTGTGCAGACATCTCTTAATAAATAACTGCATACCATATACTCACACAAATTATGTGTTTAAGAGTAATATTAGCTGCAGTTGTGGGGCTTCTCAGAGGTGGTACCAGAAACAAAATATGTCACAGCCTGTTCCAACGTGGCTATTTGTTTGTCAACAAGCATAGGTAACACTGCCAAGCTACCACAGGTAGTATCTCATCACTTTACAGAAGCTAGGCTAGAGATCAGCAAAAAATTGTTTGCTAATTCTCATCTTTCTGTACAGAGCATTTTTGTAAACAATGTCTTTAAGTTACATGTTGGGAAAAGAAAACAAAAGTTTCTGTTGAAACTCTGTGATTCTGTTTCTCCACAGCACATTGTTATAGGCATAATACAGTGAGCTGTGGCTAGGTCTCATGAAATCCTTTTCCTTAACACCAAAGCGTTTGCAGTCTTTATGAAAATATCATCTTTTCTTTTAAAACAAACAAACAAACAAGCATTTTTTCGGTCCTTGGAATTCCACAGAAAGCTTTAAAAGTCATTTAAGAGCCAAGAAGCAAATTAAGAAGCTTCACGCAGGGTGTTTTAAGGAGACACATAATTTTTCAGCTGATCTCATGATTTTATGAATAACAAGCGAGTTGTTTCGTTGGCTTGTCCCTGGTGGCACGGGAAGTCTGGGGTACCACAGCTCAGTGAGCTGCTTCATGTCAGCAGAGACGTGGAAAATGAAAGAGCTTCGAGATTACAATTTGTACCTGTCTCTGTAACAGGTTAAGTGTGTGCACAAGGTCATTTATCACAGCTCAGCTGATGCATGGGACTGCGACTGCACGCCTCAGCTCCCAGGGAATCCAATGTCTCCTGTGCTCCCCTCCTGCTCTGGAAGGCGGCCCCCGAAAGGTGAAGCTCCCTCCTGTCACACACCCAGCTGAGGCTCTGCCCAGGCATGTCCCAGAGTCACCAACCTGGGAGCATCCCACAGGGCACACAGGCTCCAAGAGGAGACCCAGAGCCAGCCACAGCCTAGTCTCACGTTTTTGCATGAAAAACACATTACAAGGAGATAAGATGTTGGATTTTAATGGAAAGTTGTTATTAAAAATGTGAACCTCAGAATCACATCGTATATTCTGTGTCAGAAATGTTGCTGCTTGAAGCTGTCACACAGTTTTTAGAGCACACACATACTGGGTGTCAGGGCTCTTTCAAATCTTCTCCAAGGAGCATCCTCAGTCCTCTTTCCTCCCCCTCCCTGGCCTCCCTTCCCTCCCTCTGTAACAATGTAATTTATTGCTGGTGAAAAGTGCCAGTTGATGACATCAACAAATTAATTTTCTTTCCTCAGAAAGCTACCCAGAAAACTCTGCTCCACCCCCACTTCTAAGAACACTTCTTGGGAGCACTTCTAAGAACTAAGAATCCAATTCCTTGAGGGGGCTGGAGGAGAACTTGCATCACAGGGCAGAGTTGGATAAACTGCAGCCATTCTTCTACCTGGATGATTTTAGGTTGATCTGTGCTACCAAAGAGTACTACCTCTTAAATTTAAGCACTAACTTTCAGCAGCCTCCTGCAGTTGCTGAAAGGACTGCAGCACCATTTAGAAATTTCTTTGTTCTGTTGCTTGTGGCATGGATCTCCATAAGACTCCTGTCTCCACATCTTTGCCACGTAACAACCAAATTTTGGGATTTACTACATACAGTATACCTAGATTTGTCCATGCCACCTAATTAGAGGCAAACAGTGAAAGCAAACTCCAGCCATGAGGAAGTATGTGTATTCTACCAGACTTGCACATCTGAACACCTTTCAAGGTGTGGGATCACTTCGTTTTATAATATAATGCCAGTAAAGGCCAGGAACACAGAAGTGGGCAGAACTCTTACCCTGACAGTCTCATTTGTTTCTTTTTTCCACTTTACAAAACCTTGAAGTGACTAAGTTATGTTATAAAATTCACCTTCATTTAGCATTTGCTTATCATCAGACAAAAGGAAAAAAAAAAAGTGGTTATGGAGCCTTTGGCTTTGAACATTTGAAGTTATCCTCTTAAACCTCACTAATGCAGCATTTTCAAAACCTAAGCCATACAGAATAAACTTGATTTTGACTGGCTGTAGAAAGCTGTGAATGGTAGCTGGCTGTAGGGAGGAACAATCCAACAAATAACAACAGGGTTTTCCAGTAATAATTCCATATTAATGGAATATCATACAAGCTGTGTGCAATTTTATTGCAAAATCTCCATCAATGTAACTGGGAACCATATATCTGTCTAATTTAAGTAAGCTAAAGATGGCCTTCGTTTTAATACCTAAGGAAACGTACATGTAATTTTCTATATTAGTTGCTCTGTCTTGTTTCCACATGCTCTCAATTATAGATTTTTAAATACAACAAGTGAAATAAGAGGGTAGATCTACTAATGATACAGAGACAGATGGGACATGAAGTCCAAAGAAACATGCTGAGCTAGCTTTCATAATTATATACTGTAATGATAAGGTATTTTGCTCCAGGCACACTAGTAAAGCAGAATATGACTATACTTAAAGAGCTACTTTAAATAATCTTCAGCTAACCAACAGCAAAGATGCATTTTTCCCAGAAACATCCAGGAGCAATGTCCCTGGTTGACATTTATGACAGAGATGTTTGGTGTAAATGAGATTAGAAGGTCAAACTATAGTAAATCATTTGTGTACATCATTTTTCCTGTACTCAGATTATTTACTAGCTTTCACTCATAGTTGATATTTATTGTGCCTAATTTTAGGATGCTTGTTTTTTTGCTTCAATAATGATAAAGTCTGATCAAGACAAATTACATCCCTAAAGTGAATCAACACCTGATTGTGATTCATAGTCCCCTACAAGTTTTATTACACCAGTCTTAAGGCTGAAAATTCACTTTGAAAAGTCAACAACTAAAAAGCACTGCTGAACTGGGAGATTAAAAAAAAAAGCCCCTGTGTTGTTTTAATCCCACCTTTAGAATGCAGTTCTAAGGCAAGTTTAAAACCAGAAATGCCAAATCCTGCTATTCCAGAGATCAAGTAACCCTATCTATTTCACTTGCCTTGGAAGTATTTCTGGTGCCATAAAAGATGAAAGTAAACAAACAGAAATCAGCCAAACCAAGAGGCAGGATTACCAGGAAGCTTACCTAGCTGGATAAACTGGGGATCGCTTTTCACTCCAGGTCCTGCCCCAGTGCTTGCTGCCACTTCCACGCTGTATCGGATACCGGGAACGAGGGAGGGGATGACCACGGAAAAGGTGGTTCCATCCACTGTCTTGTTTATATGGTATCGACTTTCATTGCCAAGGCACCAGACCTGCAGGGAAGTAATGCATGGCACATATAAATGTTCAAAATTCAACGCTGAAGGATAAGAAGAAGGAAATTGACACATTCTTTTCTTCTGGGTAGAGAAATTTACACTTTGTCACTGTTCTAATATCTGCAGTGGTGGATTGCTGTCCTAGGCATTTTATGAATACTGACAAGACACTTCTTGTTCCAAAGAGCAGCTCCAACTATTACCACTATTTGATGAGTTCATCACAATTCCTTTAGAGTTCAACAAGTGCTAATGAAACTACAAGCACAGAAGAAATGAGGGAAGCCCCACAGCCAAGAACTGTTCACGTAAACAACAAAGTAAGAGCATTCAGTTAAATAAATTTGCAATACTCATGTTCAGGAATTATGTGTCATTCAAGTGCATAAGCAAACCTTTCATCACATGACATCTTAAGAGAACTGATGTCATCCTGGAATCCAAAAAGGTTTTGGTTTTTCCTTTTTTTGGATGGCAGCAAGAGGCAAATATTGAGTGATATGCTGTCTTCTAATAGAGACAACAGCATGACATCAGATCTCATTTTTTGTTTGAGACCAAGATATAGGTCTAGTGACTCCAAATCACCACTTCATATATTACATCAGTGAACTTAAATGGCTGGGAGAAACAGTATGATGAGATATCTTTATCTCTTTAGGCCTGAACCATTGATGTGGCAAATGTTTTTAGGAGGATCGTTGAACTCGCAACTGCTATTCAAGGTGAAGTAGCAGCTAATCTACATCTGCTAAAAAAAAAGTCATGAAGCTGTACCTATTTCCTTTTTGTCTCCTTTCCACAAATGTATTGCTCTACAAAGAACATTTATCCAGAAAGTTAAATTAGTTCAATTCAATACTTTATCTGTAAAGAAGCAAACTTGGCTGAGAACAGCAGCATATCTGAACCTGGGCTCATTGTACATGGGAGGGAAGGTTTTGCTTTCAACATATGGAGCTCCTAAAAGATTTAGTACCCAGATAGCTGCTTTAAATCCCTCGTGCAATTCTGCTGCTGTGGAGATTGCCAGGTGAGGGGGATAGACTTTCACAAGTAGAACAATTCCTACAGCCCTTCCTGTACAGTCCTTTCTGCCTGGACACTGGAAATTTTATCTCACCTTCAGGGCATTGTAAAGACCCTTTTTCCTTCTCTGGATGCCATGGACTGAAACAAGGCTAGTGGGACATAGTGAGGATGTGAAATCCTTTTTAAGTTCCTTTGAAATCAAATCCCAGCACAGGATATACATAAGTGCTGCTGCAGAGCAGGTCAGAGCACGTGAGGAGAATCTCCTTTTTGTATTCTGATACTACACAGAGACTGTTTCAATCAGTACTGGAAGTAAAACTATTACTAATACTGCTCTTGAATCCTAAAGGATGGTCATGATAATGCTCTTCTGTAAATAAGAACCCGATTAAGTGAGGAACAAAAAACTTAAATCTCCATTTCGACTTAGATCATCTTCACAGAAATTAATACTGCCACCTTGTAAAATGCTGCATGTGCAAACAACGAAAACCATTTATTATATGTTTTTAATCATGAACTACTAATTCAGAAAGAACAGGTTTTGTTCTTAGGCACTCAAGTACATGGAGAAGTGCATGAAATGAGAATGTGAGGTTAAGCATCAAGTTGTTCAGTACTTGCCATCCTACATTCGATTGTATACATCAATAGGCAAGTGAAAATGAACTTCTAGAATGTCATAAAAGAAGGATGAATTCACATTGTAACAGACACATAAGTGAAGAAAGAATTAGTATAACAAGAGAACTTCTAACTTTGTGTTAGGGAAGGAGAAAATTACTTTTATGGTGTGAATTTGAATTTCTGGGGGATTGTGTGTGCTACTGACACTTTCTCAATTAAGATAGTATCCTTCTTTCTATTTATTTTATCCTTTAATTAAAATAGGTACATGCTTGCCTTTGATCTGAGTTGCTGAGAAAATAATGAACTGCCCCACATATGTGCATCTTTTTTTTCTTATTTTCTAAGAGAAAGCAGAAGATAGAAAAACAAAAACGAAAGAAAAAAGAGAAAATTTCACAAGACTTCTATTTGAATTTTTTTCTAGGCATTAGTTCTTAATCTCAAAACAGTAGTTCTGTATTTATTTAGGTTTTTTTGACAAAACCAGTAATTACATATAGCATCTTAAGCAGGAATGGCATTTATATTTCCACATACATATTTTTTTTATGTCTGTTTTCTGTCCATGGTGAAAAGCACAAAGGAAAATAATGGCACCAGTGCAACAAAGATAGATGCAAAACGTGGCAGTGTGCCATCTACTGCCACACAAGCACTACAGGGTGCTTGCTCCAGCACCTGGTAGCCTGTCACCTCAAAATCCTATGAGGTGGGGTAGGGATTATATCCACTCAGAAATGTAAATTCCTGACTTTTATCGTTGTGTCCTTGCAACCTTAACATTCCTCTGATGCAGTTTCTTATTGGAAATAATTCCATCTCTCCAGCTCAAGGTCTGTCTTTAAATGGAATAACTTCCCAAATCTTTTTTCCAATTACATGATATTATATACCTGCAACTAGGCCATAAACAGATTTTTTTTACCAGTTTACCAGATTCTGAAAAGGGTTTTATTATTCTAAATTGACCATGAAGCTTAGCAATCTCGTCCCTTTCCCATTTTTACTGAGAGGAAAAAAAAATCAGAATGAGTTTTGATGGCTAGAAATATGTTTATAGCACTGTGTTTAATCCTGAAAAATAGCCAAGACATTCTCATTTAGAAGATTTCCTCAATAATGTGCATTTGCAGGGAGCTGAAACCAAAGTTCCTGCTTCTCCATGGCTACAAAGCTTGCTTGATATCCACGACTAAACATTTAAAACATCTCTAGCTTGCTTAGGAAAAATAAACTTCATTTACTTTGCTATGTAAATTATCACAAAAATCTTAAACTGCAAATACAGTCTATGTTCATAAATGAATAACAAACAATAAATATTTTTAATGTGCTTTCAATGTGTTAAAAATTAAATAACATAATGAGAACTGTGTTTGGAAGAAAAGAAAAATTTCTATGCACTAATAGATTTATTATCATAGAAGCACATTCTTTCCTTGAAAGTTTTCCATTTGTTTTAACTACCCAGTTACACTTAATTTACTCAGATCTAAACACTGTTAATTATTATCCCTAAGCTTTTCAACTCATTAAGCCTGTTTATATTTACTACCTTGGCCAACGTCTTAAGAGTCACAAAATGCTTCTCAAACAGGTATGGTTCCCTCTCTCCTTGTGTGTGCATTTCCCAAGTTATAATGAAGGCAAGGAGGGAGCTGTTTTAATTAAGAGTGTTGACCCTTTGCTTTGATTTATGGAGGCTGTTTTAATTGCCTTCCACCACCTAGGCAGAATCTCTAAACATGGAGCTTGATTCCAAGCGGTGATTTTTCTCTCCCATTTTCTCCGAGTAACCAGAAGATGGAGCCAAGCATCCACAAACAGCCCATCCATCCCTCACTACCTGGCCACGCTCCCTCTGCCAGGGGACCAAGCCATGCCTTATAAGCAGTACCTTATATTCCTGAACCATCCCGTTCTGGTTGTCCTCGGGGGGTGGCTGCCAGGTGACCACGATTGCTGTCCCATTCCCATCGTTCTTAGTTACTGAAACACTCTGAGGTGGAGCGCTAGGAGCTGTTTGTTGGGAAAGAAGGATTGAATGGTTATGCTGGTCACACCCACAAGAGAGTTTGTTCAAGCGAAACATGGTTTCTGGGCCCTACAAATGCAATCTTTTGTGCCTCACCCTTCACTGAGGGCAGTTTGTGCCCACAAGATAAAATGATACAGAAGGAAAATGTATAAACCAACAAGAAGGCTCTGAGTCCCGCTGTAGTCCTGCTGTGCAAGCCAGGAAAAGTAACATTCCAAATTATACTCTCCAAGCTCAGACACCCATTACCTTCATGTCACAGTCCCAAGCACTGAGTTCCTCACTGGTCTCAAATCATCTCACCCAGGATCAACAGTTTTCAAAAATAAAGCATATAAATACTCCCCAACCTAAATCCCAGTTCTGTAGTGTGCAAAAAATAATGAGTAATACAAAGCTCACTAAAATCAGAGCAGAATGTGTTAATCTTAACATATTTATAATACTAATTTATGTTTTGAATTTGAAATAGTCCTTCTAAAAAGTGGATGCTTAGCTGATGCTTAGGATGAATGCAGCTACACACACCTTTTGAACCACTTGCAGCAATAAACTGGAGCTACACAGCATTTCTAATGGAGAAGGAAGATAGAAAGGGAAAGGCTGCACATCCTAGCAGAAGCACCAAAATCCCTATTCAGAGGCACTGGCCACCTTGCATACTTATTATGCCTGTGCAGCAACAAAAGGAAGAGCTTTATGAACCTTGTCTTTTTAGCACATGTATGAGATGGAAATACATAATTTAGTCCACTATATCTGTTGCCCTCATTCATCTTTCCATTTTGTCTCACTGATTGATCCAGATATAAAAGCCTTCTAAAAACCGTGGTTTCCATTCCCCCTGCTACACTGCTTTGATGATTTCTGTGGTGTCTGCTATCTACTCAAGATAGTGATTAGCAAGTGCTTGAATCTGACAGAAGTCACTTGTGACCAGCCCATGAACTCAGCAGGGAGGAGTGCACACACTGCAGGGAAGATAAAAAAGCGCATTTCCCATTGTGTGTTGGAGGGGATTTTTGCACATCCCTCTCTCTCTGTCTCTCGTGCCTGGCTCAGAATATTTACTTCTGTGTCACCAAACAATTCACATAATGATCAGTCCGACACAGCCTCCTCTGCCACAGATTGCTGCTCTCAAACAGCATGCACTTCAAACAAGATCAAATAATGAACATATCAGAGGGAAGCCGGCCAGGCTGCTACTTCAAAAAGGAAAAATGAAGACAGTCTAGCTCCTACTTACCTTCTTCCAGGGTCTTTGCAAATTTCACTTCACTATCTGCTCCCTGAAACTCATTAAAGAAAGGGCGGGCCTTGATTTCGTAGTTTACACCTTTCTTCAGCTCGGGAATGATAACACTGTTTTTGGTTGGAGTCCTCACTTCAAAGATCAACCATTCTGATTCTCCGTAAGATGCTGGTGTAGGCCGGTACAGAATTTTATATCCTTGAATATACTGGGATTGCTGGTCCACCTGGCAAGACAGCAGAACACAGAACACATCCATAAACAGAGAGGAACCAAGGGTGATGGCCCTGGCACCATGCATGACCCCTGGACTATCCCTGATGTTATTCAAAGTAAACATTGCTGCCAAAGCAGATAAAGGTTCCTTGCATTACAGCAAATTACAGGCCTGATTCACAAGTGCATTAATCTCTTTGATGCTGGTAGAACTGTGCTGGTTTCCCTGGATTTAGGAAGGCATTAAAGGGGGATAACGGAGTTGTATAATATGCCCCAGCTCCATGAAATGAACAGTCTTTGCATCCATGGAGCAACATGGCACAGGTCAGACTGCTGCCCACCTGAATCTGCACAGCAGGGCTGGGGGCACATGGGGAAAGGGAGAATTACAGTCCCACGGCTCACGGTGATGAATATGGAGATCAAAGAGAGAGCCTGTCAACTCTCCCGAGGTGTGGAAGCTTCCCAAAACCTGTGAAATGAGCACTGCTTCCTGCCTGCTTCCTTTTGGAGAAAGTGAATTGAGAGGGTGGCCAGCTGGCACTGTCTCCACTGCTGTGGCTGGGCTCTGTCAGGGGGCAGATCTCTCCAAAAACTTCCCCCATGTCCACCCAATCAGTGGGAAGCTCTCTGCTGGAAGGAAAGGACCAGGTTCCAAGAGGGAACATAAAACTCAGTATGCTAACATGGATGAGACTTGGAAAATCATATCAAGCTGATGCTCAATGGTCCTGAGCGGTTTTCAAACTAAGGCAATTTTATACCAAGTGTATGGAGAAAGAGATCTGAATGTAAACAAGGGCAGATCCAGTATTTGGCTATAGCTGAAACAGAAAGCTACCTTATACAAGTGATCTATTGTGGAGCATTCACTGTCTTTTTAACTACTGGTTTCAATTTCTGATGAATAAGGAAGTCCAATAACAACCACAATAAAATTTTTAAAGTGCATCAGATTTTCCTTGTTTTCAAAAATCTCATGCGGTGATACAATAAAACTATGTGCTTGCAATTTTACTCCAAAGAGCAACACATTTCATTTTTAATAATCACATAAAGAATGCATGTGTTAGCTGAAACTGAGGTAATGCTTATTTTTGAAATTGCAGAGAAGCCACAGGCCACCCAAGAGACTGACAAAAGCTGCCTGTCTGGAAAAGGTTGTTCTGTAAGTAAAGGTCAAACAAAATTTGCAAGGAACCTCAAAGATGTTTTAATGTATTAGTTAAAAAAGGAGATTGCCTGCTGCAGGTGGCCGTGCTGCAGGTGAGAGTGTAATTACTGTGCAACACAGCAGATATTATTGGTGTTCTTGCAGCATCAAGGAGCCCTGGTCGTGGATCAGGATTCCTTTGGGCTACGGCTCTCCTACAAAGTCAAAATGCCTTTTATTCCTGTTCCAAATACTCTGCCATGGCATGGCAGGAGCTGTCCCACACCATCCCTGCCAATATATTGGAATGCTCAGACTGAAGTCCTACCAAGACCTCAAAGCTCACTCCTTATGGTTTTATTTCTGTATGTGGTATAATTATAACTGCAACTTTTTCTTAATTCTGCATTCCATTCTAAAACTGATCTTTGAGTTACATTCCTCACTCCCTCAGTTCCTCTGCTCTATCCTCCACGTGGCCAGCTTCCTGCTTTCCTGCTGCCAGGGCAACATCAATATGACACTGCCTTTTTCATCTCTTCTCCCTGCACCACATGTACTCAGTGAGCGCACTGTAGGAAAGGACAGGTTCAGATGAGGCTATCTGATTTGGGTGTGTTTGTCAGTGTCTCTGTGGGATGGAGGTAACACTTTCAAACAGAATTATGCAGTATTTCTCTCTACAGGTGACTGACAGACAGGGAATTGCCCACGTTATCTCATTAAGGGACTGATACACGTCCTACTGAAAGCAGTGCAAAGGCTTCAAGTGATATGACTTAGGAGGGCTTTGACCACTCCTTTAGCTTCCAGAGGAGGACTCTGAAACCCTCTCCATATTGCGAACAGCACTCTCCATGGAGACAAAGATGGAGAAAATGGGAAAAAATTAAATGAAGTAAGCACAAGTGGCACTCTTCCCAGAGAAAAACATTTGCAAGCACACAAACTACGCAGCTTCTTCAAGTGTGGCCCCACTGCAGCCAAAGCAGTACATCTCAGCAGGACATGTAACCACCAGCAGGATACAGATTTATACTCACAGTCCAATGAACTTCAATTGAGGAGGAAGAAAGGATAGTAGGGTTGTGCAGATGTAGCACCACGTCACCCAGCTCTCTCTGGACCTGCTTGTGATCCACACCTTGACTTGTTGGCGGAACATCTGCAATAATTTAAGATTCCATTCTCACAAGTACACACGATTGTTGGAATAAGTACAGGTAAATACAAATATGTCAGAAAGTACGTGATGCTATCACTAATAAAGTACTAAGTACTTCCTAAGTACTTCCTAATCATGTAAGAAAAAACTACATGAAGTATTTTCTTGAGCAAATCACCAACGCTTAGGTAGTACAAACTCAAGTCACTGCACTTCCTTTGGCAGAGAGAAACATGAGGGTAGTGCTGCACAAAAAGACACACCACACTCAAGGGTGGCTTTGGTAAATAGCTACAGCAGCATCTCTTTATTCTTTCCTGCTGGGAAGAGAAAATGTTCTGTTTCCCACTGCCAATTCCAAGAGACCAGGAAACCTATAAAGAACAGCAAAAGCAGAAGCTGTATCTTTAGATAAATTCATGACAAACTTACTTGGTGTTACTACAAAATAATGTTAACAACAAGAGAAAAGAAAGATTACTCATTTGGCTGCAGCTTCTCTAATGGCAAGAGGCTTCTGTAAACGGGAGGCAGAGCCCAGCTGAGGGCTGTCTGGATCGTCTGATATTTGGTCTCTCCTAAAGCTGGAAGGATTATTCATATGCATGAAGGGACAAATTCCTCTCAAAACACGCAATGGTACAATGAAAACACATATTTTTTGCATACTGAGCCCTTGGAAAGCATATTTAACTGAAATGGAATGACTATCAGATGTGTAAAAATTACAGGGCAATCAGTAAGAGGGCATCTAAAACATGTACTATGGAAAGCAGAGTATCTGTTCTGAGTTCACATCTCACTCCTTGATCACCTCATTTTAAACAAATACCATGCTGACTATGGTTACAATGCTATGACGGGAAATTCATGAAAAGTACTTGTAGTGATTACTACTGAGGTTCATGTGTAGTCAGTGAGTGACAAATCTGTATTCTTAGCAAGCAAGATCAGTAACAACAAAACCAAAAAAAGCCTCCACTGAGTCACTGCTAGATCCCCATGCAGTATGTTCTGCAAACAGTCCATTATCACAGTATTTTCCTGCTCCCAAAGTTTGAAAGTATTAAAGATGAAAGCTTCTGTTTTGGGAGCATTGCCTAAATATCAGCCTGCTCAGAATGTAACAGGAAAGCCAGTGGAACAATTAGTCAGAAAAGATGAGTCATCCACAACATGGATCAAACTATTCACAGGCTCAGCCTTTGCACATTTGTGCTATACAATGATGCGTGTGCTCTCTTGTTTCAGCTCCAAGCTTCCAACACAGGGACTGTCAGTGAAAACACCCACGAATGTGCTTGTTAATGTTTGTAAAGTGCAAAGATGAAGGTAGTAGGAAGGTAGTACTGAAAGGATGAAGGCACTGAAGGTAGTAACCTACCTTTGTCTTCATTTGTGGACTGAACATGTGTTTAGGACTAGACTATACCACCCTCTAGACAAAAGTGAACTGGGAAATTTTCGCTTAGATAGACCACAACTTAAACAAAAATGAAATGGTATTGGAAGAGGAGCAGAACTGCTTTAAAGAACTTGACACTTGATTACAGTTCCTACGACTGTAGAAAATTTTGTGTGTTAGTTGTTATTTTCACTGATGTATTATGTGGCTCTTAGGTTTTCAGCTCTACTAGGTGCCCAGAGAACAGCGAAGCTCTTCCATGTCATTAGAAACCATTCAGTTGAGTGAACAGAACATTTGCTGTTTCTCAGAATCAGCTCAGTAATCAGTTAGTTTGGGACAGACACAATACCTCTTCTCATCTCCAGAAATGAAACTACACTACACGAAAAACAGGCTCGTGCAGCTCTATTCCCAGAAATCAGTAATCACTAAAAGGTTGCTAAATCTCTCCTTGGTAACAGACCTGGGAACCTGTGCAATCCTGATTTTCCATGGGGCTGTGACTCTGCTGTCTATACATATCCTCTGGAATTGTCACCCATCAGGAGAAATGCATAATACCAAAAGACAGCAATGTGAAACTGGTCACTCCCCAGGGGAGATGAGAAAGACTTGCTTTCAGACCAACTACAGAAAACATGAGAAGTCACCAAAGAAAAACGCTTTGTTTCCTTTAGAGAACTTCCTTTCAAAAACTAACATGTACTTACTTGTGCAAACAAAGAAACAAACATACAACACAGACACTCTTAATAAGCCAGTGGGTCAATTTCTCCAGTAAGTAGGAAGATCAGAAAAACAAACAAACAAACAAAAAAATACAATCTCTATCACTTTTTCTTTGAAAAAGAGTGTGTATAGTTTGCCCCTTCTTAAGAATCTAAGCTTTTCTACTGGTAAAATGCAGGCTTCAGAGCTGCAAAGCATTATTCCCTGTACATCATCCTAAGTGTCATTTATTGGCTAGAGTGAACACAAAGATAGTTTTAATTTTGCATAGCTGGACTCAGTCCATAGCTGGACTTCAGTCACAGCTGGAGTCAGTAGATGACTCCTTCATTCACTTCTACCCAGACTTTTCCTCCATTTGGCTATCTGTAAGCACTGCTTTCTACCCTTTTTACTTCCAACAGTTGTACTATGGAAATACTTATAACATCCTGCCAAAACCTCTTTACTGGCTCATGATGCCAAATTCCTTCAAATTTTCAACTTTTCTCTTTCCTAATGCAGCAGAAATCAACTTAGATTACATGCTGTTTCTCTCCCTTTCTCAGTCTTAAGCCTTATTTGATTCACTGGACATAGTAATAACATTTCCACGGAATTTGAGGATTTGTGTGGGAACTCAAAAAAACCAGGGATTACTTTGGTTGCTAGCTAGAGCTGTTCTGCAAGTTGTAACTATCTTTGGATAAGAGATACTAGGGTTCCCTTAGGCAATGCAACATGCTGTCAGAGTCTATGTTATAGAGAAATGCAAGTTTAAACACTGTATTTTATGTAGTATGTATTATAGCCAGCATAGGCAGATAGTCCAAAGCTACCAGAATTCCTGCATCTGGTACTGCTTAGCCAACTCGTGACATCTGCTGTGGACACCCAAAATGCTCAGTATCAAAAACTTACCTTGAGTTTTCACCGGATCAGATATTTGGCTTGGGTCGCTCAGGCCATATGCATTGGCTGCTCTCACAAGGAAGAGATAAATTGCATTAGGTTTTAGCCCTTTAACTGCAAAACTCTCTGTTTTCACATTTTCAGCTACAGTTTGCCAGCTGCTCCCTGATGCGTGGCTAAGGATAAAACACACGACAGCAGGTTAGCACGCGGTTCTTTAGCAACACATTACATGAACACATACAGACAGATCGCACGAGACTCATATACCTGAAGGCCTCAATTATGTAAGAGGTTGGTGTTGCACCTGAATTCAAATTAGGTTGCCACGACAACGTTACTGTATTTCTGCTGACATCTGTAACCTCGGGCTTTGATGGAGCACTAGGAATCAAGTTTGGGTCAGTGGGTCTTGGTGGCTGCACCGGGACTCCAAACTCTAACAAAAGGAGAGAGAAATGCTGAGTACGGACGGGAAGCAGCTGTAAGCTAAATGCTGCTCACATCTGCACTGGCAATTTATGGCAGAGTCAGATAACTTCTGCATTTCAATTGCTGGTTTTCCTTCACGTATTTCCTGCACACAGAGGACCCCTCATGGATTTACCTTGCACCTCTATGTAGGCGCTCCATGTCGCCTCGCCACTCGGGGTGGAAGCAATGCAGGTGTAGCGGCCGGTGTCGCCCAGCTGAACGGGAGAGGAGAAGGATAAATATTTGAAACAATCAGGCACTCAGTGGGCTAGAAAAGTAATTACGGCTCTCTCTGTTCCCCCATGAATATGGATAAACATATTAGCCTGCAAAAACTTTGCACCAGGAACTTCTTACATTAGAAGTTACAATTTTGACAAAACAGAAACAGGTATTTATTTCCGAGCAGTCACAAAAGAATCGGAAATGCTGCAGATTCTAAAATTTAATATTAACTAATCTGTAATGAGCAAGCCAAAGGCCATTTCCTGTAGCACTTACTCCTTACTCCGCAGAGGTCCTAACAAATAAATTGAGAAGGAACTCAGATGACAAGACCCCATGCAACTGTCAACCTTCTACATAAATAATGCCTGGGGATTTATCAGGACTGGAGCACTGGAGAACATGTCATCCTTAAAGCAAAGCTTAAATATTGCACAGGGTACATAGGGGGCTCCCTGTGTTAGTATAAATTTCACTCTACAGCAGACCCAAAAAGGAATCTCCATATGCTATCCTCATCCAGTTCTGAATGTTGGATTATTTGTCCATATGCGACTTAATCACATTTCAAAAGAGTTTCTCTTTTTTCCCCAAAAAAGAAATGCTATCCTCCTCAGGTCCCAGCCTCAGCAGATGAGCTGAATGGAAGCGATCAGAAATCAGAGGTTCAAGCTCTAACCCAGCCTAACTTGTAATTGGCTGCAGGGCAACTCTAGGGAATATGGTAAAGCGATGTACTCAGTCTAATCTAAAAAAAAAATTACTACATTTTAAACGACAGAAAAGATAGCAGAGAACAGTCACTATGCTACAACTTCACATTTTAGAACATTTTAAAGTGTGCAATGCATGACCAACAGCAACACTGGGCAGGTACTGTAACTCCCTGAGGAAGCCAGGTATTTGACAGGTGGTTAACCATTTTAAGCTATGTTACACTGATGAGTGAGCACGTTTAAACACTGAAAACTATTCTGAAAAACCTGTGTACACGGCTCTATTAGTGCATATGCTAAACAAAGATTTTCTTTGTAAACATTTGAATTAACTACATGATTTTAATTTATTAGTGCTAAAGCCCAAATAATGTAATGATCTGTCTTACTGAAATACATTCCCCTTCATCTCTTAAGTACCAAATAATTCCTTTAATTAATACCTCTTAACAGCATTTTTCATTACGAAATCTGAAATAATGTGCCCTAGGCAGGTGTTAAGCATAAAGGATGTACTATCTGAGAACATGAAGTATCAAATATTTTAGTACGTTTATGTAACCTTTCATTAATTCTAAATGTAAGGTTTACAACATCAAAAATGCCTGGAGGTGAAGGCACAAAGTGAAACAAACAACCAGAAAACCCATTTGCCAGTTCAGGCTACCTTGGCATATCGGATCTGCAGTGCTCCTGTCTCCAGCTGCTTGATGCGAGAGTCTTGGGTGGAAATGAGGATCCCATCCTTTTTCCAGAGGATAGTGGGCATTAAAGTGCCTGTGGCCACACAGTTCAGTACTAAAGTACCATCTACAGCTACAGTCTGATTCACAGGACCCTGCCGAATGACAGGGGGAGGCCGGTCTGCAATCACTGCCAGGAGAAACAACAGGAAAGACATTTCTGCAACTGGAAGCAATTTTCTAATCATCCAAGCAACAGCAGTTCCTTGGGGCTTTGAAACAAACTAAAAATAATTAAACAAGTAATTAAAGTTGGAGGCATGCATTATTCAGGGCAGGGTGCATTATAATGATGAGCAGCTATAGAAGTTTAGAATGACACACAACACGGTATTTTCAGAACAGAGAAAGTATTGCATATTACACACTGGTACACTCCAGGCATTCTCTAAGTCCAATGTCCTTATGAAGTGATAATGGAAAAAGAAAGGACTTCCCAGATTCTTTGGCAAGGCACAGATTTCACCTTTTCCATCTTTTACCAGTGGCAGGCCTGTACAACATAGCTCATACTTCCAGCATTTAGAGACAGAGAAAAAAGGAGGTGGGCAATCAGGGGGACAACCTGACAAATACCTACAGCTTAAATAACCACTTTTTATGTGCCACCAACTCATCTTGGTGCTGTGTCCTAATCGTGAGATGCCCAGCAGTAGGGTAAAGCAAATGCAAATGGATAGAACCATGTTGGAAAATTTTCATCTACAAAAGATTTTCCCAGTAGTTTCTGACTTTTATGATGACTTCAAAGCCACAAAGAAAATCCCACAGTGTGTCTATGTCAATTATAATGCATCTTTCACACAACGGAAATTAAATGCTATTGACAGGTTATTTAATTATACTGCACAGAAAAATATAAACCAGTCTCAGCATTCACAGAAAAAAGAATGACTGTCTTCCATTATCCAAAAAAGAAGTAAGAGTTATCTTGTGTTTCGGGGATCTGCTGTACCTGTACCATCCAAGATGACATGGATTGATGATCTGAAAATAGCCATAATTTTAAATGTCATAAATCTGTTCAGCAGCGGCATGGGGCTCACGTAACTTAAAAACTGGTTTGGTAACTGAAATATAAACCTGAAGTTCTGATAATTTGTGAACATCAGATATTTCTAAATTACTTTTCATAACAACAGACAGGATGTCAGCACTGCTTTTTTTGGCTAAATTCCAACTCCCATAATTTCATTTGCATGTTCAAATGACACTCTGTTTTCAACTGCATTATTTATCCTTTAGTTCTTGTCCCAGCCTGTTGCTACACACTTTGAGGCCATTACAATCTTTCTCTGCAGAGACAGTCAAAATAATCCCACTTATAATTTGCATTTGACTTTGACAAGTTTGTAAAGAGCTTAGCAGCTGGCAAAGGTAAGGAGTTGACTGATCTGTGCTTTATAGGAGAAATCCAATGACACTGATATTCATGGCTAATTTAAGTGCCATTGAAGCTGACAGCAACTCCTCCTACCTTTGGGAAAACCATTGGTAAAGGTATTCTAATACCTTTTGGAATATCCAGCATATTCTGCCTTCTTATAGAAGTACCAAAAACTGTCCAAGTACCAAGACATTATAAAAAACAGCTACTCATCAGTTCAATCCAGAGCACAGAGTAAAGAAAATGCATTTAAACTGACTATTTCCAAGTTCAGATGGCATAGGTCATTTTAACTTCCTTAATTTTCTACTTTAAATTTATTTCTCACCTTGTCATGGCCTTCTCCTCATTGAAAAAATGGAAAAAAGAGGATTAGGAAATGTGGCTTACAACTTGTGAGGAAGCAGAAGGGATGTAGTCCTATTTCTCCAATCTCAATCCAGGGGGAGGGGGAGATAAATAAACAATTTTATCCTACAGGCTCACTGCATGTTTCTAGTACTTTTATTATTTTTATGTTTTCTATAGGGCAAACGGCTATTTTATGGAAACTCTTCTCAGACAACAGCTTCCCTCTGCTCAAATTCTCTGCTCTTATCCCCTTTCTCTGCAAATGCTAAGATTAGTGTTTTCCCTGTGTATCTCTGCTGTTAAAAGTAAGAAGTATTTCTGATAATTGGCAAACTGGCCTCACATCAGCATGTATCACTGCTTGTAGTCATGCTCCCTGTCGCTTTTTGATCTTATGTTTTTTCCTAACTACTCCTAAAAAAGGACGTATAATTTCTGTGTTTTTCTGCTGATCTCCACACAGGCTGATATTTTTTCCTTGCTAAAACATAATATTAAGAAACAGGGGAAAAACCAGGTAAATGGAAATGCTAAGCAAATGGCCACACAATAAAAGGGATAAAGAACCAGGCAGCAAGCAATCTGAAAGTAAATTAAATCCAGAGGGGGAAGCTAAAAAAGAGTCAGATAAAAAATTAACAGATCTGACAAAAATACATAAACTGAATATACTTACCAAATACAAAATGGAAATATGGAGTTACACATTATCCAGAATTTTAAACCCCTGACAGAGATGGCCAAAACAGGATTTTTATGTTCAAAGAAACATGCAATCCACATTTATGCAAAACAGATTTCAAAGCAGTGTCACATCACCGCACTGCTGTCTTCAAATAAAAATAAAAAACTTGGAAATGATGAAATGAATCTATGATTACCATCTGTAACTTCCAAGTAGGCTTTTGTTATGATACTTCCTGCAACATTTAAAGTCTGGCAGATGTAGTACCCAACATCAGATCTCTGGACATTGGTGATGGTGAGGTCTCCTGTCTGGGAAACTGAAAATCGGCTGGATGACTGAGGGGGCTGGTATGAGAAAAGCAGATTCTAGATGTACAGGAAAGAAAGTGGGGAAAAAATAGGTTAAATAAGTTCAAACATCAAGAAGTATAACTTCAATATAACCAAACAAATGAATCTTTTCACATTATACAGAAAACATTCTGCTCTTCATGTCTTAAGCACAATGTGAATAGCTGCTGTAGGATTTTTTAATGATAAAATAGGTGCAGATATGCACACAGAATTGTGTAAGACTTTTGGGATTGCTCTAACACTCTCTAGGATCAGTACTGGACTTTGCAGAAAGTGTAACAGAGTCTAGGGAAGATGTGAAATGTACAGATACTGCAATGGTGCAAGCAACTGTGGTGAACCTCAGTAATTTGCTTTCATGTTCTTTTTTAGAACTTGCTCCAGGGCATTCGTTTTCTTTCATTTAAATGCAGATGGTGGTTTACTTATCTGTATTTTAACATTTGCCTTCCTACCAATGGAGCAGTTTTTAAAAAAGAGATGCTCTGTAGGTCTCTCAGAACAGAGTGTTTGTGTTTTATGAAAAGTCTTATAATACAGAATTAAATCCTAGGCCTATTTAGATAGTTTGTGTATGAAGTACATCGTATTTACCAAAAATCAGTTGAGGGTTGAATTCCTACCTCTGACTTAACAACTTGTGAATGAGAATACTTTAGCATCACAGAGGCTATATTTATCTCTTTTTTCTTGGCTAACTAAATTTTGCTTTTCCAAAATTGTCCAAAAGAATGGGACACAATATTCTCCATATTAGCAAACCCTGTTCATTGACCTCCTCTTTCATTTCTCTCAATCATCACAAGTGGTCACCACTCAGCAGAGTCAAAAATGAACGAAAAAAAGTGATGTACTAGACAATATGTGGCAAAATAAATAAAAAAAAAATAGAAGTATAATACACTGCTATATATATATATAGCACTGAAGATTGTCATCTAAATTTGGTTAGCAGTCTAGTTGTACTTAGGTATTCAGACCTAAGTGTTGCAAATGGAGTAAAGAAGCCCATCTCTAAGTGTTCTCAATTTCTCTGCCCTATTGTTTTGTAACACAAAGACCCCTGTCATATACTCTTGCACCATTCATTCCTTCATTCACAGGAAACCCAGAATCCCATATTCCTTCTTTCCTTCCAATAAAGAATACTTTGTGTCACATCCCTCCTTCAAAAGATGACTCTGAAAGAAAACTGCAATTCTCTTGCTGTGCTTTATTGTGTTTCACCCACTGGCTTTCAAGATCCTTCACAAAGAAGATGAAAATAATTTTCCCTCCCATTCAAATAAGGAACCTGGGAGAAAAAGTGACCTTTTCAGGTAGGGTCTGTCAGTCAACTGATAGAGTGGGAAAGTAGTTCTCCTCAGCCCAGAACTGGAGTCCTACCCATGCAGTGATGCAGATCAATGCAGAAAATGGTTTAGTTTGCCAAAAACTCAAAAACACATGGCAAACTAACAGCTGCACCATAAACCCAGAGCCAAACTTTCTGAAAATCTGGAAGTGTTGGGGGGTTCAACCAAATTTCAGCATTAGTCATCTCTCCATTTCTTAGAAGTTCTCCCTGTTAGGTGAAATAGATTATCAGAGTAGTGAAACATGGAATGTTTCTAGTTGATTCATAGACTTATTTCTACATTCATGGAAAAAATGGGAGACAGCAAAACATAGATATCCTTTCCACTAAGGCTGACAGCACTTAGCATGCATGTGACTCAGAAGTAAAGAATAAGTATCCAGCATCTCCAAGCTCTAAGCCTGTTTTCCATGTCTTTAAAACAATAATTAGAATACTCTTCTCTCATGTGAAATCATCTCTTCAAGAAACTGCCAGGAAGGAGGACAGAAGGGCTGTTTTACCTGACTCCCTTCTCTCCTCCAGAAGATGGCTGGCTGAGGGTTTCCAGTTGCTTCACACTGGAAAGTCACCGTTCTCCCCAGTGCAGCTACCTGGTCTCGAGGCTTTACAACAAACTGGGGAGGCTCTGAAAGGAAAACACCAAAAAAGAAATAAATCACACTGCCATCAGCTGATTTGAAAGAACAATTTGCCTCCTGACTTTAAATGGCATAAAGCAGAACAGGGAAGTTTCATTAATAAGGAGAGGCAGCACAAAGACACATCAGTGTCTAACAGCCACAGCTTCAGCACCACTCAGACCATCTTTTCTGTGTCTGTACCTCCCAATTAAAACTCTGACTGTGCAACATGTGCTTTTAGTGCTGACCCAGGGTACAAGGAAATAAGTCCCACCAGCTTGATGAGACAACTTGCAGAGCAACAGTCACCAATACACACAAATCTGTTACAATTTGGTTCTTAAAGGAGGAATAGGGCTGCAAGCCAGAATGGAGAAATCTTTGAGGGACAACTGGCCCAGAGGCCACACTTTGTTTGTTAAGGGCTGCAAGACACACTGCTGAGTAACCATGAATTCAGGCTTACACACACAAAACTCATCATCTCTGACTTAGGAGAGCTGAGGAGAGAAAAAGCCCTTAAGTGCTTCTCTAAGACACTTTTGATGTAGTCATGGTCTCAAAAAAACTTGAAGTCAAAAGCCCAAGAAATACTATTCAAATTATAACCACTTAAAATCTCCAGTTCAAACACACTAAGAAGGAATGAATTTAAAGGAACAGCAGAGCTAAATGTCTTCCTCATTTACATAGGCAAGAGCATGTTCAAACAAAATATATATGCAAATGAAGGCAAATTTGAAACATCTGCTCAACCTAACATTATAAATACTGCCAGCATTGTTTGATTTGCACTGACTTCAACAACCCCTTCATCCAGTAGTACATAGAATGTCAAAAAATCATGTCAGTCACATTAAAAGAAAAAAATCAGCAGAGATGACATTAGATATCTTGGTGACGCTAGTATAGAAAAAATCTAGCGTGTTCTAGGCTCTTAACTCTTGCTTCTTGAAAAATGTGCATTAAATGAAAGCCCATTTATTTATTAATTTCCAATTCTTTCTGATCATCTGTCTGAAACTAATTATGCTCTTCCTCTTCTTTGGATTGAGAATAAAGGGGATGTTTTGTATCTGACTTTAAGAAATCAAATTATTTTTGTTTAATTCCATTTTTTCCCCTTGCGAACACTGATGTTGTCACAAGATTCTCCTTTAAAAACAGTGTAACATATGCAATGCAAAGATGTGTTTTATAAATATCCAGCAGTAGTGGCTTTATCTAGAATAAATTCAATAACACTTAAGTCCTTTTAAAAAAAGAAATAGCTTTCAGTGTTCCTGTGGGCCAATTCTTGCAGTTATCTGTTCCCCATGCCTTGTGTTCATATCGGAATATATTCTTCCTACTACACTCCTGCTTTGAGAGGAATTTTTGAAGCATAACACCAGTGTGTATATTTGGATGCAAGTGCTACCTTTCCTAGCATTTCCTTAGATAAGAAACTATGCAAAGTGAAGCCGAGATTGACCTACTGTAATTAGCAGACTTCAAAACATTTAGCTCTGAGACGTTCAACCAGTACCTCGGAAGAAGATGTGGGAAAGCTTTGACACGACAGCATGTTTCATTTGGAAGGGAGGGAGAAGCGGCTGGGGGCTTTGCCACGGGGTTGTGAGGCATGAGGAGGGAAATGGAGATGAGGGTGAAGCACCTTTGTTATGCTGCTGTATTCTAATGACAAGAATAAATTTAGCATATAGTTAAATTTAGGGCTTGGCTGGCTCTGCACTAGTCTGTGACACAATGCCACACAATGTGGAACTGGGGTTTTCTAAATCCTGTGCTAGTGCAGACGATTTATGAGGTTTCAGATTTCATTGAACTCGAGGACAGGTACAACTATAAAGAGATTAAAATGGTTCTGACCACTGGAGAAAAAGCTGAATGGTTGATTACAGTACCTCAAGATGACCATTCAGGGACTACTTAACACAAAAAGGAAGGGGGAATTTAGTCTTATAGGCAGCCGTGGTAGAATTTATGATATGTAAATAGGAACATCTTTCTCTAGGTATTATTCTAAATACATATTTTATATGGATACTACTCTAAATATATATGCATATTGCCTATATCTGTATTATTCTAAATCTACTGCCATTAAGGTAAATAATAAAGATCTTATTAGCTTCAATGTTAGAAGAAATAAACAGGTTTAAGCAAAACTATTATTAAATTCCATTCTATGTTAACTGTACTGGAAGCTTTTTCATTGCCTTTTTTTTTTAATATCAGTTTGATTTCATACCTTGGGTCACATACATGTGGTATGTAATGACGAAACTTTAAAAGATGCCAATAAATTAATCCCCATACAAAAATAACAACTTTTATCCTAGAAAACTTTTAACCAAACACAGTCTTTCTAGCACACTCTGAAGTTCAACTCGTGCAGTCACTGAAGAAAGGAGACATTAGGATTTGACTCGTTACATCATATAAAAACAGACAGAAAGTTTGCAACCCATTACCTTTCTCTTTGCCATTAAGTTACCCATACTTCATGCAGAATTTATTCTGTTCGATGTGTCTTGCCAATAACAAGTAAAAGATGGGAGCTGACTGGTTGGAGGACATGGAGGGGGATGGATGGGAAGGGGAGGAGAAGTTCCCGTCACAGTGACACGATGACTAGAAGATGGCCAATAAAATTTCAACTTACCAGACACAACTAAAAACAAAAACAAAACAAAAAGAAAACATGGAATAAATAAAATTGAACAGACATGAAACAAAGCAAAGNAAAAAAAACAAAAAAAAAAACAAAAATAAAAAAAAAAAAAAAAAAAAAGGATCCTTGCTAAGGACCTTAGAAAGCAAACATATATTTTGATATATGAAAAATAGGTTTAAAATGTTGAACAACATATTTTCAATTTGATTTTTAAGCAGCAGTCTCTATCAAATACTGAAAGTGTAGAGAAAAACGGGTAAGAGACTGAAATACTGGTCACGCAGTCTGAGTTCTACTCCAAGCCTTTCTAATGAACTGATGTGTACCTTAAGTTTTTTTTTTTTTCCCCCACATTATCATTATTCCTCTGCATCAAGATCTTTCTATGGTAAAATTAACTAAAAATCTCCAGTAAATATCAATCTGTGGCATTGCTGAAATGGAACAGTAACATTTACAGCCTTCCTAAAGCATCCAAACATTTACAAATGGAATATATTTTTCTGAAGCTAGTATCTATTAAAAAAGAAAATGTATTAAAAAAAATTAATAATACGCTAAGGTATTTAGGCCACACACGAATCTCTTTAGTATAGGATTGCTGTGTCAGGGTCATAAGGCTCATTATTAAATTGCAAATGCAAAGTAAACCACAATTAAAACTAGTTTGAAAAGATTCTTAACCCTTTTTTTTGCCCCTGAAACCTGAATTTCATTAAAATATTTTAAACCAAATATTTACTGCAGAATACTAGATTTTTCAATGGAAATGATCAGTGGTAAATTATAAAACATTAAATTATTCTTCCACCATAGTTCAAAATTTTCATAAACTTTGAAGTGGCTCAGATCCTGGTAAGGTAACTTTGCTTATAAAAGAAAGGCATGTTAGAAAGTATTCCAATTTCTTCTTAGTGACAGAAAGAACAGATAGAAAATAAAAAGCAAGAAGCAATGCATTTTGAAAATACACACCAACAAAAAAAAAAAAAGTGTTAATAAAATAAGATTAATTGGTGATAATTACAGTAAAGGTAAAAAAATACATCATTTTTAAAATGCATGCTACACTTTGGTCTTATCACTTTATGTCAAGAGTAAACCAACTCTTGTTCAGCAAGGGCACACTTTCATATTGAGTAGCTAAGCACCCTCAATTCACCATCCCCTGATAAACACATGCAGGAAACCAATAACATCCACTTTGCCAACATTCATTAGGCACGAGGAATCCTGGCCTCCTGTTCTAATAAATACAGAGGGCTCCAGGTGTCTAATGAACATGAAGCAGAAAGAGAATCAGATATAATATTGGAATTTGGAACATGTTGAAGACAAGAAGCTGCAACTGCATATGCCAAACCCCAATCAACCAGATTTGACTTTTATGTTATAAGAGATATTTTTTTTTCAGGGAACTAAGCCCAAATAGAGGAAGTTGAAATTACCATTTTCCAAAGATCTGAGTTTTAAAGCAATATTCTGAATGTGTACTAGCCTTCCTTAAGTGGTATTTCTCAAAAATAAAATCAGTATGCATTACTCTGCTTGGATTATCTGCAAGTCTGCAATTCCTAAGAGAAGTGGCCAAAAAATGCAACACATGAATTCCTGAGAGAAATCTGCTCTTCCCAAGATTCAGCTCCCAGGTACTCTTTTTCCTGTGCAACTCTATTTCCTGGTAACTCTTGCTTTTTTACTGAAAAGCTCTTTACTAAACTTGCAATTACAATCTGACATACTCTGGAATTAGAAATGATGCTCCATAAAACACAACTCATTGTACATGAGTCAGCCTGATAAGAGACTTAATGCAATGCAATTCTTGCACAGAGGAGGCAACTCTGAATTATCTGTTTTCCATTAGTTGAGTAGTGCCAAGAAGAGGAAAGTTCAGCTTTCTCAGTAGCAATGCAGAGCTGCTCCAGTCCTCTACTGAAAACTCACTGGAAAAGGCCTAACAGAGAGAAACCTTTCTTGGGTGCTCAATTATATTTCTGCAAATTAAATTAACTTTGAAGTGCTGAATTTCCCCTTTTCTTTTTATTAGACGTTTCTTACTGTAAGTCAAAAATAACCCTGTCAAGCAAATATATTTTTTGCCCACCTGTGAAAACAGAGTGGATACTGATACATGAAAATAAATCCCTGTAGAAACAGGGCATCACTTTGGTTGCAAATCTGTGGAAAGGGCAAAGGGTGAAGTTTCATAGAAAAATTTAAACAATTCTGTCAGAGGGATATCATGTGGTTTGAAAGAACAACAATAATAGAAACATCTACAACAAAGACCACATTCTTAGTTTGATTTGCAGGCTATTGATATCTAAGGTTACTAAAACTGAGAAGCGAATAGCTTTTCCTCTATTATAGCACATTTTATTTGACACCACTTTCAATTATAAAGTAAATTAATTTTCCCTGTGTTAATCATGGTTTTCCACATGGCAATTAGGTGGAATAACCTGTTTGTAAAGACAGGAAGTTAGCATGTAAAACCAGAACTACCAAAGGAATAGTATTTTTGGCCTTTCATATAATTTCCTTGACATGCAAGGCTTTTCAGGGAAGACGTGTCCAGTCACTGAACAAAAACCAAAAGAAAAGTGGTTTCCAGGCTAGTGACGTGATCTTTTAATGCCTTATTCTTTCCAGCAATCCTATCAACCTCACTGGGACTATTGATATCATTAAATCCGCTCACAGGAGTAGGAATTTGCAGTTTTAGGACTTAAACTACAGCCCAGTACAGTTGCCAGATGTTAATGGAGCAACTATTATATTTGACAGATGTAGTTTTGTAGGTTCATATGATAATCAGGTTGGAAGCAACCTTGGAGGTCTCCATTCCAACCTCCTGCTCAAGAGGGTCAGATACAGGGTCAGTCAGGGATTGATCCAGTCAGGGCCTGAAAAATGTCAAGGAATAACAACGCACAGACTCTGGCAACCCACTCTGCTGCTTGGCCGTCCAGCCAGTGAAGAAATATCACATTTCTTCTCATATCCAGCCTCAATCTGCCTTGTTTCAACTTAAATCCATCGTCTCTTGTGCTCCCTCCATGCACGGCTGGGATGAGCCTGGGTCTGTCTCACCCTGTGCGTCTCTCATTTGAGACCTCAACATGCTGTGTGCAATGTCTACATCTCAAAAAGACACATTTTGTAGCTCTCCTCGCAGAGGTGAATGCAAATGTTGTAGTGTTTCTCAAGAACCCGCTGGTTTCCTCATATTTAGAATAAAATATTGCAGTGTTGCGTCTGTTTCTTAGTCTTACATTAGGCAAGCTAGAAACTTCAAGTACTCCATTATTGATAACTGTAGCAGCAACTATCTATCTCAAAAGGAGTAAAATTATGGAAATTTTCATTTATATATACTAATAAGATGCTTTTGAGATCTTGAGATCCAAGGTGGTACTTAACTGCTAAAGAGTATTTTGTTCAGAATGTTAAATACTCATTGATTATTGTTTTGACTATTGTTATTTACAAATACCTTCCAGGTGATCAGAAGATATCCTGTTACTTAACTGACACAACCTGAATACTTTTGATTTAAGCTCATTGTTTTTCACTTTTGATTATTATAAAAAAAAAAAAGCATGTCTTCAAGGACTGCTGGACACTCAGAGAGATTATTAAAGAAACAATGAAGTATAACTGTGCACCAGAGAAATTAAACAATCCCAATTTTCAGGCCAATAATTACATACAACAATCAAGCTCATATCCAGTCTTTAGCTTATGTATCAATCCTTGGCTGTTGTGACTAATCTAGGAACTGGTAGTCACAATGAAATTCAGATTCCTTTCAAGTAATTTTGTAATACATTAATCCCAGTTCGAGTGAAATACATCAGAGATTGAATGTGCCTGCAGAAACTAAGTGGTAGGAGATGGGACAGGCGTATGAGCAGATGTGCTGGAGTAGACAGTGGAGCGAGGAGCTGGAATTTCCAATGGGATTGGCTGGGTACAGACTGGACAGCGAGAGGGGAGAAACTGCAGAGCTAGGAATAGATAGCAGAGAGATTGCTGTGTTATCTGCCAGGGAGCTGAAACTCAGCTGTTTGTCATCTTCATATGAAATAAACAGCTCAGAAACCCAGAGTTTATGGCCTCTGTCTGAAATGTGTGGGTACAGAAAATTTGGGTACTAGAGTCACACGTAGAGGAAATGTGAGAATCTGAGTATGTTCAGCAAACTGGTCAAACTCTGACTTTTCACTCCTTAAAAAATAAACAAACAAAAAATTCTGAACAATTCTGAACAAAAACTCAGCAAAAAGCTGCCAGCATCTTCTATTCAAAAACAGGCTTTATTGCTAATCCTGCTAAACTCTGAAATCTAATGAAATACTTTTTATGTTCAAGTATCTGAATGAGGGCCATTGAATGCCTCCCTGCAACATGACTACCAGATATTTTTGTTGGTGTTTTGCAAAAACTATTATTAAGGGGGATAGTTTAAGACAATGTGCCATGTTCCATTTCCTATCTGGTGATTTGTAGGCTATTTGTTCTTATCAAAGCAATCTGAAACTCTCAATATCCTTGATATGCACATCTCTCTGCAGTCGTTTGTGGGAAGTATCACTTTCTACAGAGAAATAAACAAAGGCCTGAATCTTTTGTCCTGAAAAAGTATAAATGCTGCCATTCAGCTGCCTCCTGGCTTCAGCCTGTGAAAAATACAGGAAAGTAACACCAGGTACAGGACAAAAGAATCGAGGCATATCACTTTTCATCCTCACTGGACTCTCTATTTTCAGCTGTCACTTCTTGAGGTCTAAATACATATACACACAATTCATATTTTTCCAGATTTTCTGCTAAAGTTCACGTTCATGTAAGACCAGCCTGGGCCACCCTTGCTCACCAAGAATGCTTTCACAGTCCGTGGTCCCAGAGCACCAAGTTTGACACAGTGCAGCACAAACTTCTGAGGAGAGGTCTCACAGTCTGGCGCCAAGCATGCCACAGCCACAGAGCTGAGGTGAAATGTTTACACGAGATTTTTGATGTCTCAAATCAAAAGTGATGACCTGTAACTCCAAACCCCCAGCAAGGGAGTGACCGTGGTTTATTGTATTTATGGTGAGTGGAAAAATTCTGCTTTAGATTGCTGATTTGTCAGATAAGCACTTCTTAAGTCTAAAGGAACAAGTGACTACAGTAACTTCAAATTTACCAAACCCAAGAAGATAAAAATCTGATTGGAAAAAAAAGAGATGAATTGTTTTCTATAATTGTACTGTGAAGAATGAAATTAAGACAGAAACAGGTGTCTTACTAGCTGGAAAAATAGTTCTGATATTAAGATCACCTTTAGAATTAGTGAAAACCTAGAAACCCATAAAAATGTTTCAGGTTTACAGACAGAAAAGTTAACACGGGGAAAATCTCACTAACAATAAGGTGCTGCTTTCCTCAACATACTTCCAAAGATTTCTGTAGGTTTTTTAAATTTGTATTTATTTATTTTTGTTTACAATTGATTCACATTTCCCCTTCTGTCTGAACACTGAAGACCAGTCAGGTTGTCCTGGTTTTGGCTGGGATAGAGTTAATTTTTCTTCTTAGCAGCTGGTGTAATGCTGCGTTTTGGATTCAGTATGAGAATAATGTTGATAACACACTGATGTTTTGGTGGTTGCTGAGCAGTGCTTATCCCAAGTCAAGGACTTCTCAGCGTCTCCTGCTCTGCCTGTGAGGAGGGGTGCAAGAAGCTGGGAGGGAGCATGGCTGGGATAGCTGACCTGAACTAGCCAAAGGGATGTTGTTTGCTATAGAACATGATGCCCAGTATTTAAACTGGTGACAACGGGGTGGGAGCTGCTGATCCCTGTTCAGGGGGAAGTTGGTCATCAGTCAGCAGGTAGTGAGCAATTGTATTGTGCATCACTTGTTTCTCTCGGATTTTATTTTTTTCTCTCTCTTTGTTATTATTATTGGCTTTGTTATCATTAGCATATTTTACTTTGTTTCAATTATTAAAGTGTTCTTATCCCAACCCACAAATTCCTGGGTTTTGTTTGTTTGTTTGCTATTTTTTTTTCCTGATTCCTCTCCCCATCCCACTTGGTGGAGGGGCATTGAGGGGCTGTGTGGTACTTCATTTTCAGCTGGGGTTAAACCACGACACGCATGCTGGGCAGTGACATAGAGACGGACTGGCTGCAGTTTATGCCCTGCACAAAAAGTGCCACTCTCAGGGTACCGAGGGCTGCCAGCTGCACTTGTCACTGTGCACTTCCTCCAGAAGCCTCAGGACAGCTGCAAACTGGAAACTTGGTAGTCACATCATCCTGACACTGCCTCTGACCATGCAGAGCAGAAGACACGGTCTCTCCTCAGCACATGGCACGTGCCTGGCAGCTGGATTTAGCCTGTGCCTCTGGACTTGAAACCCAAAGGAAAAGAGCTGGCGCCACTCAGGAGAGCTGGCACGCTCCAGGGGAAAGTGGTCTTAGCAGGAAAAAAGGCAAGTGTCGCTCCTTGGTGCTGACAGGACAGACAAAGCCTGGGAAATGTAAGTGCTTCTGGAGCTGCTGCACATACCATGGAGAGAGACAGGCCAGGCTAAGGCTTTGGAACACCCCTAAACATGGACATCGGAACACATGCAGCCTAGCAGCTCAACGTCACCAACTCCAGAAACAATTTTAGAGATGAGCTTGAAGCACCATGGATTCAGAATCAGTGGTTCTCCCTCCTGCAGCAAGCAGGAAGGTGCCTGTTCCCAGCTTTGTGCTGGGAGCAAAAAGTGATTTGTTTCCAGAACTTGTTGTTTTCCCTATTGGTGCTAAAACGTCTCAAAGCTTCTCTTCTCTCTTTGGTGGTTTAAACTCCACCCTCTCCCGATAAATACCACAAGATCTGTGCATTAACCAAACCTTCTGCTTGGGTGCTGTTCTCATTTCAAGAGCAATCAAATGGCATGGCATTGACTCCTTATGGATTTCTGGCCATTTCGAGATTCAGTTTAAGCTGAGAGGTGTTTCCTTCCTCAACTCTGATTCATGGGGCTGGACAGTAAAATCTGGCTCTATTTCAGATGTGTATCAATCACGTAACTATATTACCTTAAAGTCTGATTCACAGCAGGGTAATAAATTTTCCTTTTAAAAAATCAGGATGAAAAGGGCTACACAAGTGTGCATGTTTGGCTACACGTGTGTGAGAGGAACCTACTGCAAAAAATTTGTGGGAAGAAAACAGTGTGTGAAATGAACTCATATGACACTTTTTGCTTTGCAACTGATCCTAGCAAAAAATTGAGATGGATCAGAATCTGTCCTGCAGGATTCAGGGAAGATTTCTATGATAAAAACCAAAAAAGTGGAAATAGGCTTTGCAATGCAGCTTAAAGGTAGCACTTCTCAGGTTAATACATGCAGTACACAGTTTAAAATGTGTACAAATCCTGTAGTCATTGCCTTGAGGTGACAAAGGGAAATCTGAAATATGGAGGGTAGAAGACAGAAAGGGAGAGAGGGGGATTTAAGATTTTCCAGAAGTTCCTCTCCTAGTCTACCTTCCCCCTTCCTTGCTCTGGATCCTCCTAAACCACACTATAAACCAAATGTAATTTAGAGAGCACTCTTACGACGAGTCTAATTCCATCTATTTAAAAACTAGAGTAATGTGGTAAACTGTGAAGTCCTGTTTCCCAGGCTTCTCTTTTCAGAGAACAGTTGTCTTCCCCCGAGTTTTAAATGAGCTGAGGTAATTTTAGGCACTGCTGCAATCTAAGTAGTCGTGGCTACAAATATTTATACTAAAGCCTTTTAAAAGAGTGAAAAAGATGAATTTTAAATAAACTGTGCAGAAGTACAAAAAGATTATGATAGATAGATACTATTTGAAGAATTCTTAGGAGCTTCCTACTGCATTTTTTTGACTTATAGTTAAAGATAGTAGAGCTGAAAAGGAAACTGAGTAGGATTTTTTCCCCAGCTGTTTATGATAGCACAGAGGACTTCTTGGAAAGGAGAACTTGAAATCCATAGCAACCTTCTTATAACAAGTTAAAGCTATTTGTGAAAAGTGGCCAAGGCCCATGATCAACGGATACCAACACACACTAAAAATGGAAGGACAATAAATCTCTGCAGTGCACTAACTTGTGATCATTAAAAAATGTTGTTTTGGGCATGCAGTACTCAGTGAGGAATACTGTCAACTGAAACATATTATTTCAAAAGAAATCTGGATTTCTTCTCATGGGGATGGCCTATACCCCCCACAGAGAAACAACCCAAGTCTACAGGAACACCCCAACTTACTTTTCAGTAATGTTAACAGGAAGGTAACTGTGACATATTAAAAAAAATTAATTATAGATAGCAAAAATTACCACATACAAGAATTCTATGCAAGCCAGACTATCCACCACATACCAGGAATTTTTACTGTCATGGAGGCAGAAATGGGAACAAGATTCTCTAGGAAATATGGATGATCTTCAAAAATAAAATAAAACTAAAAAATTCAAGGACACTTAGCCTGATTTTCATACAGTTCCCTGTCAAAAGATGACAATGCTATCAGAAGTTGCTGGTAGTCTGAAACAAAAGTGTTGCTGCAGCTATGATGGTCTAGAGATATTAGCAAAGATATCTTGCATTTTACATTCCAGTTAGGTTATATCCTTCAAGGAAAATATCTGGCAAGTTCTAAGCAGTGAAGAACTCTGAAAGAAGAGGTACAGAAAGGGCCATCAGACCTTGCTGGTGGATGACTGGACAAAGCCAGAACTCTCAGGTGACTTTCTTCTCTGTACTGAGACCCCACGTGTGACCTTAAGTGTGTCAAAAGAGAGAGCAGCTGTCTAATTTGAGGAGGTGCAAGTCCTAAGTGGGCTTTCATAGGCCAGAGAAAGATGAAAAGAGAACAGAATCCCCTTCAGTGCTGTGTTTAGAGAGCACGGAGCATTTATGAGAACAAAACAAGCAACCTGGTCCATCCACACAGCTTTGTTTTCCTGTTTCTCTGTCCTGTCATCCTATTTCATACTTAAAAGGATTAAAAAAAAGTCATCCCAAACTTTGGGGATTAGTGTGTGGTCATAGGGAGAAGAGCAGCATTCAAATACCTCCTGCAGAAAATGATAATTTATATTTAACAGTTTAGCCTGAACAAGGAATTTTTTTCTTGCACTGGAATATTCTGATACTGAGCATACGAGGCAACCGAGTCCACATATAAAGACAGCAAAATTCTTTACTACCAGTTCTTGAGTGTTATTCAGCACCTAGCAACAAAGCATTTTAGTGTTCAAACAAAACACAGCTCATATTAACAAATGGTACTCAAACCAGCTTATCAAAATAATGTTTGAATGCACTGGTATTCAGCATTTAATTTTTTTTTTCTTGAAACCATTTTAGAGACGACTGACTTTACTGATGCACGTAAACTAACAGAAGTAAGGGAATATACTGCAATCACTGCATTACTCACAGGCTATGAACAAGGCAAAAATAAAGTGTGCATTACCTTTTTATGGATGTTTAGCATAATTTAATAAAGCCGATGTTTATTTCAGAATGAATGTATAGCAGAAGTACTGTTTACTGAACAACCAATTAAAATTATTATTCCTTGCACTCTATTTAATTTTATTCATAAAATCAAAAGTCTTCAAACTCAACAACTTGTAGTAAAATTCTACTTTGTCTATTCCAAAGACAGAATTATTGAAATGTTATCTTTAGAACAGCAGTCACAATGTAAAGTCTGCAGCAGTGAAACCTGATACAAAAACAATTGCTTTTTCCACAGCCATGGGATTTAGGAAATTTCAGGCAATAGAAAAGAGCCTTCAGATTTTCTTTGCTACATTTTTTTTAATTGAGTGCTGAAGTACGCTACACAAACCTACTTGCTTCAATTCGCTGCACCGAGTGATTAAAATGCACAATTTTTGAGAACTATACAGTAAATAAACCACTTCCAGCAGGAAATAGCCTCTAACTTCAACTTATTTCTGTAGTAAAATTTCTCCACATTATTTGGACTCCTGTTCTACTTTCTCAGAAACATCTGTCTCAAGTCCTTGTTTCAAAGCACAAAACTGCAGGAAGGAATCTCTACAGTTTTTATGTGCTATTTTCCTGTAAGATATTGTTGTCACTGTTGTGTGATTCTATGTAAAAAAACCCCAAACCAAACCAAACCAAACCAAACCAAACAAGCCAACATCCATTTAAAACTTAAAAAACATGGATGCAGTTATTTATTAAAATATTTACAGATTCCTTCTTTTATCCCTATTTTAGAAATGCTTCAGGAATTTTAGTGTTCATCACTTGCATCAGTAAGACAAGAACCTTCAGGGCTCTAATCTCTTCTTCAGACAGTTTTCTCATTTCCTCCTGATTAACTTCTAAGATTTCTATTCTTTCACCAGAAATTGGTGGCAGTCAAACTCCTCAGATCCTTGATAGAAATCTGACGTGCTATCAGAGTTTACAGCAGTCGTTAAGGAGGAAATGGGCTCTTTAAGCTATAGAAATCACAGGAGATGGTCTCCTTCATTCATCCTACCAAAAGTTTACTAATTAAAAAAATCCTGAACTTCATTGGACAATCATTATTCTTCCTTCCTTCTTCAAGGGACTGAAGACATAATAAGGCGTCAAATCTGTTCTTTCAAAGGTAGAAATACTGATTTAAAGAGAGAACATGTAGACAAGTTCAGATTTAAATCCAAACCATAGTTTTAAAATTCCAGTGGTTAAATTCACCCCTGAGACTGTAAGGGGTTCACTACAATGCAGAATAATTGCTGTACACCTCAACAGCATTTCTGTAATGCCATAAAATTCTGAATTTTGTCCTTCTTGTTTTAATGTTTCATGCAATTACATTTACAGCCAACTTATAATGTGTACCAGCAGCCTGACACAGTGGAAACATTTGTATGGTATCAGACAGATGAAATAGCAAATGCTATTCCTTTTCATTCCGGGTGGTAAACTCAGCCCTTCCCAGAAGCCTTATCAAATAGATGTCTTTTACTGTGTGCCTTGAAGCTACTTTGCACAAAGAGGAGGTGCAAGGAGGAGGAAATTCCAGACCTGAAGCATGTGCCACCTTTTCAGATTAAAATTCCTTGTCAGTTGACTCGTACAGCAAAATCACAGCCAGGAGTCACTTATCAAAAGTTCCACTCACTATCTACCTTGCAGACAAGCTCTGTTAATCCTAAAATTAAAGGCATCATAATCTAAAAAGGCTTGGTATCAGAGACTGCCACTGTAAAATATGAACTGGCCAGTTTAATTTCCATAGGAATTCTTCTTTTTGCCTGCCAAACTGATAACACCGAATGTGTCTAGTGCCTTTGAATGGCAAAATTTACATCTTACAGTTCAGACACTGCTGCTGCAGGTTTAGCTGCATGTTAGGCAGGGCCCTGTAACCAAGTATTGCATGCTCCTCCAGAGGCTCTACTTGAGGATGGAGAGCTAAGAAGAACTCAGAGACTTCTGTTCACTACCAATCTGCTGCTGACTGACCTACAGCCAAGAATTTGGCATCACTCATGGGAAGTCCTGAAGGCGACTGACCCCCTTGAGCTGTTTCTCCCAACTCCTGCTGACTCTCATCTACACCGCAATAATGGTTCCTGGCCAGCTGCAGAGTAGGGCTGCCACTGGAGCCATAACTTACACTTGTTCCAGAGAGAACAGCTTGTTTCACCGGAAATTATAAACTTATTATAAAATCAGATGTCAAAAAAGCCCAATTAATTAAGTAATGCAAACGGGAGCAAAGCAAATGGAAGTAAGTGAAAATATGTAAAACCTTTGTTTCTTAGATTTACTTGAAAGCATTTTCATGGTTAAATGTGAAATTTGCAGATTCTTGAAGAAGCCCTACTTCTACTTGTATTAATGGTAAAATTAATTCTCTTTTAGTACTGAAGTTCTGATGTGTGCATTTTTGGTAATTTTGTGTGTCTTAGGAACATTGTTCTCAATTATATATGTAATAATGAAATACATAATATTATATTTCCTACAGTCCTGCTTTGAGGCATAAAACCAAGCAAGTCACATAATAGAAACCTACACAAAACAGGAAAAGCATCTTGCATATATATCAAATACTATACAATATAAATACAATAAATATATCCAGCTAGCTTAGTGCTAGAGCAAGAGAGAAATCCACTGGTTCCAGTGATGCCATTTTTCTGGCCATTTTTTCCTTTTCTGAAGCACATCAGCTACTTGGTAAAATATAACATGTTGGCAAAACATAATGTATTGTACTCTGGGCTGCTTCCTGGCATTATGTATTGAGTGAGGTATTTATTTAATAATTAATCATCTCCTGAATGAAATGCTTCCACATGTATTTAGCAACGTCTCTGGATGCTTTACAGATGCAGTACACATTGCTGCAAAATGAAAACAGAGGGCTGAACTCTCCAATTTTAGGTATATGGAAACAACATCAGGATTGCATTTCCTTAACTATTTAATTTTCCAAGGAGACAATAAGATAACTTGACAGTTTTAGGGATGGAAATGCTTCTAAGCTGCAAGAGTAGAACACTAAATGAAGGGTTCAAACTTCACTATGTCAATACAGAACTCCAAATCTGGTTTATGGATATGGCTGAACTCACAATAAGAATACAACATCTGTATGTAAGAAACACTTATGATCCCCAAAGTTAGGAGCCTGTATAGAGGAAAACAGCAATTCCAACAACCAGCATCTGTGACTCCAGTGCCATGAGCAGGAAGAACATTACAATGGAACTGATATTCCCTCCCCTCTCTTGTATTTTCTACAGTTAACAGTTTATTATATAGAGAGAGGGAGAGTTGAACAATCCAAGCTGACAGCTCCTAGTCCAGGGACACGGCCTGGGGTGGCTCCCAGCTCAGAGGCAGCGCTGTGGCTGTGCAGCATTCCCAAGAGCATTCCCGAGAAAGGGAGCCCTGCATGGACCATTCAGGGTCTGCTCCAGGGAGCAGGGGCAGAGCTGAGCAGGAGGAAAGGGTCCTGCTGGATCCAGGGCAGCTCCCTGAGATACCCTGGGCTCACTGTTCACCACATCCCATCCACACCTCCCTGACAGCTGTGTATCTCAATTGCCCCGCTGCTGCACGCTCCACCTTTTAAACCCCAGATAACCCTCCACAGGAGAAAGCACACACGGGTCAGTTGCAGTGTGAGTGGAAATGATGAGTAGAGGAGAAGATAAATCCTTTTCCTAGCAGTGCTGCCAACCCTGAGGCTCTGAAGAGCGCTGCTTCCAGCCCTGTCTGCTGCGTGCCACGTTTCGCTCCCTGCCACAGCCCTGCAGTGCAGACACTTGACAGACAGGGACTGTCCCTTCCCTGACACAGACACACATCTGGGGTCACCACTGACAGCTCTCATCCTCCTCCTCTGGCACACAAACACCACAGCCTGCTGCTGAGATGCTGAAGAGGAAAAAACCCCAAACAAAGCCCCACAAATAACCCTAACCCACTCAAACCCATGCCAAACCCCCTCCCTGCCCTTTGCTGAATTTAACACTCCTGCACAGTGGCAGCTGTGATGTCTGAGGCTGTGATTTGCAGTGCAGCCCTCTGTTTACAGATATGCAACAAAAATAACTCAATTTGGCACAGCAGAACACACATTTACTAAACTCTACAGCCAATAGATCATGTGATGATAACCAAAGTGCAGAAAAGACTTGTCATTTGCATTCCTTAAACCACATGGGGAAAAAAAATCATAAAAAACCAACCAACCAACAAATTCAAAGACCTGTGTGCCCACAAACAGTCAGAACAATGTTATTTTAGTATTGAAACAAGATCAGTCTCCTTTTCTAGATGGAGCATAGCCAAATAGGTGGCCCTTCAGGAAAAAAAAAAAAAGTATTTGAACAAGGGAAGACGAGAGGAGGGGAAAAGAGGAGAAGGCAGAAAAAGGAGGAAAAATATGAAAAAATCCGAATGGAAAATGCGTTTTGTAGAGGAGTATTTTTTTCCCCTCCCATAAAACTTGGTCTCTTGGATATGCTAATAAATGGATTTTGATCATAATTTATTTCATTACCAACTACAAATTGTCCTTACACATTACAGTTTCTCACATCAATCCCTCCTACGAAGACATTAGCGCAGACAAATGGCTCAGGAGGTAATCCATTCACACTGGGAAACAAATTATCCCATAACAATATCCTCAGAGCAGAGCTGCCACAAAGTAAATATCTACTGTGTAATACAAGTACTTAAAAAAATCTTGATGAATCAGGACTTAGGCTATGATCTTGTTCCTTAAAAATACCAGTTTATTATCAAAAAGATCTCATTTGATTTCTTACATCTACATACTTAAGTAATTTTGTATCTATTAGCACCATTAACCTAAATGGGATTTCAAGTATGTTTTTGTTTATCATTTTGACTAGGACTATGAAAGATTAGGGCTACCAATAGCTTATTTCCAGAAATGTCATTCAACCAGTCATTAAAGCAAATTTTCTTAATAGTTACATTTTACAGGATTAACAGTTGATTTAAACCGTGATCTTCAGAACAAATCACCATTTAAAAAAATAATTCAGTCTTTTTCCTTTGAATAAACCATGCTTACTGCTCACATGCTTATCCTTTATTCTACACCACTGAGCATGAGAGCTGGGTATTTTACAAACATAAGGTATAAGTTTTGGTGTTACAAACATCATGGTGACGAACAAAACAGAACATCTCAAAATTCTTGGTTTTATGAGAGCTTTGACGAAAGAATTCAATACTTTCCTAACAGAGGGACACCAAATGTTTCTGGTGGAAAAAGGAGAGCAGGTTAAGGACGAGACCTTTCCAGTTACAGTAAATGTGTCAAAATAGAGGCCTGTTACCAAATAAAATACTTTTAAGCCTGTACTTCCCCAGAACTCCATAATGACTAATTCCCACTGAACAGAGAAAAGGACAGAAGGACCATCAGTGCCTAGAAAAAAGCATCAGGATGACATCATTGCCTGTCTGCTAGCCAGGAAAGGAAGAGAGGGATTATCTGAATAGTGAACATCTGGATTGTGTATATAAAGGCAGTGAAGGATTTTTATACATATTAGTTCACTGAGTTCCACTGAATTTTTATCTTACAAAGAAACAGTAGTGCTACGATACGCTTTTATAATGAAAAAGCAACAGGAATTCCAGTGGTCTGGGTTAGTGTATTAAAAGATACACAAACAGATTTATCATTCACTGCTTCTCCACTATATTTAATTGAAAAAACTTGGCAGATAGTTGAACTTGCAACTCTTTCTTTTTGAATTAAAACAATGCAGCTTAGTAACACTGACTTTCTTCTTTCTGCTAGAGTTTCAGATAGAAAGATTGCAAGTGACATGATTCTGAACTTGAAGAACTGAAGTTCGAAACACACTCAGTTCCCCATCCCAGTATTGTAAAGACTGCTTAAAAAAATCTTACAAGTGAAGTGTTTCCATTTCCTCAGAATACAACTCAAGCCAAATTTGTATTTTCACATTTTTTATCTCTAGAGTTGTTGTACCAAAAAAAAAAAATCAACTTTAATCTAGTACAACTTTATTCAACTTTATTGTTTGCAAAGAAACATTCTTACCTTGAACTGTTAAAGTTGCTGACGCCTCAGCTTTTCCAACCATATTTTCTGCAACACAAGTATACGATCCCATGTCTCCTGCCATAACTTTCCTGATTTTCAAGGTATGATCATCACGGATTTCGTATCTTTAAATACACATAGCAGTTAACAATGAATAGGAATAACAGAACTTTGTACAATTTCTGTAAAGGGTAAAAATATAGGGGATTTGCTCTCAAATATTCTTATTTCTGTATTTCCCATAAGGGAAAAAGAAGTATCAATACTCATAAAATGATAATGTAAAATAAAGTTTTAAAAACTAAATGTATCCAAGTATTTGAAAACCTTATTATGATATTATTTGGACACAATCACAAAGCCCTAACGCAGAACATCTTAATTGTTAGAAATTTTTTAACGTGTAAATATAATAATAGCTATTATTCCTCATCTGAATGAAAGATTTTTGTTAATATGGTTGAAAAGAAAATATTGTTCCCAGGAAGATCAGAATTGCTTGAAAGTCAACATAAATCACAATTCATTCTTTTTTTCTTTTCCTAAAGAACAATGTGGCCTTTTACCAATTTCTCCCCTTTCATCACCCTTCTCTCTTTTTTGTATAATGCAGTCAATGTGTTTCTATTTATGGTAAGTAGATTTTTCTCTTAAAAATGATAGTTTTTATTGAAGCTGTAGACTACATTATCAAGAAGCTGAATTTGTTGGCTGAAGCCAACTGTTAAAGGGTTTCTTCTTTCAGTCCACTCCCCTGAAAGTTTTTAAACTGATAATCAGGATTTCAAAGTAAATAAATAAGAATTTAATCTATCTCTATATCTGTCTCTCACAGGACATATTTATTTTTAATAAGGTGTTTTACTTTTTGGCCTGAATTACAGCAATGACAAAAAAATAAGTTCATTGGAAACCTAGTAACAAAAATATGTATAACCAAGGCAGCTCTCTACATTACCAGACTACATTTTACATCAACTGCAATTCCAGTATATACTTCTTGAAGTTGTAATCCCTTTTACTAATTGTTATACACACTCCAAAACTTTTAGTAATCACAGAAGACTCTTCAGGTGAAGAATTAATCTGTATCTGGTATTACTGGCTGAACTTGGTTATTTTATATTTGTCATGTCACAACAAAAACTTGAGAACGGGCTATTCTTAAGTTTCAACATAAATTGTGACTTCAACTAGAGCACAATGCTAATTAGAAATGTCTAATTAGGTCAAGCCAGGCCTTTTGTATTCAAGACAAAGAAATGCTAGCTGTCAATCACTGAATGGCCCCATCACATTCCAAACTAGACGTCATAAAAAGGGTAACTCCAAGTACTGCACCTTGCTTTTGGCAGCTCCCCATCATCTTTTCTCCATCTCACTGTAGGGACTGGATCACCTCTTGCCTCACACTTAAACTCCGCGCTGTCATCCACAGTCACCGCCAAATTGCTCGGTCTCTTCACAAAAGATGGCCTCTCTAAAGGGAAAGGAAAGGAAAAAAAGGATTAATCCAGCAGTTCTGTGTCCGAATGGCACAGGATTTCTGTGAGGTGGCTCACAGATGCCAGCAGCAGCAACTGTTCCATGCAATAATTTCCAGTGCTGCATCAGAAAGGCAATGTTTTCTTTCACCAGCACACATGAAGTGAAACAAAGCCAAAAAAACCCCAGAATGTCCTCTCTGTAGTTCATTAAAGTTTCTTCTATCCCTGACTTAATTTGCAGGACATGCATTGTCCAAGTCCTCACCACAGACAAATTAATTGCTGCATACTTATGCTTAGACTTTCTGGAACAAAAGGGGATCTCAGTAAAGGCTGTGTTATTTTGGTAAACCCTTCAAATTTCAGGAAAAGTATTGATAGACTTTTCTACCTGTAACAAGATTCAAAGCTGTAGGTTGCTGGGCTATTCCTACTTTCATAGTTCCACACCAAGCTGCAGTGCAGTAAGGTTTGCACATTCCCAAGGATAAAAGGGGTTTTAAACAATTTCTGGAATATTCCAGGAATGACCCATCTAGAAGAGCAGCACCAGATGACAACAGCATGTCCATAAAAAAACTGGGAAGGTTTAACAGGAGAGTGTTTGGCAGGTTCCTTTGCCTAAGGCAGATGAACTTTTTGTCTATAAACTTGTGAAAGCTCTGAGGGAGTTGAGAAGGCAGTTGCATGTTTTGACTTGTATGTATTAAAGATATAAATATCCTCCCCCTGGAACTGGAAGAGTCTGAAGCCATTGGCACCATCAGGAAGTGTGAATACCCAAAAATACACCACAAATTTCTCACAGGAGTACAAAACGACCAGACAGAAGGATAAAGAGACAATCCCATGCTCTTCATGTCTCACACTTGTGTTTGAAAAAAGCAGTTCTAAATACTACTCAGGCTTTGCAGATATAGAGATTCAGTATTACAAAAACTTAATGGTTCAAAAAGGAAATGTGAACTGAACAAAACCTTATTAAAAAAACCCTTCCTTTATTCTCGAGGATGTCCAGACCAGCTGGACACTTGTGGTGTAGAAAACTGAACTTTGCTGGCAATGCTAGGAAATGATGTTAAATGAAATAGCAAGATGATCTTTAAGCTGTCAGTTCTAGCCTGGGTTCATATACAAGAAGTGAGAAATAAAACAGATCTACAGACATAAATCTAGCTGTGAATTAAAAAGTTACAAATACAGACAATCCCCTGCCCTGGCCCCTTTCTTGTAGGTGCCGAAAAAACGAAACCTGAATGTAAGAAAAGTACATTCTAGATTAAACCTTAGAGCAGGAACAGTTTGGGGAAGAATATTTAACTTAACTACGCAAGAGAAAAAGGACTGATCTGGTAAGTCCAGGACTGCTGCCCAACTGCAAAACCCACAAGAGGCACATTGTTCTCCAGATCAGTTTCCTAAAGGAAGAGTAATGGACTTCCACGAGTTTTTGTCTGCCCATTCATAACACCCTTATTCAAATGCAGAAGCGGATAAGGGAAATCAGCACTGATTTAAGGATCTATCTTTGTCACACAATTCTTTGGTACATACAAGGAAAGCTTAGCAAGGATCACTTTGAAACTTTCTAATATTACAGTTTCTGGCACGCAATCCTCCCTCTGATCTAAAGCAGAGACCTAAAAGCAAAGTTCAACTTCTAAATAACCAAACCTCATAAATAGAAGATTAATGTAGAAAAATTTTAATATATGAAGTCAGCATATTTCTCGTGCTTTTTCACGCATATCCAAGTCTGAGTTGAAAGAATAAGGTGTATTAAAGATTTCTAGACACAGACTGGTGAGATCTTCAAAGCTTTACTGCCCCATTTGAAAACAAAACCTCACTGGTTTCCCCAGGCTGAAAATCTGAAATATGTCTGAAAGGAACAAGAGATGAGGAAAAAGCCAGACAGAGCTCTGCCTGCAATGCATCCCTCTTACAGGTGTTTAGCAAGAGTAGTATTTTTTCAGCCTAAGTTACCAAACTGTCCAGCCCATGATTCCCTGGTTGGCAGCAGACTAGTGATGAGCTATTAACTGGTACAGTTAATTAGGAGCCTGGTGCCAGGATTTTACTCATGACTTTCAAGTTTAGGTTTTGCTTGAAACTTGTGAAAGTCTATGTGACAATAAACTCCCTCCCCTAGTGTTTCAAAAGTGTTTATACAAAACCAAAATGAAACAGTACAGGGGATCACAAAGTCTTCCTCAGCTTCCAAAGGGTTACACGTTACTTTCTTCCTGGATATTCAGTTTGAACAATTTTAAGATAGCATAAAATCTTGTTTTATTAAGGAAACCCCTGCTTCACATGAAACTCTGAACAGGTCTTCAAGTTGCCCGAGTCTTAGATCTACAAGGCAGGGAAGACAGATAAAAGTGCCAAAGACTGACAAGACAGCGCTTAAACAGGAATTAAACAAAAATAAAACCAACAACCAGCTACCAGTACTGCAGCAGCACTGTGATGGAAACCAGTGTGCTGTGAACTAGGGTTTGAATGGTTTCATCTAAAGATAAAACACCTATTTCTTTTGCAGAAACAATCAAGCTATCTCAAGCCTCCTCTACTTTAAAGTAAAATGGGACATATTTTGAAGGAAAAACCACTTAAGTTCTCCTATGCTGAAGGAATACTGAGATTGCACTTGGAGTTACAGCTTCCCTTCTGAAGTAGCAACAAAACATGCAATTTTCAGCTAAGCTCAGCTATCTTAAATGAAAACGTATTTTTTGATGCTCAGAGGGACTATCAGTAGGATCACTTGAACAAGCAGATCTGTTGTAGCTTCAAACACTCAGTATACACTCCTATAAATGAAAGGATAATTATCCCAAATAGAAATTTAGAATAATTCTGATTCTCTCCAGTAAGATGGAAAAATTAAGGCTCTGCTTCTTAACCTTGTTAGTTTTTGTTTTGCTGTTATCTCACAATACTGATCCAGTCATGGACACTGGAATTATTTTCAGTTTGAGAACTATGTACAAAAGCATCTTCTGATAGGAAAATTATCCCAGCTGGGCTGCAGGGCCATTAACTTCCTCCTATTTGCTAGAACACAACCATGAGAAAAACATTTTCAACACTGAAAAGGAAATGGGTGAGAATAATCCTTAGAGAAAGGCTTACTAGGAAAAACAAAAGATGGACATTTTCATCACGAGAGTCTTAAAGGAGTTCTTACCTAAAACAGTGAGCTCTGCAACTTCGCTTTCACGTTCTCCAACCATATTTGTTCCAACACAAACGTATTTGCCAGCATCATTCTTTCTTGTGTATGTGATCATAAGCTTTCCTCCTCTGATCTAGGACAAATCAAGGGTAACAAAAATACTTTAATATGAATTATCGATTTAATAATATTAACTTGAAAAATATTTTGTTACAGATAACGAAACAGAACAAGCCACCACTGATTTTCCATATCACATAATGAAGTGGAAAAAAATTACTATTAGCCTAATTTCCTTCACTTATGCAAAAAGCTCGTGTTTTAGTTTTACATCAGTATTTTAAAATCTCTGAGATTTGGGCCCTTGTTAGTATTTTCTTCATTCTGTGTAATGTAATGCTGGCTGTTCACTAGCCTGTTTAATGCTTGTTAGCCAGAAGGACTACAATTCCTTCCATGTACTGATACAATCAGGTGGAGAGTAAAAATTAGCACGAGACATAAATCTCATTTTCACGTCAAGTGCGGCAATTACTTTTTCCTGACAAGAAATATGTGCACGCTATCCCTGCTGCTGGTCGTGTTCATTATTATTCATGAATTCGGTGTTTGTTTTGGTTTTCATTTCTAGTACCAGTGAAGGAAATTCTTTATTCTTTAGTTCTTCACCTTTAAATAAGTAACTTTAAAGGCTGATAAGCAGATGAGCGGAAGCAATTAAATTCTTACTGGGAAATGAACAATATTCTGCTCTTAATTTTGAATTCAGCTTTTGGGTGATAATGGAATTCCAGTAACCCCCAAATTAGAAAACACACTTACCTTTGTGATTCCAAATCTTATCATGTTATATAAAAATATACATTAAATGCTTATGAAAATACCTGATCTTCCTTTAAAAGGATTTATTCTCCCGTTTTATTGACCAAATGGCTGAACAAGTTTCAAAGTTCACCAAATGCAGCAAAATTTGTGTAGGCAGCTGAATATGTACCATGTTTACTTTGATATACAAAAGGTTCCTAATTACATAAACTACATTTTGAAGTGCACATATGCTCACGAGCCCAATCACTTCTGAAAACCATTGCAGTTCAGGGAATGGGTGGAAGTAGACAATAAATAAAAGCCAGATATGAAGCTACATGAAAGGGTCTAATGTGGTCAGTGACAAGGAGGAGAGTGTTCTCAATATGAGGTATTTAGCTCAAGTTGCCTGCAGCTAGAAATCCATCCCTGGAAATTTGACATCTCGAGCAGTGTTGGGCTCTGATTGTCATTGTGGGATGTACAGGCACAAAGATGACAGTCAGTTATTGAGATAAATGGACACGCACGTGGAACGTAGATAGCGCTGCATACAAATTTCATTCTGTTGCCTTTGGCACTCATTGCTTGAGAGCACAAGAGATATGTCCTTTATCATTCAGAAAGCTGGTAACGCTGAAATTTCAGTGGAGATTTGAGGCATGAGGAATGAAAAAATAAAGGTGACCCGCAAACACATATTTTTCAAGAATCTATGTGCATTTTTAGATTGCTGACTGCCTGAACTGGTAAGCAGGAGAAGAGAATGTAAAATATAACTAGAAGTCTATCTATATTTATTGCTGTTTTACATCTCCCTAAATCACAGAAAGCAATTTATTTTCCAAATAATGTATGCAAAGAATTTAAAGAACCCACAATTTTCAATTACTTCCACTTGCATTTTGGGGTATTTGTATATCCAGATACATATGCAGAAGTATATACCTTTTATGTATATAAATACTGACCACATTGGATATAACAAAGAAATAAAATAAATATTTTATCTATCGCAAGAATTTTCCAACTCACCTGATGATTTAAAACCCATGTAAACTGAAATCAGTGATGTTTGTGCATGTCTTCAGAGCCTAAATCCTAGTGACATTCAGTAGCATTTGTGCTCCTCTGTTATTTTAGCACTTAAGAAAATCCCATTCAAATCCACCACAATATGACACAACTGCATCTCTTGCACAAATTGTAACCTTAAGCAAGAGCAATCCTAGGAATGTCTTGTAGGAATCACTACAAGACTCTCTTCAAAGTGTAGATGGAGAGAAGCATTAAAGCAGAAACGTATGAAAAACTAAAAAGTCATTGAAAGCTGCTTTTCTTGCAAGTTATTTGAGATTTAGATAGAGACACAGAGGAAACATTCCCTCATGGATGTTGAGGCAGACTTCCTAAGATGTGACATGCATGCTGAAGGAAGCTGTGCTTACAGGATGGAATTCTGAATGCACTCGCATAGGGGTTTCTTTTATTTGGTTGCTTGGTTTTCTTAAAACATGAGAAGGGTTTAGAACTTTAGCTACAACGATGGTTAGTCCACATGGAATTGTGATGAATTACACAGCTACAATAAAATGTGCCACCCCTGGATGTGGAATTACACGTGTCTGTAACTGGAGCAGTCACAGATGGCTACAGGGAAGTGAACTTGCCCTGGTGGGCAATTACCAAAATTCTTCATTGCATTTTAAACAATTAGGCACCCACCATCTCAATAAGAACTCATCAATACCTTCAGTTTATTAACATGACATTGCAAATAAAAACTGCAGCTATGAAAAATTTATGTTGTCTATGTGCAGTATTTATCTCAACAGGAAATCCCAGAAATACCTACAGACCATACACCAAATGGCTTTAAGGGTAAAAAAGTACACAATGAAAGGCATCCATGTGAAATTTGGTAGGAACACATAAAGACTCACTGCTGAATTTGTCTTACTAAGTTCATATCCAGTAAGTCCACTTTATATCCAATACTTAGAGCTGTAAACAGTCAAATCACCTTTGGAGACAGTATATGAAATCTTGCAAATTAGAGCTATTCATAGTCTGTGTATACTTAACAGTTAATGAAGACATTTTCATTTGAGTGCTCTGGCTCTTCTCATATTTTTGCCCCTGCCCCAGAATTCACCAGCTGGACTTTATAGCAGTAAATGATGTAATGGTTTGCAAAAGTGACAGGCAGTGTACCATTACATCCCAAACCTCCTGAAGAGTTGTGACCATGCTGAATGCCAAGAGAAGTCCTTTCTTCCTAGTAAACAAAATATAGAAAACAGTTTATTCCACTACTCCAGCAGATATGGCTGTGTCGTGGGAAAAGAATGGCTTTCCTAACTGCCAAAGCTTAAAGTCTAATTCCGAAAGTAAGTGTCATGTTTCATTTATACCAAAATGAAGCCAAGGCACTTTTTGACTTTTCATGCCTCTTCAGGATTTTGTTCTGTGCCTACCAGCAAATCTATCAGGGATTTGCAAGTAGGATAATACAAGAATAGCACTGAATTCTAATAAGAGAGAAAGATTGTGATCAGCATTTCACAGATGATCTTCAGCTGCCTGTAACATGTATGGATTATTGTACGTATGCTAAGAAAATATATGATGGTATGGTGACTTACAAAGACTTATCGAAAGCTATTTTCTATGACCTGCCTGCCTCACCATATTTTTCTCCTCATCAGTAAATTGTTCATTCAAGCAAGTCCACTTCATTTATTTCTTTAAACAATAGTTGGAGATGTTCATACAGAAAGCTCTAGGCACCCACAGAGTTAACTAGGTCCAGAATTGTAAATTATGGCCACCCAGCAGCAAAAAATCATATACAAATAATGAATCAACTCAGTCAGCCAATAAATCAAATCCATAAAAACTTACCCAAGGGTTCTACAACATACCACCAAGAATTCAGGATAGCTGTACACACATATATTCTTATTCTAAGACCATATTTTATATACCTATGTGCGTTGTGTATATGTGTGTAAATTTCTGTATGTATAAATCCATACCCATCTGTCTGTGTTATGAAATATTTTTATGTATGTGGGTGATTCATTTACTTTTCACAGAAATGTGGTATGAAATATGAGACAGAATGAAGCCATAAGAGAAATGCTTGGGAAGTCCAAATATAAATGTGACTGACATTTTTTTTTTTACTTTCTTTCAGTTCCTAGTTTAATTCTATTTAATAAATGAAATCTGCTCTGTTGCAAAATAATTCTAAAGCAAACAAATTCATAGGAAAATCAAATTTAGACTGCAGAATGAAATACTGACTTCTGTTTGTATAGCCAGGGCTTCTCATATGTGATATCACAAATTTCATATATTTCAGTCTTCTACAGTACAGCGTACACAACAACCCATTTTCTTTAAATTGGAAGTGGTGGCCATGTGATATTAACCTGTCAGACACTGCCTTTGCTTTAAAAGTGTATCATTTAATTATAAATAACAAAATAACAGTCGAAGTACAAGGTGAGTTCAGGCAATTGTAATTAATAGTGTCACCAATGGTATATCCCAGTAAACTGGAGCCTTTATTTCTTAGTTAAGAAACACAGAGTTTGTTAATTTCCCTCTGTCTGGTCTAGCATCCAAAAATATCCATTTGACAATTTACCATTGTGGCAGAGGCTCTAAGGCATGGAACGCCAGCAATAGAAGGCAACTTTGCAGTTTGAACAAAGTTGAACAAAAAAGAGTACAAATGACTATCTATCTTAAATTTTTATTTAAAAATTTGTATCTTGTTCCAAGCCTTGTGAATCCCACGTATTCTTCCCTACCTATTATAGCATGCTTAAATATCAGACACTAGACATCAAAATGTGTTTGGAACAGGTCTTCAACAATGATTAAAGTTTATTCTTGTTTAACTTCAAAGTTCAGACAGAGGCGTCTGTCCTGCTTTCCGTTCCATTCTCTGGGACCCCAGGAAGGTACATGCTGCCTCCTCCAGATCAAACACATGAAAAATTCTATTTGAAAGTAGTCTGAAACATTCTTTCAAGTGGTCTTCCTGTGCTGTAAATCTGTCATGACAAAGTGCAAGCCAATTGTTCCCCCCTACCATACAGACCAACAAAACAGCTCTGCAATACAGACAGGCCTGAAGGCAGCCCAAAGGAAGGTGCAAAATGCATAGGAAGGTGGCTTTACGTAAAAAGAAAGTACTTAGGGTAGATAAAATGACAATAGATTCAAGCTGCTGCTTCTGGCACCCCTGCCAATCCAGCTAGGATACATCAGAGGCAGAATCAGATTCAAGTCTGCTCATAAGATGCCTTTTCCCACTTTTCTGGCCTCATTATTAATGGCTGTGACTACAAGAAGATGGATATCTACAAAGGCTTAAGGGTTATGTGTGTCCTGAATTGCTTGGTGAAGTCAGAGGCATCTGAGAGTTATTCAGCCCTTAGCATTATCACAAGTCACCAAATATCAGAATTACTGTGTGTGTTTGATACTTCACCCAACAAGACTGTAGAAATGGCCAAGATACATGCAGAATGTCATAAATCAAATGCAGAAAAGAAAAACCCATGCCTCAGCATATGCAGTTTTCAGGAGTTTAAAACTGTAACAATTCCAAATTAACTTTCTATAAACATTTGGCTTTCGTTAACCACAAAGGAAGATTTAATTCACAGTAATCCGTATTGGCTCACATTAGACAGAACTAATTTCTGAACAGACAGCTATGTTTATCTGGCAATATCTGAACCAGTAAAATACTTCCCTGAAATGCTTTCACAGCTATAGTACAAAACATTTTCTATGCAATACTTCCTTTCTTATTATAAACCAAGATTAAAATCTTACAACAAAAGCATGTTACAAGTATCTTAATGGTCTTAAATCTGTTCTACAAAGATCACAAAAAAATAAAAAAGAAGAAGCAAAGGCTTCATAAACTGTTTTTCACATCGTTATTTACCAAGTACAGAAAACGCACTAAACTCAACTAATGGACAACACGTAGGAACATTCTATGGGTCACTAAAATTATATCTGGAACTAGCGATCTTTCTGCAACATCCAAAGAAGGCCCAGCATGGGAATGATGTGTTTACAATGACAACTGTGAAATTTCTGTAAAACTGTAAATTTAACCCCATGCATAAATCTCCCCTGGATGCACTGGTGCATATGTAGCTTTCCCTACAATCAGTGATTGAAATCAGAAATAAAAGTGAACTTGAACTGAACTCCATGTCTGGTATGTCTTCATTTCTCTCCCCTTAAGCAAGTCAGATGATTTGAAGTATCAGTTACACATGAATTTTCTTCTAAGCATCACCACTACTGTGTTATTTACACTCTTCCAAGGATAAAATCTCAGACCAGCTGGGGTTAATTTGCCACACAAAATCTCCCAGTTTTTAATTACGTTACCTAAAGAATCACAAATGTAATAAGGAAAAATAATACTAACAAACCACAAATTTTAAAACACATTAAAAAATCCTACCTGGTAACCATAAAAGAAACTACATAACCCAAATCTCCAGAGGAATTTAGCAGCCTGTTTCCCACTGAGAGCGCCCAAGACTGTAAAAGACAGACCAAGGTCACTCTGAGGGGCTGTGTTAAAGTCACCAAGGATGAAGCCAAGGGCCCACCTACATGACCAGACCCAACTCTGCAGGTGGCAGATCACACCCAAACCCTGCAGACAGCACCAGGGGTGGAGGGAGGCGAGTACAACCTCCATGACTTTCCAAAGGGGTCCAGATTCTGCTGCTGATTCCAAGGGATTTCAGTCATTGCAGATAGTGACAACATTGACTTATTTTTCTGAGTCTGGAGCTAATGTTGGCAGGATGACAACATGTATTTAAGACAACTGCATATCGTGAGGTGTATTTCATCAATAGGAAATTTCCTACCTTCCCCTAAGAAAAGAGCAGCTGTGCAGAGCACGAGCCTTCAACAGCAGAGCCCTAACTTTCAATTTCAAACTTTAGAAGGATGGGTAGGTAAAACTTCACAAACACTTGTAATCTGATGAAAGACATTTCTCAGAGTGCAGATCTCTCAAAGCCATTGTGCTAAAATACGGGATTTTTCAGGGTCCTTATATAGGGTCTTCTGAAGGGAACTTTTCTGACAGGACTCGAGTTATCAAGAGATTTGAAGCAGAAGTTCATAGGTCTTCTTTTACCATGAACTCCCCCAAGAAAATTGAAGGCCTTCAAGATGCAAAACCAAGGTTCTCCTAGACTTACAAGTGCAATTGTGAAGCAACAACAAAATCCTCACAGTTTGAGAGGAGGGAATAGAAACGAATTATTCACATTTTTCTCTTGGCTGGTCTGTGCAGCAGGTCATTATTTTCAGCTGTGGCTTCATTCACTCAGTGACCTTCTGAGGTGCAGGAGTTTTGGCTCAGACTCCCACTTGTCTCGAAGAGAAGGCACATCCCCTCCGAGCCTGGCTGCCCACTGCTGGCTCCTCACTCAAGGGATGCAAATCTCAGGCTCCCGGATCCTTCCCGTGACCGCTGCACTTCCTGCACTAAATTGCCTGTGAAAGCTTTCCTCCCTGGAGCTGGCACAGCAGCTTCCCAAGGGAAGAAGGATTTTCTGAGTTCCTCTGGGGGTAAAGCTGAGCTCCTTATGGCAAGAGAACACAAACTGCAAACCAAGCTAAGCAAATAAAATTAGTCACAGGTGACTAAAATGCAGTGGATTCTTTCATACGTGTCCAAGTTTATATTTGCACAGTTTTAGATTTTGTGACAGATTTGATTTCTCATTTAAAACATTTTTTTTCAAAACTTTATAATCAAGTTAACTCCCAAAGAAGTTTTGGCCCTGCCAACTAAACACTACAAATAAACAAGTATTTTGCAAAACTAACCTTGAAAAAAATATAAAATGTTTTCTAACACAATTAAAATCCTACTGATTCTCTGTCTTTTGACCAAGATGACATGCCATGGACATGAGACCACACTTCAAAAGGAGTGTATACACCTATGTTAAGTTTCTATTGCATTTATCTCTGACTGAGCCTAAGCTTAGTAGAACTCTTTTATAAGAAATGCTGGACACACAAAGTTGTGAAAACAGTAAACCTTTCCCATCATTTGTGGAGCACTCTCAAAAAGAGGAGCATATGCACCACAATGCTGATTTTTCATGAACAGTTAAACACAGAAGTCATATATTAATCTGCCACATTTCACTCTTCCATCACCGTTCACTAGAGCTCTCATGACTGCAGCACATGCAAATCATAAATCACAGATTTCCCTGTGTTTTTTGTGGTCTGCACACAAGCCTTGTGTTACAGGACTGAGGCGAAAACCTGCAGTCACAGGCAACCACAAGCAAATCTTGAGTGTAACTTTCATTATTACTGAAGGAGCACTGAAAAACCACTGGGCTTGGCATTACAGCTGCAGAAAGGCCTCTGCTTGGAAGATGCTAAAATGTAAACTTGAAAAGAATAAGGAGGAGAATGTATGCACAGAGAGGCAGAGATCAAATCCCCCAATTTCCCCAGCTCACAGAGCAGCCCAGAATCATTATTTTTGTGCTCAACTTTAGATCCTCCAGAGAGACTCCACAGGCAGGGAATGACCTCCAGATCTTGGTCGGTTCACAAACACTCAGCCCTCTGTTGCCACAGACTTTACAACACAGGCTGATCTTCAGCAACGCACAGTGAAGCCAGGAGCTACTCGGAGTTTCTCTGACTCAAAAACTAAGCCAGCACAGGTTGCAATGAAGCAGAACAAAGCATACACTGTTCCCATTCTCTATCTGCACTGGGAGCACTGCTCCCTGATGCTCATGTGTTTCCCACTGCCATCCTTTGACTGTGATACCCCGTGAGCGCTGCTGTTCCAGGCTGGACACTGAGGAACACGCTCCAGTGGCAGCAGGAACAGGCTGCCCTCCACTCGGGCTCTTCCCACTTGCCTTTGGAGCTGCAAACCCTCATTGCTCAGGGTATAAATGGAAGTGGTTACCCTGTGAAAAACCAGAGAATGAAGGGACTGAAGCCTGCAAAGCAGAGCCTCTCGCCTTGCCTTGTCTGCTCGCGGCTGGGGGCTGCCCGAGCTATTCAGGGGGGCTCTGGAGCCCTGCTGGGATAATTGCTTCCTTTGCAGCAGTTCCTTGCTATTCTTCTCAGATGCCACAGTGGGTTTAAACTCCCGGCACAGTTCTTGCTGTTGTTAAAAGGGTATTGTAAACTGCGCCAATGGAAAAGGCTGAGACAGAAATGTGGCTGGAAGCGGGGGAGAAAGTGTTCTGGACACTGAAAATACTAGCTGCTCGACTTTGCACATTTGTATTTGCAAAGCAAACTACAATCTAGCCAGCCAGGTTCTGTATGGAAATCAGTCTCCTGTTTGCTGATGTTTGCTATTATTGGAACAGGCTTGTAAAAATGGTGGAGAAATTGAAACTACTCTGCACTTTATTTTCCTGTCTGTGAGCATGCCTTTTTTAGAATTAGTACTATCCTAACATAAATGAGAAGCTTTGACGTCTTCTGTGTGAGCAGTGTAAAAAGAACATAATGAGTAAGAAGTAACCTTTACAGAAAACTAAAAGTGTTACTTGATCAGATTTCAGTTCACTTGGTACAAATTACCTTTTTTATGACAGTGACAGGAAGTTAAAAACTGCAATATGCACTCCCACAATATACTTTCTTCCCCAAAAAAAACCAGAAAGAGCCCACACTATGCTTCCAAAACATGCAAACACAAATATTGAGTCTGAAGCAAACACTTAACTTTTAAAGACATTACTGTTTCTTTACCAGCTACTTAGCATGACAAACTGGGAAAAAAAAAAGTCATACTTTTGCATTTAAAAGACTCAATAATATAAATAAAAATATTTACAGGGAAAATATTTTAGATTGGCATTTCTTTGTGTTGTAAGAAAAATGATGCAAAAAACACACTAAAGAGTGCCAGAGAAAGTTGACCCATGTGAACAGGCAAGGAACACAATATTTAAAGGACTGTCTTGGTAACATCCATGCAAACAAAAGACCTTATCAATAAACTTCCTTAGTCTTCTTGTCTCCTTTTCCAACACAAATATTAACAGGATCGACCCCTACTGCACTTACAGCGTGTCACATCAGTACCCCGATGTCTGCACCAAGGTATAAGCTTAGAGAGAAGTTTCTTGACAATAAAGATCACCCTTGTTTATCTTAGAGGATACAGATCCACAGTTTTCACTTATTTATATCCAGAAAAGCTAAATTATTGATATTTGCTACTCTTGCAAATTAATTTTTAATGGAAGATTCACAATATGGTTTTCAACTTTGAATAAACATTCCGAATTAAGGGGAAAAGATCTAAGAATTCTTAAGTATGATAAATATAAAAAGAAATATTCAGCTAATCTGAGAAATCATAAAGTGTGCATAGTATTTTGCATTGCATTATTAGTGACTATCCTTCATGTGTTTAAATCAGACTTTTTCTAAGACAGACATTGACTGTTGACTTTGGAAGACAAAAGAAAGCCAAGTTCTACTGAAAATGGAAGTCAATCATACCCAGAAAAGTAGTAATTTCAGAGAATGTTTGATGAAGAGGGTAAAAAAAGTGTTCTGATGATTCTCTTCTCCTTTTAAATAGTTTCATGTGTTATTGCACATTTGACCAAAGTGCCATAAAATCTTAAATAGTTTTGTCCCTTGATGAGATTCACTTTCAGTGGATTGCAATGAAATATTGCATGTTTTCTCAGATCTAAATTTTGGCAAGCAATGTTTAGTAGAATATAACATGAATATTTTTACTATATTTCAGAAGAATCTTAAATATTCTTAAGCTTCTGAAAACAAGAATTCTGGACAATCCTACTAGATTCAAAATTTTGTTTGAGATCTGGCAGAACTAATGCATAAATGCTGTATTACAGATATTATTACTGGCACTTTCAAACATGCATGCCAAAAGCAATCTGATATGCAGGCCATTCCATGCATGGAATATTAAAATATTAAAATATTTGCTGTATTTAGAGTTGCCTTTAATAATGTGTTAGATTTGGATCTTGGCTCATTGTGCAAACTAATTTCATAGGGGGATTGCCTGGAAATTTACCACAAAGGTATTACTTTATGATCCTTTAGTTTATGATGAGTTTATGGACTTTTCAACAAATGCTTAAAAGAAATTCACCTTGAGCAGAGGACTGGCCTGACATACTTGTAGCCCAAGCAGCAACTCTGTCCTTGAGACATGAGAGGAGGCAAAAACCAAAGCAGGAAGAAGGATTTAATGAAATGGACACTTCCTTGAGGAGCAAAAGAACAGAAGCTCACTAAGTGTGGACTTGGAAGAAGGAAGGTATACACATAGGATTCCATTGGAAAGGAATTTCATATGCTAAATTAGTCACATAGATACCAGAGTAGCTTCAAGTGTTTCTTTTTCTGTTCAATCATGTGGTTAAATCAACAATACTTTGCCTTTTCAGAAATCTCTTTCGTGGAACTGCCAACTACTCTTCCAACACTTCCAAAGGGAAAAACCATTGGATCACACCTAACTGGAGTTAGCGTAATTGTTATACTATTCAAAGTTTTCAGACAAGTCTAAGAGAAGGAAAATTACATAAATCTAAGTGAAAGGAGTGATTTTTAAGGCTTTTTACCTAAAAGACTGTGTTCAAAGTGTTAACAGAGAGGACAGACAAAGATACAACGCTGTCCCAGTATCATCTCTGCTCTCCCAGCTGAATGTAAAGTGGACAGAGATAACTTTGTGTATCATTTGAATGCTGCAGATTGGTACCTAGGTGTAACGTTTGCAGACTTATTTTAAAGACTGCATTTTGTAGCAAGTAAGATGCAAAGAATACAAAGGTAAAAACTATTAGACTATGGGCTGCTTGGGGTTAAAAGTAATCTCCTCCACAAGCAGAAAGAAAAAATCCCTTTGCATTCTCCACAACACCTGAATAAATACATCATCTTTAGCTTATAAAACTTGTCAACACTAGTACTATCAATTCTCCAATGAGAATTTGTGGAGGTCCTTTGAAACAATGTTCGGAGAGGAAATTAATAGATTTTGGCATCTCTTGGTTTCATTTTTTCATGAACACAAAACTGATGGTCATTAACAGCATCCAGAAGTAGGTCTGGCCAATCAAATGGCCTACCTGTTTTATCAGAGGACAATCCTGGAAAAAAAAAATTCAACGCTCCTAAGAGCACATTAAAAATCATAGAATTGTTAAGGTTGGAAAAGATCTTCAAGATCAGTGAGTCCAACTGTTAGCAAAGAATATATTAAAACAATACTGTAATACAACTTGGAAAATCTGTGTCAGCAGGCTTCTCTTATGAAAGAGCTCCCTCGGCTAGTTATCAGTGCCACAGACAAGTATTTGTAGATACCATTTTCTGGATTAGGAAAACAAATCCCGTTTTAATTATAATCAGCTTATTATCCAACATGATACCTTGGTAAGAAAATTCCAAATAAGCAAAGGGTTCTTAACTTGTTAGTAAATAGAACTTATCCCACAGAACCAATACTTAATGCTGTCATTTTGTCTGGCACCACACACTTTTTGGCACTGTGCAGCAGGTATGAATGTGCCCATTTTCAAATTTTAACAGAAAATGCTTCTTCACCTTTTTATTTTTATTTGTAGTCATATGGTTGCTATTTTAATAATTAAGAAAAAAGTGAGATAAAGCTGAAATTTTTAAAATTTCACATCTATTTTAACACAAGATTAGGAAGAAATACAATTTGCTCTCAAAAATCAACAAGACATATTCCTATGAAAAAGCAGTGAGGGACTGAGATTTGTGTTTAAGTTCTGTGAAAGAGTGTAGGTTGATAAAGGCTCCAAACGCACAGGTATCCCTAACATCACAAGCTGTAATGATGTGTTAACCTTGGTGACAGTCAGAAGAGAAGGGTCAAAGGTTCAGCTGGCATCCCTGGGGAGGATCCTTCAAGGTGAATTTGAGACTCATTGACAGGGCAGCACAGTAAAACTGACACTGCAGTCTGAGAAACGTGCATGTTACAAAGAGGAAGAACTGCCTTTTCCTTCAACTTGCTATTCACAGCAGGAGAAAAAATGGTCTTTGTTGAGATGGGTAAAGTAGGGAGAACACAGTTTGCTACCAGATGAGATCCTAAAGGAGAACATTTTTAAAGATTACATTTCTTTTTGAATTGAAAATAATTATCCGAGCAGGCTTGCCATTTAATTTATTCTGGTTGCTCCAGCTACTCTTAATTTTGCATATTTCAGAAGTTATTTCCCCATGTCCTACTTAAAAACGTTCAGACTGCTAAATTTAAAGTTTCTCCTCCTGCTGAAAAACCCATTACAACTACCTACGTTTATTAACTTCAAGAATAACAGATACAACAGATGACCCCTTACAACACCAAAGCCTTCTATTATTGATGACAAAAGCAGAATAACAGCTGTCACCGCCAGTTGCCTAATTTCTAATATTCAGGAATGACAATGCAAAAGATACAGGCAAGACATGGGAATTTACTTAGCAGAAAGTCTCATTAGAACAAAAATTGAGAATCAATGTGCAGTATGTCCACAAAACTCCAGCTGGAATACCTTAAGTACCTTAATAACAGACAAGTCAATAAAAACAAGCGAAGCAGTAACAACATTAGCAACAAAAAAAGTGAAGAATGTAAATTCATTTAGCACTTCAAAAAGAGGCTTCTCTCTTGCTATAAATTATACTATATACTTTCTTGGGAAGTATTAGTCTCAGGAAAGACAATGGTAAAACTCACACTGATTTCAGTAATGCCAGAATTCCACCCTGAGAGTTCAGGATGTGTGCAAACAGTATTTTAGTGAAACATGCTAACCATGCAAATTTCCCAGGAGTTATAATCATGCAAAGTACCTGCTCTGTAGACATTCCTAAATGATTACAAGCCCTTGAGATCCTTGAATACAAGGGACAATAACCTCAAAACCACTCTGACACTTCAGCATAGAGCTTGAATGACAGAGATGTTTCCTTTATAATCACAGAAAACCTCCAAGTATTTGTAGCTGGGCTAGATCCTGCAAGTATTATACAATCACAAACACCTGGAGTGGAGCATGGCCTGAATATGAAAGTGAGGATGTGATTCTACTGTTTTGTCTACCAAAAAGAACCTATTTATGATTTAGGATGCAATAACACTTTGCAAGGTGGCACAACACAGCTTTGTTGCACGTATCAAGCTGCTTTACATGTATGAGTGAATTCAGGTCCACGACTTGTGAAACGCTGAATAAGAAGAACTGAACAACTTTAGGGTTGCCCAAAATCACACAGGAAGATCGCAGCAGCCCAGCAGTCTGCTCTGCTTAGCTTGCAGACTCTCTACCTCAAGGCAATCTTTCGTTTACTGCACAATAATTTTCTCTGTAGGAAAATGTTTTGCAGCACACTGCTAGAAATCACATTGCAATGACTATATAGTCTCATGGCAAAAACAGACTTTTCTGTGATTCTGTCCAATGTACAGGTCTGCCAGAGAGCACAAACACTCATTTCTGGAATACCTACTATGCACCATGGAATTGCTTCAATCAGGTACCTGCAGCTTCTGTGGTAACACTTTACCCTGAACGACCAATTTTTTTTTCCTTCTTGATTTTCATTAGGTCTTACTCCAAGAGAAATGCTCAAACTGAACACCACAGTTCAAAGAAGTCCTAAGAGACAAACGATTTCATATAAATGGGGAGAGCAAGATGTATGGGGTTTGAAATGTGAGGCGTGCTGGAGGGAAGCCCAAGCCATCATATCAACATCTTTCACTTTCAAAAACTTGACATTCTGAATGGCATAGACACTTTGGAAAACAATGATGCAAAACCCCCCCCAAACTTACAGTTAACAGATCTTGATTCATCATCCTTTTGTTCAAGGAACCAAATTTCGTATTTTGTAAGGGAAGGCAAATTACTTAAGCACAGTTATCTCTATGGCCAGTTTCAAAATTCAATATATTCCATGTAGTAGTAGAAATATTTTGAGATACACACCAGGAAAACATTTCACTTTCTCATGCTTTACTTTTTCAACAGCATTATCTTCCCTGCCAAATTTGTGGGGTTTATTTACTCTTAAACTTACTCACTTTTGCCCCTCTTCTCTCTGTGTCATTTATTCTCCCCTGTGCAGCCAGAACCAGGAGGCCAAGCAGAGGCAAGCAGACGACTGACAACAGCAGCAGAGAGAGGCAAAAGCAAAGCTGCTGAGTTAGAAAAAATCAAGATGAGTATAAATAGATCCAAGTATAACTAACCACCCACACTTCCATGTTAAACAAAGGAACAATCTTCATGTGACCATGCGCCAAATAGATTCTTGTTAGATAATGATTTTTTCAGAAGGAAAAAAAAATCAATTAATTGCTCAATGCAGCATGAGTATTAGCAAGAATTATCCTACAGCTAGATAAAGAGAGAAAGCAGCTTTTTTTTTTCTTTTTTCCCCCTTTTAAGGAGGACAACCTCAAGCAGGGAGACTTGGCCCTGCATAATATTACACAGGAGTCTGGAATAACACCCTGCAATGTGTGTGTGAATCCCACACTGCTGCACGTGGTGAATATCTGAACTTGGCAGTAAGTAATTGTGAGTATATTATTACCTGGAGAGAGAGAAGTACTCTGTTGGGTTGAGGAAACCCAAGAACTGAAAAATTATTATTTTTGAAGTGCTGTGATTTGGACTAGACATTTCATATAACCAGAAGCATCACAGGAAACTCAGTAAGGCAAAACTATCCAAACAAAGTGAAATAAGCAAAAGTGAAGTTGACAGAACTTTCAAAAAGTAGACCAAAAAATCAAAGCAAACCAAACAAGAAGCTCTAATCACTTACAGCTGTTCAAGGCTCCAAAAACGGGCACTGTTCTTCTCTACTATTTTTATTCTACATTTTTCTTTTGATTATGAGAACATAATATGTGCAAACTCAGCACACAGATTGTTGAGGTTTTATTAAACATGCTTTTAGAGTTAGTGTCATTTTTACTTTACAAAAGTAATTCCTAAAATAAGCATGATACACAATAAAGTCTCAGTTAGCAGTTATCTGATATTTAGATTTTAAGTGACAACATGTGGCTGCTGTGGTGTGCAAGCAACTAGGAATATCAAAAATGCCAAGTACAATCAAATTTATAAGGTCCACTGGAGGCTTTCAAGAACAAAAATGTACTTTTTTTTTTTTTTTCTCTCTCCCATCCCCCGAAATGGAGAGGGTTTCAGTGTTTGGAAAAGAGTGAACACAGTGAGGAGCTGGGTTGCTTCACTTCACTGTACGGGCTTGCCACAAATAATACATTGATTTCTGCAGGATATCTGTTTATGAGAAGGTCTTTCATGCTTTACCAATGGAAATATCTCTGTATAAGAGTATAAAATGAACCTCAATACAGTAAAAATAAAGGCTGACAGGTCCAGGAGTCTGCATGAAAGAACCTTGGAAGGCAGAAAATTTGTAGTGCTGTTCTACACATTCGATCTGTAGGGATCCTAAGTCCCATGTCCAGTGGAATCTACTCCAAACACTTTTTCTGCCTGTACACAGGTTGCCCACTTCCCACTGTGAGTCCTAATGTTTGGTGTGTCAGACTCATAAAAACCTCTGAAAGCCTAATTTTTCTCAGTATTGCTTTGCCACTCATTGTTTTTGCTCCTGAGGAGGAATCAGAGATGGCACAGCAGTCACTAAGGGGCTGGAGAGAACAGTGTTTCCAGAAATGGGTTTTTAACTTAGAGGAGGATGTCCACACTCTACATGTAAGATTTCCCTGCAGCTGATGAAGGGAGGAGAAGGGAAGAATTAGCTTTCTAAGCCCAGTCTTCATCTTTATTGTCTGTAATATAAGCAAAGGCTCCTCTCCTGACTGCTTAAAACTAACCAAACAAAAATGTTTCTTTTTCATTAGCAGAATAAAATGAATGAAGAAATAATTTCCCTCCCACATCCTTTTTTCATCTCTCTTATTCATCCAAAAAACCCCCAACAACGAGACTGTCAGCCAAACAAAACAAAGAATTTACTTTCTCAGCATAATAAATCACCTTTGCTCCTAACCATCCAAATCATAAAGTCCTACACACCCTGGATAGCTCAAGTAACCTAGTCTGAGATAACAACCACCTGGCCTTTTATTATTTTTTAGGGAGAAGCTTCCCAGACACCATTTCTATAATTTCAGATGGTCCCAGAGGTTCAAAACTCTCAATAAGCCATTTTAACAAGAAAATCCTGATAGTCTAATATCTAGGCCTGTGAATGTCCCAAAACTCAGGTATCTAACACATACTCTATTTGCTGCAGGCATTTATTTTCTTTTACTATCTAGGTCATCAGTTCATGACTAGGGACAAAAGAGATCCATAGAGAAATTTGACTCAATGAGAAGTTTTCAAATTCCTCTAAGTCCACAGAGTATCTGCAAAAGAGCCCCATTCTTCTTCGCTTTCCTTTCACAATTGAAAGGAGAAACAGGTCTAAAATAAAGCTGACCGTAGAAAAATACACTTATTTCACATTAAAGGAGTACTTTTCACTACTGCTGGGTGAAACAATACTGAGAAACCATAGTTATGCATGTCTAATGCTGAACTTTTTAAGTGCTCAGAAGACAAGAATAGCTGGAGAAAAGGACATCACTGATGCAGAAGAACATTTTTGAAAGTTGTGAGAAAAACCAGAAGGAACAGATACTCTTACAGCTCTAGGGTCAAATGTGATCAGCAACAACTTGGTTTAAAATGCCAGCAAATAAATGACCACAGGAGTCTTTTAATCTAACACTGAATTATGATGAGTTTTAATTCCAGTACTTTTGGTTAGTGTGAACACAGCCTATAAATCTGATAACCTCACAGAGTGGATTACATTACTAATGTAATCCAGAGGAGGTCAGTTTGGTCCTAAATGCAAAATCTAGTCCCTGAGATAGCCAGCACAAGCCTACAGACCCTGGTGCTCTCCTCAGCCCACAGATGTTTGACATTGGGCCACCTTTTGCCCTGTATCATGACGCTCCTTCCCTTTCCCCTAATTCCAGAGACCAACATTACTCTTTGGAGATGTCTGCTGGGAAGACATATCACATCAAGGGTCAACCTATGCATGGTTTATCCTTACCACAGAAGATTCAGGGTTAGTAACAAGCCATTTAAACCAACTAGAACAATGCTGGGCATTGAGCATGACCCAAACACTTGAGACCGACTGGCTTTTTCCTCACCATCTTCTTACAGCAAACAGAGAAAGCACCTCATCCCCCAGAGAAGCATTCAGGACTGCTGACTGTAAGAGCTGCAGAGAAGAAGGGAACATCCACATGGGCATTTTCGGGCTGTTTGCCTTGGTTTGGCACACGGATGGAGACACCACGCTCCTTTTCCCCGCGGTGCCACGGGAGCTGTGTGGCCGTGTCTGGCAGCAGGGCTCATTAGCCCGGGCTCGGCGCCACATTAACCACTGCCATATGGCTGCTGGGCCAGCCACAGCCAGCCCAGAGCTCACATCTGCCCGACAACATCTGCACAGCTACGCTCCCTCAAATGGCAAACCTGAAATGCAAGCTGCCGGGGGAGAGTCTTGTAATGGGCTAGGGTTTCCAATCCACACTGACACACAGAATTCGAGCTCTCGCTCTTGGCAGCTTGTGGTCAGGGCTGGAAGCTACTCGGGGATGTGTTAGAGATGAGAAGTTTTGTTTCAAAGAGCTGAGGCTGAAAAATGAAGTGAGGATGGTCAGACTCCAAGTAGGATGGAAGAAGCAAAAGAGGAAAATGGATACAAAAATAAAAGTCTCTGTGATATTTCTCCACTTCATGTTAGCCCAGGCTATTAATCAGATTTTTTACAACCCAAGGTGAGCATGGTCCTCTGTAGAAGGTAACAATTTTTAGGGCTCAACCAAAAGCCCCAAAAACAACACACAAAACGATGCGACATTTTTTAATCAAAGATCAATAGAATCAATCAATCACTGAAAAGAGCTTGGGTATGTCTATGACAATAAAAAAACCTTACATGGGAAGTGGCAGTGCAGCAGAACTGAGAACCCTGAGAACCCTTTGTCTTAGCAGAGAGTGGCTGCAGAGATGTGGAAACCTGAGTGGTTTAGACACAGCAGGGGAAGAGGCAGGCATGCAGTCAGAATTGAGGGGAAAAATGGGAAAGGTGTCCTCATGATAAGGCAGGAGACTGCACAAGCACTTGGCACAGAAAAGAAGGGAGAGTTGATCCAGAAGACACATTTTGAAAGATTTGTGGAATCTGGAGAGCAAAGAAATTTCAGCAGGAGCAACAGGGACCCTGAAACAGAGCTTTAAGTGTGAACACAGAACAATGTCACATTCTGGAAAAAACAAGGGGAAGAAACAGCAGGATTTAGAGACATTCTCACTATCCTCTGGGACAGCTGTGTGGTTCCAAATTATTTTTCACAATTTTTTACATTTTTTTTCCCTCTTGGGGTGCCAAGTTAACTCACAGCAGCTCCAGCTGTGTCACCTGGGGAAACAATATTAAGAGTAGAAGAAATATAAATCATCAACAAAAAACTGCTCTTAATCCTTGAGGAAGCCATCATTGTAGGGATCAGCAGATGAAGTAAAAAGAGAGGCAGAGTGGGAAGACAACCCTCCCAGGGAGAAAGAAAAAGGACTTGGAAGAAAGGAAATTGCTGGGGGGCAGCAAATACATATTGGGAATCAGAAGAAAAAACACACTTCTCTTTCTAACCCTCTTGGGGCCTATAGGAAATTGCTGCTTGCCCTTTAATCTGCCCCAAAAAAGAAAAAACAATTAAAATGAAATAAAACCCTGAACTGTAAGTCCTTGCTCCCTGCCTTCCCCTCACCCCCATTGCTTTGTGTGCTGTGCACCCAGGCCATGATCTCTCATGCAGCTCTCCATAGCAGAGACAATATTACCATTATAATTACAGCTTCTACAGGAATGTGTATTATTTTGCTGTGTATCTAAAATACATAATTTGGGGAAATGAAGGTGTTAGGAGATTAACCATCAATAAATCAATGAAAAAGAGAGGAGGCCAGAAGAAAAAAAAAAAAAAACCAAACAAAAAGAAATTGAAAAGAAAGAAATAAGGATAAACATCTTGAATTAATTTGGAGTGGCACCGCAACAGTATGGTTTCTGTCAGGAACATTACTGTAGTAATGGGTTAAGACTGTTACTCCACACAAAACACCCCAACAAATTCAATCAGTTTTTGTTTCATTTCTCTTGATTCACCTCCCAACTGCAATTTTTCCCTGAAATTTAACTTTAGAAAGAAAGACCCTTTCCTAAAGAGGGAATTAATTTCTGTTCTTTCCACTGTTCCCTCCAATACTAACAACACTTTCTCTTTTCCTTTAACTGACAGTCGCAGCAATTTCTTCCACTTCCTTTTTTCTTTCTTCTTATGATCAAGGTCACGTTGGGATCCACCTATGTAGTTTTAAACTTGCCAAAGCACAACAGGGCTATGACTGGTCTCCACCAAGAAAAATGAACACAATTCTCTTTGACAATTCATTAACAAAAAAATTGGGGCAAACACATGAAACATCTTCCAGTGGATGGTACCATTAAGGAGGTTTTCCTGTCACAACAGAAGATCAGAAGGCTTTGTTTTCACATTTTGTAAAAACATTTTCATCACTCATTCATGTAAAAACAGCATTGTGTAAGATGCAATAAATGCTGTGCATTCATGATGTACTATTTAAGGGCCAGGAAAGGAAATGGGAATTGAAAATTTAAGTTGCAACTCATCTAAAATAAGAGTGTAAGTCATTCAAAACTGTTGATGTCACAAGACAGCCACACAAAAAAGGAATGAAAACCTGTATGCATTATTCATCTTGTAACTTTGATCTTTAAAGCTAAGAAACTTGAACAAGGAAAGATAAATGGCTTCTCAAGCTTTTTCTTTTAAAAATCAAATGAGGATGATTCAGGATAAATGAGAGATAAGAGTTAATACGAAAGAGGGGGAAATTGCAATCACAGTGCTGCATGGAAGTTTCAATGCAAAGGCTTTGCTTTTTGTATTCAATTACAAAGGATTTCTTTCTTAGGTACCCGCATCCTTTTTCATGTATATGTAAAAGATTTCACCTATTAAAATTTCATGTTCAGTATGCATAGCTTTTTCCGTCTACCACCTATACCACGACTTGATGTGAACAATTAGGAAGCTTTCTGAAGCATGGGCTACTAGTGGTCATGGGGCAGGAACAGAGCCAGCTGTGAAATCCTGACCTCCAAACCTGGCTCAAACCTGGCTTGGTCTGGAGCTTATGCAAGACATGTATCCTTTCTCCCACTGGGAAAGCACTGATAATTACAGGCATTCTGACTGCATCCTGACTTCTCTGAGGCTTAGTCAATTATGCAGGCACTGCTGCTAAAATATAAGACAAATTGATAGATCCAAAAGCACATGGAGGTTGCCCTGTCTAGATGGGAGAGCCACAAAATCCTCTGTGAACACTCTGCACTCCTGAGAGCCTGTAATTATTGCCAGTTTTTGCCTAAAGATATGCTCAAAGGCCCCGCCATCTTGGTTAGATTACTGGTGTCAGCATCTTACAGAGAGGCAGCTGCATTTGGGAGTCACAAAGGAGACAGAGCAGCAACACAGCTCCTTGAGGGAGGCTCTGAGCAAGCCTAACACAGGCAGACACCATCACAAATCACAGCACACCAGCCATTCCCAGCAACAGCAAAGCCCAGGGAAGAACGCCTTGACTTCAGAGCATGCTGCAGGAGGGTTTGCTTATCTGAGCTTCCAAATTGTTACCTCCACACAAGCAGGTATCACTAATCAGATGATAGAGCCAGACAGGCTGGGTGGATGTGAGCACACGTTGTGAGATGGAGGAAATGGCCGGGGAACAAGGTGAAAATTTCATGGTGGGCTGTGTGGTAGGAAGGCAGTGGGAACACCATTCGACAAGCAGTGGGAAGTTTCTGGGGTACAGCAGGAAGATGGGTGAGCAGTGAATGCAGGCACACTGAATTCACAGGCTTACAAGCAACCAATACTCACTGTGATTACTGCGAGTGGCAGCCACTGACACTCTGCCAACTGCATCCAGACAAAACACATTGGGAAAGACCAAACCCAGTGATTACAGCAGTCAGCAGAAACTGCACTGATTGCACTTCCTCCTCAGCCCCAGGGAATGCAAACTCACAGCTTTTGGCACCAAGGTGACACACGTGGCTATGTCCTAATGACACTGTGCTGCCATGCAAAAAAGATGGCTAGACTGATGGGGCTGGGAGCAGGGCTGTTCCTGGTGAGGATGCCTGGAAGCCTGGAGCCCTGGCCTAGATCCCTGCTCCAAGCAATGGGCGGGTCTATGAACTTCACCAGTGCCAAAGGTGTAAACACCAGGAACAGCTGGAAACAGAACCAGGAACTTCCCCACCCTGGTGCGCTGCCTTCTCTCTTGCTCACAGACAAGACCTTGCACCTTTCTCCACCAAGTCTCAGCTCCAAGTGGAGTGTCACACAGCCTCTCCATCATCCTAAAATGTCTGCTTCTATAACTCCCTTCACAGATAGCTCTGCCCTCACCCTTAACTTTCATTTCCATCTCCTAGTGCAGATGGATCATATAAGAAACTGGAAAAATGCATCTGAGCTTTACACTGTTTGCAGTGAGAAATTAGAGCTCTTCACTGGATTGAGCTGAGGCACTCCTTTTTAGCTACATTTATATATTACAGGAGGGATTCCTGATTCCACAGTAATCCCAGGAGAAAAATTAACTAGATGAGCACAGAATCACACTAGTTCTGCTCTGTCCTCATGATAACTGTTTTTCAATTCAATAAATTATGCTAAAGGTAAGTGTTTGCTTCACAGACAAGACTGTTCCAGCTTAATTTGTAATATTTGGAGAGGGATTAGCCAGATCAGGGATTTGCTTTCATAACATGGTGTAAGGAACACACATAAGGAAAATCATGTTGAGCCCCAATGCACTGAGAAAACTGTTTATAGACAACACACTCAAGAGTAGAGGGAAAAAATGTTTTGGTGATGATTTTCCATCAGGTGCACCCAGTAGACATTTGTGCACTGAAGAGCCTCCACCAGGTCTCTAAAGCTGAGCACTGCTGGGAGAGCTGTGCTCAAATAAAGTGTCTGCTTCTATAATCCCCTTCACAGATAGCTCTGCCCTCACCCTTAACTTTCATTTCCTATTTGTTCCATTCACTAGTTTATAATGTGAAAGACATACACATTTTTTTCTCTTCAAAGAGCATTTATTTGCCCTACAAATGGACCAAAAATATGAAAAGGCTGATTTTTATTATCTCACCTACGTAAACACATTGATTTTCTTAACTCTATCCGGGACAAAATAATATTTTCTTTTTATTGCATTCCTGAGGAAGTCATGCCTTAACTTGGATCTTATTTATCTGCTATTTAGCTACATCTTTTGCTTCAAACTCTCAGTCAGGAATGGAGCTTCCAGCTCTGTTTCTCTGTCACTCTTAGTACTCATTCTGAAAAGTCCAGTTTTTCTGACTCATAGATGAATCTTTAATCTATGAGAAGAGAAGAAGAAAGCTTCCAAATATTAAAAATAAGGTTGCTTCATGAAAACACCATCTTTTTGAAGAAAGTATAGATATGAATAGAAAAAGAGATGTCAAGCATCATGCCTTATTCAGAAAAAGTACCGTCTTAATGTTTATTTTAAATCTCTTGTCAGAAAGGAAAGCATTAATATGAAATGCTTCACACAGCCTTTGACACTTAGAGAACTTTTAAAATTGCAATGAGTCAAAGATCAACAAACCTGTAAGAATGAAAACAACTGGAAATGCTTCAGAAGTGGAGCCACCAAAGCTTTTTCATTTATTAAATGCCCACTGGTATTACATATGTACTGAACACCAAGACATACAGTTTGACATTTCCCGATCTGCTAATTTCATGGCTTAAAAAGAGGAAAGTCACACTTGTATTACAGAAATTTACTGCCACTGAGTCAATCAAAATTTTGCTGCCACATGAAGGTACGTGTTCATTTCAAATATAGACACTTAATTTAAAAAAAAAAAAAAGAAACCTGTCACTTAAAACCCATCAATTTCATCCTTATTTCAGGTTTCGCACTCTTTTAGGGTTTTTTTATTCCTGTTGCCAAACTGAAATAGAAATGCCTTTAAGGAGATAAATGAACAGAAATGGAATAACTCTAAGTCAGGTTTCACAATTATCATTTCATTCTCATCTGCCCTTTAGCAAGTTGTCCACTCCAGGTCCCAGCCTCCCCTCCCCTCCCAGCCACCAGCAAGATCATACAGATGGTTACTGCAAAGCTGTAAAGAGGTACATCTGAGTGCATATTTATCCACTTGGCAGGATCCTGCTACAGCTGTAAGAGGATGCAAATCTGCATTACAATGTTGCTTCAGGCTCTCTCTCGAAGCACCCACGATAGCAAGAGTGCTGCTCAGGACAATGCCAGGCACATACAACACCAATGGACACAGGTAAGCTGGGCTCTGGCAGCTCTGTTAATTTACACCTCTGGAAAAACAAACTCCTTTGGGTACCTGAAACAAGTGTGTATCTACACCTACACCAAAACTCACTTTCATTTGTTTGTTTTTGGGAGGAGACGCTGATAACACACGATAACTCCACCAGATGACAGGGTGAAAGAATACTGTGTGGGTGAGTATTTGATACAAACACCAGCAAAGAAAACCAAACTGAGGGCCTTTATTTCATCCTAAGAGCAGCTTTAATGACTACAGGTGACACTGACAGTCAGTGATAGCTACTCTTGTTCTGGGTATGTCTTTGTTCCAGCAGCTGGAACAGTTTTCATGGATAACAAAGGAAATGTTGCCTTAATAGGCAACACCTGAAAATCCTTCGAGAGAATAAACTACAGCAATAGAAAATGCAAGTTTAGAAAGCGCTTCCTGGGGAAAAAAAAACCCCATAGGTAGCACTGGAATCTTCTCTTTATCTCAGGTCAATTGACTTGTCACGGTTGGAAGGAGATTTGAAAAGGAAATTGCAAGTTCTTAGCGAGTATGATTGGAGGAATAGAGTTAATAGCCAGCAATCAGTATAGGTTGGGTAGGGTACTTAAAAATTTAAATGTATGCATACGCCACAACTGCAGAATGCCTGGGCTTTGTCTTGTTTGTAAAAAATAAATAGAATAACAGGCAATTTCAATCTCAAACCAAAATGGTAATTTTATACTTAGGTTGCTGGGGTCTAAGAGTACTTCCATTAAACATTTCCCTCATTTCAGTATGTGATTGAGGCATGTAAAATGGTATGTGCCTCTGATCCTGCTTTACACTAGTAATCTTTCCAGTATCAAAACGCTGGTATGTGCTTTCAGATTATACAGTTTCTCTCCTGTGGAAAGATGTTTCTTGTTTGTTGGCAGCAAAAAAAACGATTTTTGAACTCCATTTTTCACTGCAATTTCTGCAAGACATTTAGGCTCACTAGCTTATTGTTCCACATGTCAAAAACTAAAAAAAAAAAAAGGATAGTTTTCTGATTTGAGAAGCTGCTTTATCCACACTCTTGAATAGTTGGGCACTGTATTCAGCAATCTACAGATACAAATGAGTATGACAACACCTTTAATGAGAAAACAGATTCATTTGAGATGGCAGGATAAGCCATTATCTCTCTAAAGAAACGTGTCTATATCCCCAAACCCTCATATCCTTTCTGATACAATGCACAACTTTTCTGAGTGTATTAATTTCAATGGAATTACAGAAGAAGATCTCAACGAGGCTACTCGTAGTTTCTCTTTCCAACCAAAGAAGGCAGATATTACAGGCTGCAGAAATTTGTAGGTGGATAAAAGGTAAGAAAATTATAGGACAGAGATGAGTATAACGAATTTCATTTCCACAAGCTTCTAATTCTTCTGAGGAAGAGAAGAACATAGGTTTTGCATAGGCCTCTTTAACAAACCAATGCATACCCTGCAATGAAGTACTAGGAGATGAGAGGTTACATTCCAAGCTAAATGCAAACTAGCCCTTGCCTGTGAGGCAAGGAAAGGACCCATCCTGGAAAGGACAGCACAGCCAGATGCCCACACGCTAAGAGACAAGTAATTTTAGATTAGTTGATTCTTGTGTTGTTTGGAAAAACTTTTTATACTTACTGTAATTCTCTCATCTTTATCATCTAGAGGGGTCCCATCTTTCTTCCATGATATAGTGGGTTCTGGGTGACCTCTTGGGGGCTGGCATTCCATCACTGCAGGTTCCCCCACAGCTACCATGACATCTGATGGATTTTGTCTGAAGTCATCCCGCAGAACTGAAAGAATAAAGACAACAAAGCAAAAAAATTACTCAACAATATACTAATAGCACAGCAGAGTGTTTTGTATTGGCCTTTAATGGTGCCTGTTGTCACTGTACTTTACATTAACAAACAGATCAGTTAATCAAGAGAGCTGGAGAGGGACAACAAGAGCATGTTGTGAGAGAACTAGAGGTAAAGGCTTTGAACTGAAAGAGGGAAGGTTTATATTAGATGTTAGGAAGAAATTTTTCCCTTTGAGGGTGATGAGACACTGGCACAGGTTGCCCAGAGAAGCTGTGGATGCCCCATCCCTGGAAGTGTTCAAGGCCAGGCTGGATGGGGCTCTGAGCAACCTGGGATAGTGGAAGGTGTCCCTGCCCATGGCAGGGAAGTTGTAACAAGATGATCTTTAAGGTTCTTTCCAACACAAAACATTCTATGACTCCTGTCACAGTTGAAGATGGCACAGTGTCTTCTGCTCAGGTAGAAGATGACCTGGGGGAAGCCTTGCAGAGGTTGCTTTCTGTCCCTTTTTTCCTGAGACATAAGGTCAGCCTGACAGAAATTCAGAGGTTTATGGCTAAAGGCTGGCCACCAGCCATACAAATTGTACGCATCCCTGAATTTATGGCAAAAATTCATGAACTAACTAAACTTCCCAGTTCTTTGATGGCATTATAAATCACTAAACATTGGCCCAGCCTTAGCCAAACTCATCTTTGCAATTTAGCTTGTGTCTTTTAAAGAAACACTACTAAAATATTTCCTGATCTCTGGTAGTCATCACTTAGCCTAAGCTGGGACCACATCCCTTATTTAGAAGTCGATTTTACAACTTTTACACAGAAAGAAACATTTTTATTGCAGCTTCATTACTAGAATTTGTTCTTTCATCATTTGGCCAAGCCCAGGCCTAGGAAACTCTAGTTTCCTCCAGTCATCCACTATGAATTTTATCAATAGCTGTGTGATTATTTTTCTTTCTGGGAGAGGAGAGACATCCTACTGTGCTCAGCAGACCACTACACAGGGACACGGTTTACCAGAATAATGGCATTCCTAAGCCTTGCCAAGTAAGTGGCATTAGGTTTAATCTAAAAATAAATAACTCAAATGATAACAAATATAACATTCTAGTCCTCTCCACTGCTGTTCCTCCATCCACACTGAACAAAGGCTAGGGTAATGGAAAAGCACACTGCAACCAAAGGACTCTCAGGATTTTTACAGAGCTGTATGTCACTCTTGCTAACTGCAACAATCTTGTGTCAACAGTAAATAATGCCAAGAAGCTGCTGCAAAAAATACATATGTATCCCTCAAGCCATGGACCCCAGATACATGGATACTCACGGCTGAACAGGGGCTTGGTTGTTAATGCTGCTTCAAAGGGAGGTGAGATTTATTGTCAGCTGTCAAGGAAGGTGGCTGTGTTACAGATTTGGCAGGTATAGTGCTACCATCAAACCATCCCTCTCTGTAAGGTCTTTCATGCTGGTAAGAACTTCTAAAATGGTCTGAGGGCAAATGGGTCACCTGCTTTGGGACAGAGGTGTATATATCTTCCTCACACCTGCTTTTATTATAACGTAATACACGACAGAGAAAGTTCCACATTGATACAAAAGTGCAGGCAGGGATCAAAAACAATAAATAAAGAATATTTTGTCACTATTCTAGAAAAAGGACCTAAATTCCAGCAGTAACAAAGAACAGCTGTGTGTCAAGAAGACTTGAATACTGTACAGATCTCACCAAACATTTGAATTTACTAATCCCCTTCCATTCTGAAGCACTCACATTTCTAATATTTCGGTTCAATTATTGAAATTTCTGGATGCCGTGGGAACAGTGTATACTGATAAAACGTCTATATCACATTAACAATACAAAGTAATAGAACAGAATTATAGCACTTAAATAAGAAATTATGGAATAATTTAAATTGGAAGGAACCCCTGGAGGTCAAGTCTACAACAAGATGCTCTTGAACGAACATGTTCTCTTGGACAGACTAGGTCTCTCGAGCAGACCTAGTGTAGAGAGTTTATAAAAAAACAACCCAAAACAACAAATAAAACAATAAAACATGCACCTATTGTTTAGTGTACAAAAGCCTGAGAAAGCATGCCCCAATTAAGATCACAGTATTTCTCTCTCTAAAAGGCAAAACTCATGGATATTTTCTTTCCATGAACTTGGGAGAAATTGAAAATATTTTCAGCCATAACATGTTTTTAAAAAGGGAGATGATGTCATTTTTAGTTATTCAGAAGGGTAAGTCAAAAGACCAATCCTTTAAATTCCCAGTTCAACCCACATTCCCTTACATCTTCCTTACTATATTCCCCTACATATATGCATCAAAATTGGATAGTTGAAATTAATTTTTGGTTATGGAAGTGTTAAAACACTACTCACATACACTGAAAACATTAAATATCCTTGTTCCTCTTATACTGAATGTGGTGTTAACAGCCAGAGACAATTTTTTGTGTTCCCAAGCAACCCTCAAGCCATCCAGACACATGGATCACTATAAATCACGTAGAGCAAATGGATACCTGGACACTGCTTCTAGTAAATCCAAGATTTTTTTTCTATTTAATACTTTAGAGACTTAATCTGGCTTGGAGCCACTGATCATATTAATACTTTTTTTTTCCCCCACTTCTCCAAATTAAAGAACAAGACACAGAAGTTGCCCTAAGTTACTAACCCCTCCCTCCCATATATCCATTTCCCAGTGCCAGCAGCACATGAAAGTGCAGAAGAGTTTGCTACACCACAGTTCTACTGCAACACAGTAAAAGGGGTGTTTTGACCATGAGTAAGAAGCCTCTTATTACTGCTGAAGATTGTATCACTTGGATAAATTTAAGAAACATATAAAAATAAGCAGCCTGAAGTTTAATAAAAATTAAATCAAGTGATCTTAATAAAGCATAAGTGCTTTTCAAGTCTGAAAGACCTCATAAATCTAAGAGAAAAGACTATCAGATAGCACCTCAGATGGCTTTAGCACCTTTGAAGCAAAAAAGAAGTCCACTACTTACATAATAAAACCAAATTACTTCTGTAATTTCTACACTCCTTAGTCTTATAATAGCTTTACAAGCATAGTACCTTGCCTGAAAACCAAGACCTTTCACAAATTAACCAGTTCTTAATAGAGTGCCTAGGAGGACATCAAAGGTCCAGGCCACAGATACTTCAAAACAAGTATTTTTTTTCCCATTTACTATGAATTATTTTGGCTCTAACATCACATAATGAAATGCTAACAAAATGTAATCCATTAGAGATTACTTCACAGATAGTCATCGTAATTATTTTTGCAGCTGTAAAGTAGATACATGCTCTGTTTTGTTTGCCTCAGGCCCTGGCAATCTTGCACGGAGTTATAAATCTACAATTTTCATCCCTTACTGAAAAAAAACTAATTTTTTCTTTGCTGTCCTTCACAGTCAAGGCTCACTGTAAATTGAGAAAACATTTCCTTTTTAAGTTATATTAGAAGCATACTTTGCAATCCACTAAAGTAAACGCTTTCTGTCACCAAACGGTGAAATTTCACCTCTTTCTACATGTATCTTTTTTTCATTCCAGCTTCATATATCAAGAGAGCATTTGCTTTTTTAAAGAATCTTCATAGATGTAACACCCTTCTCCACATTTCTGCCAGACCTTGGTTAAGGTTTTCTAGCATTTTACCTAATACTTTCTGAAATACAATGAAGAATGATGGTAACCATCATCACAGCACAGCTGGAACAACTCCATGATCTTGCTGTGTGATTGTGCTGAAATAATCAGGTTCAAAAGCAACTTTTGTAGCTCCACTTAAAAGTCACCTGCTCACACAACTACTTCATGTTGTGTACTCTTCAATCCATTAAAGAGTTTTACCTTCCCCAGAGACTCTTTCTCAGAGAAGAAGGGAACTGGCAACCACTTGAGGATAAATTTTTATTGATATGCAACATAAATTTTTATTGATGATGTGCCAGAGATGGCACAAAAACAGTGCTTTGCAAAACGCAGCACACAGTGCTTTTTTCTTCTTTGTTGCCTTCTGTGAAAAAGAGTAGGGAGACACTACTGGGTGAAATGGGAAGAAGGTAGGCAGGATTTTCTTTTGCCTATAAAAATAAATATAAATTGTAGATAATTCAGAAAGATTATTGTTGCATTAATCTTTAAATAACTGTGATTTGAAAGGGATACAGAAAACACAAGATAAAATAAACCAACCAGAAAGTTCTAGTCAATACTTGAAAAGAATGAATTTGTAAGGTAATTACCACCAGTCAGTGTGGATATCATGCCTTGACAGGTGGTATCATTTAAGATCTGGAAATCAAAAAATTTCCTGAAAATTTTGATTACAGGTCTATTCCAGTCCAGACACCTCATGCACAGTTCAAAGCAGTGCAGCAAAATATATCCAGGATCCCCAATCAACCAAGATCTTACAGCCACGGTCACCCAGTGAACAGAGGAAGAGGGAAATGATGATGCTTGTGGTGCAAGTTTCTGAATCAGGCCAAGGCAATTTTAATCCATTTATAAATTCATATAAAAAGGCATCACTCAGACTTGCTTCCCATTAACTATTTTGCATATCCCACACAAAAGACACTATTTTGCAAGTCTACTTCTTAGAGAGAGACTGGTGAGCCAAAGTGTGACACAATTATTTAACAAAAGAGATCCCAACAAGCTCCACTCTTTCAGTACGAAGATAATTTGACTCTTTCTTTGAATAGTAGCACGTGCCTCAAAAATGGTGGAAAAAGAAAGTGAAATAATCAGAAGAATTGCTCATCACATTTCTTTGAAAAACAACTAGACCTCAGCTAATGAGAAAGCTTCCAACAGCAAACAAAACCCCCCCTGACATCAAACAAGCTACAGCTGAGCAATGCAACCTTAATGGCCCACTGCCCTGCCTTTTCGCTAATTTTGTTAAAAACTGTAATAGATTTTAAATCTTTTTCTAATACCCAATTCTATTATTTTCATTCATTTAAATATATAAAAAGTATTTCCGTGTTTCCCTTTTCCTCCCCAACAAAAGAGCAGTATTTACAAACTAAGTTTTCACCTAATAATTTATCTGACTAATAAAATATGATGAACAAAACAACAAAAATGAGAGCTTGCTTTAAAAACCTATAAGATTAAGAAAACAAAAATAGGATTCAGGAGGTTATATAAATCATCTAATCCCATGAAGCTGTAATCAAAGAGAAGCTAATTATTGCTTAGTCAGGACTGAGCTGTTATTCAAAAGCAGAAATCTTCCTGTAATTTAGGATCAGCAATGATCTCTTTTCCCCACTACCTACTGAACTTGTAATTCAAATGTACTGAGACACACCAGACATTTTTGGCATTCAAATATAAGATGGTTGTCAGTTGGAACAGTGCTTCAAACCAGGTGCTTAATTTAATTACAACTAACTTAAGCATCAGCCAGAATTATGGTACCTTGTTTAAGGACTTTGCTGGCATGGAATTTATACAGATGTCAGGATATAATTTTTAATACATGCATGCCACTAACGGGAAAGTGTTAGAGCACCTAATTAAGCAAAAAAGAAACAAAAAAAGGTATGCATTATCAAGTTTAAGTCAAGCCATGTGTTACCATATAATATTTTAGACCTCATTAAACTGTTGCCTGGTTTGAACAAAAAACTTGATCATTTACAAATGAGAAATATTTTTTCGGAAGAGACCTCCCTAAAAGTCTCCATGCAGTCATAAAAAGTTAAAGGAAAAACTTATTCCCTGAAAAAATGCTTTCTTTTCCTTTCTGAAGGTGTTAAAACCAGGTTAACATTGGTGTTAACTAAAATAAATAGTCATTAAAATGGAACAGAAGGAGTAGGGCTATAAATAGTCAGAAATTACTGTTGTGATCATCTAACAAGACCACTCATGTAATGCAGGCAATAATTTTATACAGTGACCGACTCCAGTAGTGCCGTATGGAATGCTTCAAAAGATGTCTACACTTCTACAGGGCTCCAAGAGGCTGGAAGTCTCAGCCAGCATGCCTAGGGCTCCTCACTTCCATCATTTCCAGTTCCCTTACATTTCCCACCTTGCAGCACTTTGACCTCTCACTACCCCTTGCTCAGCCAGACTGAAAACTTTCTACGGGCAAGCAGATGCCAATCAGTTCAGAATCCACATCTCCAGTATTCCCTCAGCCTTCTCTGAGCTTCAAAACCTACATGAGCACTGGACACGTGGCCACTGCTCTGACCACAGCACCTCTGACTGCAGAGTCTGAGAATCCACATCAAACAGGGCTCCAGACAGAGGAGGCTGCTCACTGCAAAGAGGCTGATTATAAAGCTATGACCACCACTTGACGTCATCACAGGAGAGATCTATTTTTAATCCCTGGCTATACATTTATGACAACACATTCGTCACCATGTATTCATGCAGTGCTGTCCTGCTCTGCTTTAAACTCTGCCCACCAGCAAACCCTACCACCTCTGAGTCTGAAGAAACAAAAGCACTTTAAAATCAAATGGCTTTTTGCTTAGTAGTCATATGCATTTGTATGAGTTACTTCAGACCTTTATCCGAGTCTACATAATTGACATCACAACATTATATATATTTCTATTTCAAGATCTCCTTTAGCGAAAGGAAACAACCATTAAAACCCCTCAGTAAAACAATTGTTTTTTCTACTTTATTACCACTGAGATCAACTAATTTAGTTTAAACACCTGGTTCATAAATACTTCCTCCATGATGTCACTATGGAAGAAACTGAAGGGTTAATGAATGCAAGGAAAGATTTCCAAAGGCCTTTCTTTTAGGCATTGAAGCAATTTAAGATCTGCCTTTTATTATTATGCTTGTTCTCATATTGCCAAGGATTTATTTTTAAATTTGAAACTACACCACTTTTAAGATTTTGGTAGACACTGTAAGAGGCATGTAGATATTTTAACAGCAATTTAAATTTGGAAGAGTTAAAAGTGCTGAAGAATTAAATTTAACTTGAATGAATGAATGAAAAAGAATTAATTAAAGAACTGGAGAGTGAATATACATAGAATGCTTTAGTTCAGAAAACTCGCATTCCTACTACCCAGCACAGTAATGCAGAATTTCCAGCACTAGGAAATTGCCTATTTCTTATGAAACATGCAGGTCTGCTAAAGATTTTACTGAGTCTTGTACCACATTCTGCTGTAAGAATGTTAACAAATTAAAGGTGTAAGAAAGCAACATTAAGTTCATGTTACCAGCCTATGCAATTTAGTACCAACATTATTAGTACCACCTGGCTGATGACACCAGCAGAGAGCACCGACAGTCAAAGCAACAAAGAAACATGGCTTTGTTTTAGCACTGACACACAGAACCAAGACAATAGAGTTAAAAAGAGGTGACAGATGGACAGAACAGCAGCAGTGAAATTAGACCACACTTCTAAAATGTTAACAAAATGTACTGTCAACATTACTGTAACCTCTAAGTTGTTTTAAAACAGATTCTCTCTAAAGTATTATGGTTTTGACTGCCTTTTCTCTGCCCATCGAAAAAGGACCTGTGGGTGCTGGGTGACAGCAGCTGAACACGAGCCAGGGTGTGCTCAGGTGGCCAAGAGGGCAATGGCACCTGGCCTGGATAAGGAACAGANTTAATTAATTTGCAGCCCTGGAGCCTTGGAGTTGTAGGAGTAGAGTGGAAATTGCAGGTGTGGGCAGCAGAACTGTGGTGTAATCACACCACAATTGCTGGGCAATCACACCCCTCCAGAACAGCATAAAGCCACATTAAAGTTTTGGTGGGACCTCCCTGGGATCTGTTGGCGTGGGTTTGGATGGGCAGAGGGATCTGAGCTGCTGCAGATCCCTCCATCCAAGGGGATTCCTCACTCTCTACAGCTCCCTGACAGGAGGGTTCAGCCAGGTGGGGCTTGGGTTCTGCTCCCAGGGAACAAGTGACAGGACATCAGGAAATGGCCTCAAGTTGCACCAGGGGAGGTTTAGGTTGGATATTGGGAAAAAGATTCTTCACTGAAACGGTGTTCAGACACTGGGATATGCTGCTCAGAGCAGTGGTGGAGTCACCATGCCTGGAGGGATTTAAAAGACGTGCACATGTGGCACCTGGGACATGGTTTAGTGGTGAACTTGTCAGGGCTGAGTTAACAGCTGGATTCAATGAGCTTAAAAGTCTTTTCCAACCTAAACCATTTGATGATTCAGTACAGCATCATCAAATTAGGATCTTTCTCTACTGAAGGTTAATAATTACCATCTCTGGAAAAGTGTCATTCCCTAAGACACTCAGCAATACATATCAGCAAATAAAAGACCAGCCTGCTTCTAACCCATTAAAGTAGAAGGAAATCAAGGACTGCTGCACCAACTGGATCACATATTTAAAAGGTGCTGATGGCAAATACAAGTCATATGCTTGAATCAAGAAGTATGTTACACTGCAAAATCAATTAAATATTTAGGCATTTGGCAATAAAATTATGACTGCATAGAAAGAATTTAAAATAAGTATATTTATTGTCATTCGTTAGTGTCATTAAGAAACTCACAATCGTTAATAGAAAGAAAGGCATGCTTGAGAAGCAGGGTCAGGAAAAAAAAGAAAAAGAAAGACTTCTGTAAAAACCATTGGTTGAAAGTTACTGAAAACCATTACAAAAATTTATGGAAACCACTCAGAGTGTCTGAATTTATTTCACTCATTTAAGATTTGGGTTTTAAGTACTGCCTGGAATCTTACTGGCTAACATAGCTGTCAGCCTATAACAGTATTTCCACGTGTGGAAAGGAAATTGTAAATGGATTAGATGATGAATTGAGAATCAATTAAATGACCAAATCTGATAAGTCATATAAAGAGTAATTTTAACTCCTGTGAGAAAGGGTAACTGACAGGCCTCAGAGAGCATGCTGCAGCCCTGGGAAACCTAATTAAATCCTGAAGGATCTGTGATGCCTCAGGCACACAGCTCTGAGAGTATCCCTTAGGTTGATTGAAAATTGAAAATAGATAAGGAGAAGGGACCTAATTATTAATTTGACTGACTGTGTAGGAAAAGCAATCCCTTTCAACGTCTTCCACATATTATGCTCCAGGACATGGGGTCTACTACCTGTAACTAAGAATTTACCTCCTGGAAGAACAGATTAATTCCTACAGACTGCAGAGATTCTTTCCCTTAACTTGTCCTAAATATTAAATATTTTCAGGTATTTTCTGGTCGTAGTAGTAGTAGAAGCAGTAGTAGTAGATTTTGCATTTTGTTTTGGGGTTATTTGAATCATGCTGGATTACGGACAATATTTTCCACATGACTAACACAGCATATTTCCAAACTTATGGACACAAACCAAGGGGTTTCAGACACGGCTCAGCCAAGAACTGTCTTTCAGACATCACAAATTAGTTTTCATAAGGCAAAGAGGGGTGTGCGTTTTTAGATCCAAGGATTTGTCTGCATTCTGTAAATAATGATTTTTCTCTCTACACTCCAAAGTAAGATTTTGATATTTAGTTTGCAAGCAACTGTTGGCTGCACCGTCCCTCCTTCAAATCAGATTATAATGGAGAAAAAGAACGAGACAGAGGCTGCTGTCAAAGACCCTGTCAAATTACGTAATAATTACAAATTATGTCAAATTGTCAAATTACATCCCAATTACATCATAAAGAGATAACTGAAGTCAAAGAAGAGATGTATGGAACAAACAAAGAAAGAGAAAAGATGAGAAGACACTTCACCAGAACTCCAATGTTTTCCTTAACTACTCACCAAAGCTATTTCATGAGCAGAATAGAGTTCTTTTTCAAGGAAGAATACAAGAACCAACCCAGAAATGCCTCTGTCATCTGACTCAGGATAAAGGAATACAGGTAGCCAGGACAGAAGCAAACATTTAGCCAGTTTTCAATGAAAGGTTAAAGCTAGGATGGGAAATGAAGCCAAATTACAATTGATTTAAAAGGTGTTTCTCTCAAACAGTATGCAATTTGTTGTGAAAAACTTACTCTCTTCCCATAGTCCCTAAGATGGAAAATCCTCAGTAGGCCAAATCTAAAGGAACCTCATTTGTTGTAACCTGTGCTGTTAAAAGAGGAGAATCAACTGCACCAGTCTTGCCAATGGAACTGGCAGCACTTCCTGTAGTACAGGAAAGATTTAGATGTTGATCATACTTGTATGTTTGCTTACAATCATCCTTGCACTCTGAACGAGTCAAAAACTTACCAGAGGAGACATTTTCAAAGAAATAAAGATTTCCATGCCCTTGATAACAATTCTTCTGCAATATTTCTAAATCTGTATATGCCCTATGCTAGTGTTCTGCTAAAGGTGCTGCCTCCACACAACAATTTTAGCCCTGCCCTTCTGCTTAGCATGCAAATTCTAGGGTGTTATAACTGTACCACTACCATCAACATTTTTTGAAAGGACTCTTATTTCCATGAAAAAAATCCCCATTATGCTCTTAAAGTGGTTGAAAAAAATGACATTTTAATATCAGAGAATATACAGTATCATTATCACACTCAAACAGCTAAGTTGCTTCTTTAATATTCTGGAAAATTATATTCCTCCATTACACATGAGGTCAAGCCTGAAACATCAGTCAGAAGGGGCAAGATGCAGGCACTTCATATGGCTGAGTGGCTCATTCTAAATAACAGCAGAGCTAAGAACAGCATTTGCTGGCACCACGAACTACAGCAAGGCCACACAGCTCAGAAATGCTGCTGAACTATTACATGCACTTTTATTCTGTTCTATTGTTCTCTTATTGTATACAGTTTTATTGTCTTGGCAGAATCTACAGCCCACAGAGCTGCACTGTCTTTGTTCAGCTCTCCAGACTGCTGTACAGCAGGACATACCTCAGTTAGATAGTAGATGTTTCATCAATTATACCCTGCATTCCCAAATGCGTGAATGTATCATCCTTATGGTGATGCTATCTTGTTTTTTACATCCTAAAACACTCAAGACGTAAATTGACAAGAGAATGCCATGTTAGAAATGGATAAACCCTTTCAAAATTACACTGATGCCAAATATCATCTACTTTCCAAATTACTTTTGCTGGTTTTAGAAAACAATGCAGGGAATCACCTCAGGGGAAAACAGCAGACAGCCTTACACAGAGGTCAAAGAGAAATATAGCCTTCATCTAATTCAATTAACTGCTTTCAGTTAGATCCCAAATGGTACATGCAAACATTTGTTCTATTTCAGGCATATTCTAAGAAATGAATCATTCTGCTTTCCCACTACACAAAGGCACGGCAAAATATCACACACTCCATTATTTTATTGTTCAGAATTTGAAAAATCTCAAGACAGATGTCTTTATGATTTACAGTGACATCTCATAATTTAGGAAACCATCTGAAGGCTTCAAATATTGTAAAATTCGACAAAGAGCATTACAAAAAGTAGCAAAGTTAATAGCTACAACAATGAAAAATGGTTTTGAAAGCAAATAGACACACCAAATTCACCAAGCTGGAACTCTGAATTGCAGCTCTTGGAGATTTATACGCTATCGTAAATGGCAAAAGACAGTAAAATCACACAGAAAAGTACTTCTGCATTTGGACTCTCATGCTGGCTTCAATCCCTATGAGATATTCGAAGGCAAAGTGCCAATTGATCAGTATGTTACTATTTAATGTGCAGTAAGTGCTACTGAGGAAAAATCAGAGAAACATTGCCTGTTAGCAGAGTCTGCTGTATTGCTGGCAGGAAGGAGCACACGAAGTTGTGGATCACCCCATGTGGTAAGACAGCAGCCAGAAGTCTGTTTCAGAATTAACAAAAGGAAACAAGAGGGCGATGCTCAGCGTGAACACCAACGTGCATAAAGCCAGGCAGATTTCATTACTGAAGATTTTAATTTTGATTAAATGCTTCCTTTTATATCGGGTCACATTCATTGTTTTCTACCCTGTGTTTTCATTAATACTTTAATACACGGGGAACATTAGGTTGCATAACTTCAGTGTTGCAGCTGAAGATAGCATCTTTAATAACAGCTACAAAAGAGATGCTGGCATCCACCACTGTCCAATTTTGGGATGCTCTGAGGCACCGTGGACTGGCAGGGGCTTTGTGGCATGCAGGACAACACACCAGCACTCACCACCAAAGCAAAAGAGGAGTGGATGACTGCAAGGCGAGCTTAGACTGTTTGAAATGGGAACTTATAAATGCATCCAAGGCAAAGCAAAAACCAACACGATGGAAAGGGCTGTGAAAGGCAAAAAGTATCAAGGTGGCAAGTACATTTGGGGGAAATGCTGCATTTCCCTTTCTTTCACAGCCTGTGAGAAGCTGCAGTACAATGCAAATCCTCAACAGCTCCCCAGGAAACTATGGCGGTAAAGAAATTGTAACATGTAATTTTAGTAATTTGACAGTTGCCTTTTTTCCTCCTTGTTTTTGGTGTTTCTGCCTACAAATGATGAAACTTAAGTCTGGACAAAACTCAACAGAACACATTTTTCTTGATTCCCTATGAGCATGGGTACCCTTAGCAGAAGTACCCACACTCAGTTTCCCTTGCCCTTACAAACCTGAACTGTGGAGTGCACGGTACCTTCCACAAAGACCTACCAACTCTGATAATTCAATTCCTAGCCATGCTGAGCAGCCTCTACAGGGTAATTTCCCAGATTTCCATTCAGAATTGTTATAGAGAGAAAAAGCAAATATGGTACTGTGTGAGACCAGGATCCTTTCATTCCTCCATGCACTATGAATTAATTTCCAAGTCAGTTCAGTGGCCTGGTTCTTTTCTGTATGTTTAAGCACAAAAAGTAGGCTTGAAAACATTATGAGACGTGATCTAGACTATCAGTAGATGCCTAAAAATGAATGCCATATATTTCAGGACCGTTTTAAAAATGTAAATTAACTGCTATTAATTTTGGCAAACAGGATACTTAGAAGCCACTGCACTTGCAAGATAAAGCTGCTGGTATATTCTAAGAGTTCACTCAGAAACAACTGAGTTAAGGGGGGGGGGAAGGTAACCCCCCAAAAGTATCTGGATTGCCAAAATCCTTACACTTGTTTTTCTGATATACAATATGACAACATATTTTTGTTGTTAGAGGACTTTCTAGTAAATGAAAACTCCAGTGGGTGATGGATGAAACTAGAGGAGAACATGAACACCAGCTTCCAACAGACCCCAACTGGAGTCTTCCTGAAACGTGCACAGTGGGGACATTGCTTCTCAGGAAAACTGTTTCTCTCTATAAATACACCTCTTTTGGGTTGGAGTACTTGAAACTCCTTTCTGCACACACAGTGAGCATACAGTAGAACTAACAACACCTGATATCACAAAAATTCCCTATTAATATCCACTGTAACAATCTCAGAAATGCCAGATTAAGTTTTAAGTTCACATTACAGTGCATTTATTTCTTAGACTTTGGGATTACAAAACCACCAGGAGCAAGAGGGCTAGACAGGCAATACAAGCCTTATCTTGTCAGGAAACAAGAAAACACAAACCAGCAAGAAAGAATCTTCAAAGTCACCATGTTCATTTAGATATGAGAATCTAAAGCAAAAAAATAGATTTATTCTCTTTTCTAAAGAAAGTGCTTTGCTTCTGTTTGTGTGCTTGAATGCAATGGTTTGGCATCTTTCAGTGGGTTACCACGACAAATCACTATTCAAAAGCTTTCCTGAACTTTCAGACTGAGGCACGACAGTTACTTCAGGTAGAAAATGCTTTTAAATAGTAAATATTCCTAGTGTTTATATAAGCTGTAAGGTGCATATAAGTACTTGGTCTTTTTTGCTATATTCATTGTTGGCTCCACAGCAATCAGATACTTGTCTCAGAACTGAAATACTTAGACTATTATGTAGTACCAAACCCACAATACACATGCACTACTGCTGCATGTTAAAACCTGTTTGTATATTTTGGATTTTTTCAGGGAGAAGAGTTATATCTATTGTGTCCTTACTAAAGCCACAGAAATAATTATATACCCACAAATCCACCAAATCGATGTACCTGGTCTGAAACGGGAACCCTTAAGAGTGTAACAGTAAGCAGGGAAAATAGAGAAATATAAAAGAGTTACAAAAGAGTTTACAAAAGTTGTAAAGATACCAGCTTTTAGAATTTAGAAGTTTCACTAGCATTTATTCCCATTATTGTGTCAAACTTCCCTTTTCACTATGTCTGTACACATAATGCCTGGGTAGCCTTTGCTATTCTAACATGTAAAACTGTATGACAGACAAAACTATCCAATCTCTCAGAGGAAAACAATTTAAAGAGGAAAGGGGTAACTCTATACATATTCATCTAAAAAAATCCAGTAACAAATACCTCACTAAACTCTGCCAAGGTTCATGGAAACAATTGGGATTTGTATATACATCATTTGGATATAGGCCATTATCAAACTATCTAGAGAGTTAATCAACAGAGGACACTCTCAGCAAAACAAGACTGATGCTACATAATCAGAAACACCAGAGCTGTAAACACTGGGAATGCACATTATTCCCAAACAGTATAAATAATTTAAGACTTCCAGAACTGAAATTAATCTACATACCATTTGAAGCACACAGATCCACCAATTCAGACAGAATAATGAAAGGTAAGGGAAAAACAGATGGATAATTAAAAAGACACTTTTCAAGTGGGAATAGTCTTAGCTTGGCACTGCTGGTAACAAGAAATAAATATCAAGAAAATCCTATTACATGCATGTATATTTTATATGATTATTTTTTCTCCAGAAGCGATTGCTGTGTTTTTTGGGTTTTTTTCCCCCTACAGTCTGATTGGACAGTGAACCTGCTATATCCATCAACATCTGTCTGATTAACTCTTCATCTCTTTGAAGCATCATTGTTTTATAGGGCATTATTTGCAGAGAGATGGAAACAATCTCATTTGCCCATATTTGAGATGGGCATTCTTCCTTTAAGCCCCCACTGCCCTACAAGTCAACACCCTTTCATCCCCAGATGAAGTCTCCACAGCATACTTCAAAGGAAAAAGATACTTATGGTGTCTTAACCTTTCCTTTGAAACTGAATCTGTAGATCCAATATCATCTAGCAAGGCTAATTGCATAGAATGCAAGGGAATTACTATTATTTCAATATAACCCACCACAGAGAAACGATGAAAGCTGAGGCACTGTTGTAACAGGCTTTACATAAAGGCAGCACCACAAACACACTATCAAAGGCAAGTATCTCGCACAAGTACAACAGGAAAATGTCACAAATTATCCGTATAATCTGAAAAGTTACATTCAAGTATTGGCCAGCTTACCCTGCAAAGAAAACCTTGGGAAGAGAGAAGAAATAGTGAAAAAAAGAGAAGAGAAAGGGAGGGGGTATGTGATTTCATGGTTAGATGTTACCATAGTTCTTTCATCTTATTAATTTGCTGTACTCCATGTTTTATGTTCTAATCTCCTTACCCTCTGCAAGTTCTGCATTTTCCCATAACACAGATCTAAATTAATTTAAAAGCTGATTTAAGATAAAGTAGAAAAACATGGAAATGCAACAGAGGAACTAATAAGAACATTTCATCATTAAAAAATATTATATATATTTCTCATGCAGGAAGCAACAGTGCTAAAAAAAAGTGGCATGTGCACAAGTAGAACTATGACCTAAACAGTTTGCAAAACTCTTACCGAATTAAACAGCTTCTACTGTAAGAATGCAAAGGAAAGGTAACTAATTTGGAGACAACTATAATTTTTAAATTAAAAGAACAGTAACCTTCTACGCCTCATCATGAAAATTTGCATATTCTGTAAGTTTCATTAATGCAAAAATAAAACAGAAATATTGAAACCTAAGTTAGGAAAGTGCTTAAGCATGTCCCAGTGTTTCTGGAGCAATCATAAGTTTAAGATATGCTTAAAAGTTTTTTTCAGTAACGGAGAGGTTGGTTAGTTCTCCTTTTAAATGCCAAAAGCAGAGAAGCGGTCTTGAAGCTGGTAAAAGTGCATGTACACTGTTCGGGTAAAAACCCAAACCAAGCCAAAACCCACCAAAAGCAAAACACAACAGAAAAAAACCCTCAAAAACCTTAGATAAAACTAACAATTGTATTTTTTACAGGATGGGAGCTGCCTTCTCTATTACTTCCTTACCAAAGAGTGGAGAGGTGCAATTACATGACCTGCATTCAGCAGTGCTTTGTGTCACCTGGGATTTTACACCAGGGACCATCTGAGTCAGAAGGCAGCAGTTGAGCCCAAATTCACCACAGCCTCGAATGCAGTAAAGGGATCCAGCCCCACAGGAGGTACCAGGGATTGAAAACAGCTTTGTCCACTTATGAAATACATCATACGGCATTTATTTTTGTTATTACATTTACCATATGAGGTTGGAAATGAGTGCACGAATACTTTTTACATACACATATTTATATATATGTATTCCCACAGTGTCCACACACTCTATCAAAACACCTTTTGTTTCTCACATTCCCAAATAAATGTAGAGCACCAACGTGTGTACGTGTTGTTTATCACTAAATAAAATGCATCTCGAAGTTATACACATTTAGTTTAGGCAACATGATCAGTCAGTAACAATCAGTCATGTTTTTAAAGGCAGCCAAATTCTTCAGAAATGGGCTGGATGTTACCTGGTAACTTCAATTATTTTTTCATGTGAGTCTATTAGTAGCACCTACATCCAGCAAACACTGAAACAATCATGCAGTATTTTTAAAGACATTTGGTGTCAGATGTGAAAGTTTCAGAGGCAACAGCTATGAAAAAGAGCAGAGAAAATAAGGTTACTTTTAATTATACACAGAAATTAATATCTAGCACAGAATAACACATTATTGATGTGGTAATTAAAATATTGTATTCTGAAAGATAAATATATTAGCAAGCCAGAAGGACCTGGCCTTATTTTATTATACTTTAATAGAGAGGAAATAAACAGATGGCACTCAGTATTTCTCAATGAATTCAGCATCTGTGAGTACGCGTTGCATAAATGCCAATTAAAATGTGTCCGAGTAAATTTAATTCCCTTGCTGATAGAATGTAAGCCAACCTAGCTGGCTAAAGATCAAGGTTAACCTTAATCGTCTGCTCAACTTGTAGCAAGTTGCTCTCAAATTGTACAGAAATTCCCAGTGAAATAATAAAACAGTGTTCCTATTGATTTGTATTCATTTACATTCATAGTTCTCAAGTGTTGGGCCAAAGCACAAAGGGGAAAAAAATATAGTACTGTGTGAATCGTTTGACAAGTCTAAACTGAAAAAGTACTTCTTTGATGTAAAAAGCTTCTGCAGAAATGTTCTGCAGAACTTCTCCTTTGGGTAATTTTATGAAGTAATTATTTTAAAAGTGACCTGATAATTTTTATGAACCACACAAGACACTTTTTAATTTCCTCTGTTCTATTACTGACAATCCACCACTATCTTAGATTGTCATCTAAATTCTTCATAGAATACAAAGTGAATTTTGATTACTATACAATCAAATACAAATAAAAAAGACTATATTGAAAAGCTAAAGCAATACCGTTATGCAACTCTTTAGCAGTTCTAATTTAATCTGGCATTTTACTGTCTTGTAATAAGGCAGAGAAGAACAGAAAAAACACCTTTGGTATAAAAAAACCCACCAAGCACCATCCAAAGGGGGTGAAATCTCTTCATCTCTGAAAACTTTGACATTTCGCCACATGTTTCAAGAATTACAAGGTGCAGTCTAGTGGGTTTGCACCCAGGAAAACTGAGCATCTACCCTTTTGAGAAAAAAGAAGGTATTCTTGTCATGTCCTGAGCCATCCATAAAAATTTAGTATCATTGACTAAACTGGGGCAAATGTACACCAAGTAAAGCTTGGATCTTTTGCAAAGCTAATCAATTAAGTCCCTTTATACATAATCCATGTGTGCAGTCTTTTCCCATACCAATTATTTCATGCTGGCAGTGTTTTGTTGAGGGAAAAGCCAGTCAGAAACTATAAAACATACAGCCCAACAGCAAATGAAATTAAATGCCAGAAGTGCAAATTACTATCTAGGAAATGAAACCTGAACTATTCATGCATGTATACATACGAGCAATAAATTAAATTATGGCAGTCAGGGAAAAGACATAAATGTCATTAGAAAGAGAGCAATGGAAACAGTGGTGCCACAATCATAAACTGTAACATAAAAGCTTTCCTTGAAAGTGGGAAAACAAAAGGTTTACCACTGTTCTCTACAACAGCAGGAATAAAACGAGTCAGAAAGACCTCGATGTGTTTTTAGATTATAGAAATCATACTGGATTTTGAACAGTTGACTTATTCAGCAAAATCCAGTTCTTGGGCAGTTCTGCAAGACTGGGTGGGGAAGAAATCATCATGCCTTTTATAGGAGGTCAGTGCTCCACAGAGTGCACACAAGGAGCCTCATTTCCAGACCTATTAATCAGTGAACTATGGAAGCTCTGGCTGAGGAGCACCTTGGAATATCAGGTCCCCAACCATTTTAATAACCACAGATAGTGGTACTGGAGAAGGAAGGAAATAAAAATAAAAACACCCAACACAAACCCAGGGTCAACAACACACATGCTTCCTAAATTAAATTATGAATGGGGTAATGTCAGCAGAATATTCAGATATGAATTTAAGTAAGTAGGGATGGTGCACTACTCCTGACTGCTTTGTCACCTCTAGTCCTTTATTGCAACACAGACCACAGAAGGAACAGTAAAATACTAAAATCTTGAGGTAGTCAGAGGTTCTATAGTACAACATGTCTGACTATAATGTACTGGGGAAAGACTCACATTGTCCAAAAATAAGAAAACTTCTCATTCAAAATACCACTACCAGGTAAGATAAATTCTGAGCACAGTCAGCATGCAGCACAGGGGAAGGCTGACGGAAAGAAAGACAGATGGACAGGGTAACTTGAGGTTGAGCAAACAATGGTGCCCACTTCAAGACCTTCCTGGTCTCCACCTTTACTTTTTGGGAGAAGCATTTCTGCTTGACTTACTTGAAAAGAAGATTTGTGGCAAAGAGCAAATTCCAAGGGACAAATGAACAGCCCCCAAACATCAGGTTTGTTTTAATCCCCTGCAGGAGTGCACCAGCAAAGAGAAAGAAGAGGTCTGTGTGCTGGGTCCTGCTTTTATACTTCTTTGGCTGTGCAGTTATCACTCCTGATTGCACCTGTGCTTGATTTTTGCACCTGCCTAAGTCTCCAACCCTTTTCAGGGGCTTTAAAACCTTGCACTTAAAAGTTTCACCAAAGTCAGGATGGGTCCATTCCCCCAATCAGTTGATAACAGCTGAGTGTCACATACATCACAGCAAACTACAAGACTTTTGAGAGTGGATTATGAATTCTTGATGGCAGAAGCATCTCCAGCTTCACAAACGAGATTCGCTACTGATGATTCAGACATATTTTTCTCAAAGTTCTCGGAAAACAAAAGGCAGAGCACCTAACAGGATGGATCAGGCCCTACCAAGCAATAATCCTCACAATGATTGTAGTGATATTTAGATTAGATTTTTTACTCCAGCTTGCAATGTGAAAAGTAACATGATTCAACAACTGCTGTAATTCCTTGCAGTTGCACAAAGAATAAGCACTTAAAGATTCAACTGAGCAGCTTTCATTGTCTTCTACTGTAACTATTGCTCTATTTATTCAGAAGAGGTGACCTTCTAGTAACCTTGTACAGTGGCTACAAATGAATGGAAATTTGACCTCACTTTAAGACCTCCATAAAAAGAATTATACTACAATGATTTTGCATCTTTATGTCAGCATGGCAGATAAATATTTTATTCAGTTGCTAACTGGATAATGCATTTTCAAAACAACTCACAATGCTGAATGCATTTTGTAAATATATTGCTAAGCAAAGCACAAATTCAACTAATTTTTAAATATTTAAATATATTTGACATTTAAGAAATATTGGACATACTTTCCTTAGTGCAAATGCATTATGCATTTAAAAAGTTTTAGCTGCCATTAGAAGCAGTACCTATGATAATACGTCTTTTTCTAATGTCTTTTTAGGTACGCAAAAACATCAATTTGTACCTGGCTTAAAAGAAACCTAAATTACAGGTAAGCCATCTAATATGTCCCTTACTACCTTTTGGCAAGATTAGTCTAATCAGAGTTTTTCCACTAAATTACCCAGATCAACAGAAACCCTGCACAATTATATCCTGCTCTCTAAAACAGCACATGATCTTTGCTCATGTGGGTAATTGCCAGGGTGGAAAATTGCAGTGAGGATGAGGGTACAGATGTTCTTTTTCAGTTGACCAAACAAAATGAAAGAAAACAAGGAATTCCTGTTTCCTAGTGAATTCTATTTAAAATGCACTGGTTTATACACACTTGCACACACATAAACAAACAGAAGAGGGATTTTAAGCTGATTTTTCTAACAGAAGATTACATTCTTCTGTTGGTGGTACAGGAAAAGATTAGGTTTTAAGGAAGAGAAAGTATTAAAAAAGCATCAACATGTGAAAAACAAATGCTAAGTGTTGGCAACCTATAGGAATGCACACCAGGATACTTATTAAGGTAAGGTTCTTGAAGGGGATTTCAAAGCAGGATAGTTACACTGGAGCCAGTCTTTTTCACTTGTGTGCAAGGACAAAAGACAAGCAATCTTAGCACTGACAGGATAAAAAAGAGATTTGCCTGCACCCGTTATTACTGCTGCATTTACTGATCCCCTCGGCTGAAACCAGCAATTGCACTTGAGGGGGATGAAGGGAGGTCACTGAGTGATGTCCTCTGTATTCACCAGAGACTGCTGCGGAGCCGTGCTCACAGAAGGGACAGCTCATGGAATCTGTTTTCCAGACCTCACAACCCCTTGCCCTCCTCCCATCTTGCTCTTCTCTCCCCACAGGTACTCCTTGCTCTGTACGCCTCCGGGAGCACTTCTCCATTATACATTTGTTCAGTGAGGTTTTACCAAATTGTGGTGGTGTTCTGCTTGTTTTTTTCCCTTACCATTAACTACTTTAAATCGTACCCAACACCTATCATTAAGCAACACCGCTGTTACAGTCGAGGATTTGTAACGTTTAGGTTATTTCCAAAACTTCCCTGCTTATTCTCAAATACAAATCAAGCAAACAAACAGGGCCTAGCAATTACTTTGCACTGGTTTATATCGGCACCAGTCCTCAGTTATGGCAACACAGAGTGATGGAGATTTTTCTACATTACAGGAAAACAACGAAAAAAGGAGACATGGAACCAGGCAATGGTGGTGCAGAGCTTAGAAGAGCACCTGTTTGAAGCCAGAACTCCAAGGAATTCCTTCATGTAAGCGACATTATTTTGCAATATTATATGCACTGTTATGTATGCATATCCTGTGTAATCTCTAACCAGGAACAGGGATAGAACTGTTCTTCCTGTCAGCCTCAAGAATGTGTTTTATTTATCCTCAGCTAGAATAAAGTAATTGAAAACATGTGAGACAGGTTTTAACAGTAACAAATAAATGATTGCTGAGAGTTACAGATGGAAAGTGTAAATACACTGTTTTTGAGCACTTCCTAGTGTTACCTGTCGGCAGGAGGGTCAGTTCCCATTTGTTTCCTCTACTGAGCACATAGCCATAATTACAGCCTGGGCTCACCCTCATTTTGCAGTTCAGCTTTGCGGGCAACTAAGACAAAAGTACAACATCTTTTGGGCTGTATTTGTCTCCAAACCAGTCTGTCAAGGATCCATCACACAGGGCAGGTTCCTGAGATGCTGACCATCTCTCAAATAAGCAAGTGACAAAGAGTCAGAAAACCCATTTCATTTCTATGTAAAAGCCTAACACCCACACACTTAGTTAGTGACTACAGGATCTATCATCCTCTTACACTTTCACATATTTGCTGCAGGACAAAGGAATAGAGAAGGACAATGCAGAGAGCGACTTATTCACTGACTCATAATGAAAGGAAGTAATTTGGATTATCTTTCCCTCTTCCCCAATCCAAACTCCAGTTTATGGTGCAGGATTTTAGCCACTTGTGCCTGGTTAAGCTAAGCACTGAACAACGTATTTTTCTTTGCCTTGCCCTGGCTACAGCTCTGAGAAGAGCTGAAAAAAACCTTTTTCTGCAAAAGATATCAGACTATTTGTGAACTATTTCTTGATTTGACTTTAATATATACTGAATAAATTGAACAAATATATATTTAAATTTCAAGATTGTCATAATAATAATAGTTAAACTGCCTCCCATACCACACTTAGAAGGAAAGGGTATTAGCACTGACACCCACCATATACTTGTAGGTGGCACATACAGGTTACCTCTCACAACCAAGAGGTCAGCAATTAAGTTTATTTCTCCTTGTGATTCATGGAGAAACTTTCAATGCTGTCTTTCTGAACAGTGTCTCAAACGCTAAGCATTTGGTTTATGTAAGCAATAAAATTGGCAGCTCCATCCTATGCTTATTTGTGAGCTGTGGTCTCCACAAAAAGTTAGGCATCCTACCAGAGTAATTTTGTTTGCAGCAGATTTAGGCTTCAAGCTGCTCTAAGTATTTGGTGTTGAAAATCATCTTGTTTTACAGCGATACTGTCAAAATTCTTTCCCTTACCAAACATGTCAGCATTTAATTTACTAAGTAGTATTTGTAGCTTACAATAAAACTATCACATTTTTGATGCCATGCTCACAGAAACAGCTGGATGTGCACACTACAGAATTCACCAGTATGCACATGATGCTTCATGACACAAAGATGGTCTAAAATTTTGGTTCTTCCAAGAAAAGCGAAGTTTAATCAAGAAGTATATAATTATCCATACCAAAATGAGAACACTAGGACTCAGGTTAATTTACTGATGTTTCAGGATTTTGTCTAGAAGATTGCCAAAAACCAGCAATGTTAGAAATAGATCATGCAGGATTATTGTCCACTGAGTACACCAGTCTGCTGGGACATCCTCTGAATGCCATTCCCGCTGCACTGCAAGTATCCCACACACCCCACACAGGGCACTCAGGGCAGACAGACTGTGGAACAGCTACAATCAAGTCAGTACACCCCCATGGTGGGGTACTGCTGATGTGGGGATTCCCCTCCAGGTCCGAAATCCAGAACCTGAAGTGACAAAACCACTCGTCAGGGTTTACAAATCTGGGAACAGAACCACACTGATTGACTGTGCTGTGCAATCCTTTCTCCAGTCCCCATTCCCTGGCTGAAAAAAAACACATGGCTTCCCACACAGCCAAAGGTCACAAAACATTAGAAACATGGGAGGCTGTATAAAAACCTCAAATAGATGTAGAGCATGACCTAGATCTAGATGTAAATGCTGAGAGGATTTAGATCACTGAGCCCTTCAGAAACTAAAATGGGTTTAAGTTAATGAAAATCCTTCCATCCTCTTCATACTGCCACAAGTCTATTCACATATGTTAAGAAATTCAGCTTATGCATAGCTTTCTGTTCTTAGGGTCCTATGTTTGCCACAGACAGACACATCTTCTTTGACCACATTATCAATGTGTTAACCTGACAAAAATATTAACAAGATACTTCCACTGTATTTTTACACCCACATTAAATTCTGAAATGAAAGACTGCAAATCAGTCATTAAATGGATTTAAACCATACTGAAACTGTACAACTGAGATTTTTCTATGGCCTGTTTATAACACAAAAAGCATTTATTGTGATATGGATCTGATAATTTCCATTCACCTGTTCTAATGGGAGCATGAGGTTAATAAAAGATGCAAATTTAATTAAGAAGTACCATAATTGGAACCTCATCTTTACATTTGCTCTCATACTAACAAATCCTGCAGAGAAAATGGCTGTCAGATTCCTAGGGCAAAATATATGAGGACTTCATATCACTGACTTTTATTGGATAATGAGGCTGCTGTCATACCTGGGTCTAAGCGACCATTTTATGTGTGCTCAAATTAAATTTACATTATTTAACAAACTCCTTGAAGTCCTGTTGACATTAGGTGTACTCTAATTATTGCTGGACTTTAAAGTTTTAAGTAATCGTGTTAGCTTGAATTCAAGTCAGATCGTTAAAGTTAAGGAACAGCTACAAGAGATGACAGGAAGAAAGAGGACTGCAGTTCAAGATATTCACAGAGATGTACTACACACAAGCAATACACACTCTTCCACAGGTTTCTATGTTTTCAAAATGCCTAAATATTGATAATTTCCAGTGACAAGACAAAACTTTTAAATTTGAATCTGCACCCACTATTCAATTCCGACCAAACGCTGAAGAAATCATTTTATTGCCTCCCATCCCTTTCTCACAGACAAAATCCCCAAACTAAGAACCAACAGTTCCACATGCTTAAAAATTACACATTTATATATGCATATACAAACAAATATGCACATGCTCACTACTTGTTTGTCAGCAGTCCTAAAAAATCAGTAGATCCCCTGAAAGTCCTTGCACCTCCCAAGATCTCAACAGTGGCTCTGTGTCCTTCTGATTTCAGATGAGGCCTTGGGGGTGTAGCAACTACTCAAGGACCAACACAAGCATCTGATTCTAACCAAACCTGCTTACAAGCATAGAGTGGGATTTTTTTTTTTCTGGTTTGCCATTGATTTTGTAAAAATAATTTTAAAAGCCTCATTCACAGGCCAATTCCTGTGTAATTTACCTGAGAGCATTTTTCAGCTAAATCATGATTGCTCCTGTGGTTGTGGCTGCAATTCTGTAACACTGCTGCAAACTGACTGATTGCAAGACACTGGAAGGCAGGATTTTTATTTAAAGAAAGGTATGGAGAAGAAAAGAAGAATTGTTAAAGTAATGCCGATCACCAAACTTATGCCAATAAAGCAAATTCGAAATTGAAGGTGAAATGTAACTCCTTGTTTATTGCAGAGAAAAATTATCTATGATTGTATAATTGGGTACACTCATAGATGATACCAAATTTAAAAGCATTGTATAAAACCACCTCCACAAAACAGACAAATTTTCTTTTATAGCTCTTCTTTTCGTTTCCTTTGGTGGAACAGGTTAGCCTGTTATGACTTTGAAGTGGTTAAAAACTGTTTCCTTACACAAACTTGTAGCCCAAGGACAAATGCATTCTTATGTGTAGTGAGTGCAATGTGTTTCTAACAAAACCAATAAACTTCTGTGCTAAAGTGCTTTACCACCACTAACAGATGATTCCAATATTCCATGAATTAATTCATTTTACTTATGCTAGTACATATTCTTATGGATTTTTAAAAACTCAGACTCTGGTCGACAATTAGTTTTGCATCAGGCAGTTGTAATCAACTGATTAAATAATCTTCTGACCTAAATTAAGCTTACACCTGGATAAAATGAGTGAATCTTGGGTTTGTAACAGCGGAATCTCCATAGAAAGAGAGCCAAACCAGTAATTTATAAAACTCAACTCCATTTCAGTGACACTAAAATAACAGAAGGATTTATGGATAATTTCTCTCCTTGTTACACCCAGATTACTGTGTCATCTGGGTAAGGCTGAAGACTTAAGAGTATTTCACCTAAACTAATAAAGCTATTTACTGAATCTGAACTAAGTGCTGAAGTTTACTTCTAATGAGTGTTGACTGATCTTGGCAAAGAAAGTGAATTAGAATACACATAGCAGAGCCAGACAAGTCATCACTAGTCAGTAAGTCCCCCGGGACAGAATGAAGAAAAATTGTCTCTCAGCTTATTTTTTTTCTGAAGAATCACCACAAACGCTCATGTTGATAGTAGCACTATCTTGACATCCTTTCAGAGCTGTTCTTAGCACTGGCAATATCTTGCCCTGCTGAGAATTTTTTTACAAGTTAAAAAATGAAGTCATTTTAACAGTTCATTTTGTTTTTATCTACCCAAACACTTATAACACACTCATCACCCCCATGTTTGCAAGCCTGAGATTTGAGTGTTGTCACACAAAAGATTAGTGTGCAAATCCCTCAGGGCCTCCAGTGCTCCACATCAAACTGGTTTCCAGTGGAGCAGCTCTGGGGTGGCAAAGGGCTCTGCTCCAAGGGGTGGGGGACTGGTGGTCTGAGGATCCAGATGGTTTTACTCAGCTTTTCCTGACACCCCCAACAACTCAAGTTGCATCTCTCTGCCTTGGTCTCCAAACAGAACAGAAGCAGTGATCGATCTCAAAATCTATGTCCAGAAAGCCTAAATAAAAACTCTGTCTCCATGAGAATTCTCAATAAAAATAAACTAAATATCACTTAAAGGTTCAAGGTGTTTTCATATCTAATTGCTTCTACCAAAAAGCAATGCTGTAAGGGTTTTATGACTGTCACCAGCACTGTCACTCTCATGAAATGAAAATAGGAAAAATAATCCCAACCTAACAAACATGAAGTATCCTGCAGTTGTAAGTTTTGCTGCTTTCACTCAGTTAAAGTTCATGAAGCTCACAAAGAACAGCAAGGCAGAGGGACAATGCTCTGAAGTTGTCACTTGATTTACAGTTTCATGTGTGCTTACATTTGTTCTGTTTTAATTTGGTTTTGGTAAACTTAACATCCACTGACCTCCCATAATTTTCTCCATAGTTTACTTGTCTTTAAAATAAAGAAATTTCATGTACTGTGTAATAGAGAAGTGCTACTAGAGCCGGATAAGTCAGGCCTTCTGTAAAACTTTTTAGGTGTGAAATCAGAATGAAAACAAGACAAACTCTTCCAAAACAATACTTAAAGGTTTAGTCTTATATTTCATTTGTGTAAGCTGCAAGCTCCAATGACATTTGGCTAAAAAAACAAAACAAAACTAAACCAGAGAAAAAAAGCCCCAAAACCCCTCAAACCCAAACCCTCTATTTGGGAAAGACAGGTATTAGAGGCAGATGATTTGGAACATAACTCTGCTGGGACCACGTTATTCTACTGACCATATCACCACACAGGAAGCTAGAATTCCTCAAAGGCTATTTTTGAGACATCAAAACCATTCACAGCCTAATATTATGATAATAATATAATAGTAAAAAACTCCAGTATCTCCCTTAAAGTAAAAGTGTATCTGCTAAGCCTCTCTGTGCAAAGAACACAGCTCCTTTGCTCCCTGGAGATTTTCAGCTGAGCCATGTATTTGCTTGAATACTCATAAAAATAAGCATCACCTGCCATGAATTTTTTAAAAATACATTGTGAGATGGTCCTGGTTCTTTCTAACTGTGCTTTTTGTTACCCGTCTGTTTCCTGGATTAGGATCCAAGTCCAAAAAATTTTGGTTAAAAATAAAAAGCCCCTCAATGCTGGTGAAGTGTTGGAGAAGGTAATTAGCATGCCCTTTGCATACAATCTTCAGAGAACCTGGAAAAAGTAGAAGGAATTGGGCTTTCCTCTAATTGAAACCTAGTATCCGGATAAACTTGTGTACATCTAACCTTTGTTCTCTTACTACAAAGCTGCTCAATTACACATGGAAAATGAGGCACAATAAAAACTATTACATCTATCCACACCACAGGAATCCAGTTTAATTATTCCCACTAGTAGATATGAAGTATTTCCTAATGCAAATACTGGACTCTCAGAACACTGACATCAAGGACCTGCACTTCACAGGGACGAAGTGTAAAAAGGGTTGCATTTTACACTCAGTTTAAGCACAGCATTTTCTGATGATCCTGCTATGGAATTGAGAAGGCACAGTTTTGAGCAACCTAAGTTTTCAGCGAAGTCCTTGCAGATTTTCTAACGTGAAATATGAATACCTGTATCAGATTGCAGTAAATCGTAGGTGTTTCTGTAAACAGCCACAGAAACATAACACAGTACATTCTGCATTCATTCATTCATGGATCTGCCATTGAGAAACAAGGAGCTTTCTGCAGGCCTCAAGCATTTTAGTGCTTTAAAGAGTGTTAAAAACTCAAATTTATTATTGACTGTTATTTAAAAAAAAAAAGATAAAAATAAATATGAGGGGAATAAGGTCCTGAATTTACAGACTGCCATACAAAGGGTCCCTCGAATCTTCTCTGAGTCTGTGGATTCCATGTGAAGTCCCCTGAAGCAGTGATTGAGTGCCAAAGCACACATCTGTCATGAGCAAAAGCCTTTATTCCAGTGACAGAATGGGAAATGGATTTTAGGAAAGTATCTGTGTATTTTCATTAAAAGCATGTGTCATATGATCCTGGGAGGAAAAAGGATTATGATTAGGCTATATTAAAAAAAAAAAAGGCACAAAGTTTAATTTCAGAGGAAAATTGGGATTTACACAGTCCTCCATTCTGTGCCAGCAATCCAAACATTCTCACTTATACCAGAAATGGTTTGGTTGCAGATCACACTTATAAAAGCAAATTTATTCTCAGTGTCTGTGGTGAACAAAATATATGCATATGTAAATTATATATATGCATATATATTTCTTCTTCCAAAATACTAGAGCTAATATAGGGTCTTTGTTGAGAACTATGTTCAAAGGTACACTTAAACACAAAGAAACCTTTTAAATATTACATTTTTAACTTGATATATAATTCAAAAAGATGTTGGATAAATGAAATGTTTTAGACAAATGTGGCAGATTCACCAGTTTAAGTTCTGTACAGAGACATATACACATCCTTGCCATACACACAGCTTAAAATTACTACCATGTGCCAAATAAACTTTTACAGATGTTCGGCAGCAGAGTTCAAAGAAACCACATTGTGTCTTCCTTGATATATCCCAGCCAAATATATAAAAACAAAGAGATGTCAAGATATCAAATGAAGTGTCCATTTGCTGATGTTCAGAGAAATGAGAGATGCAGGGCTGCTAATATTCTTTCTTTCCCATTGCTTGAATTACATTCAAATGATACTCTGCACTTATTTTGAGCTTCCATCATGAAGCATTCCAGCTAAGCTATGACATGTTTTGAAGTGACTTTTCCCTGTGGCTTTTTCTACAAAAAACTGGGTATTTCTACATCACAGTACATGTGTGAAATCCTCCTCTGAGAAACTTTTGTGTGCACACATAGCAACGGTCTCTCTCTCAGCATTATATGTATTATTGAGGGAAAAACACACTCCTTTTGGGGTGGGGTCCCTTCTTGAAATTTGATCACAAAAAAAATTAGGGGTTTTCCTTGGTAAAACCAGTAATATCCTAGAAAAGGTAAGCCTTAATAAGGCATCACCTCTGCTTTTATTTTTTATTGCTTTGAAGGCAATTACACTGCAAATTCCTGTAATAAATCTAAAAATCTTCTAATTAAGCCTGTAACTGTACATTAAGTTTAATTCATCATGTCCTGTTGACCACTCACATGTTCCATACTTGTGTTGCCACTAATGAATTTTCCCTACGGTCATTTCTAACATTCCCACCTTTTGAACATTTCAACGTCTCTAATTATTTTTTTTTAAATAATATTAAAAAAACCCCACAAAACTTTCCCCCTTCAACAGGAAATGTTTCCTTTATTTCTCTTCACTGTGGATTTCCCACTTACCTCTCTATCCCTAAAACACCCCCATGCACACACCCCCAAATTACATTTCCCTGAGGTACAGGACAAGCAAGATTGAGTCTCAGAACAGTGACAGGTTTAAAGTACAATATTTCACAGTCCATCAGGGCTGGAAAGAAAGGCTTTTTAGCATTTAGTCAGCTACAAATTCCCTTTCCAATAAGAAAGATCCTTCTCCTACTCTGTGTTATTCACCCTCTCACTCTCTACACCCCTGAACAAATATATATATATATATAGGTATACACCCAGTCTAATATATATCTGTTTGTATATTTCAATCACAGGTAATTAGGCAACTTTTAAAGATTTCTACAATCTATTGCTTACAATTTTCCTTTATTTTCTAGTATCACACAGGTGGATTTGTTCCATAGGAAGGAAAAGATCAGAAATAACACCAATGCAACCAAGAAATAATTCAAGGGAGTTTTCTGAAGCTAGATTTTTCTTTCATGCAAGTTTTGTGGTACATAGCAAATGCATGTAAAACAAAAGATGTAACTTAATGGTTTTATTCTCCTTTCCTTAGGACGAACTGCAGAAGTAATTTACAGCTTTCACACCCAATAACATCCAAAGCTTTTGCCAATAAAAACTAGCACTAACCCTTCACGCTTTCTTCCTGTCTTAAATCTAAAATTTCCTCTCCTAAAACAGAGACTACAGTTATTAATACTGAAAAAATTCCCTTTTCTTTTGTGGTGGTTGGGTTTTTTTGTTTTTTTGTTTTTTTTTTTTTTAAATGACAATTCATTAGAAAACACAATTTTGGGAACAGTTAAATTAATGAAGTCAGATTCCTTGATGATTTCTCTCTCCCAACCCATTACTCCAGCACCTAACAAGGTAGACTTCCATTAGTTAGGTCATTTCCAACACCTCTGTTCCCTGGTGTCTCACAAGGGCTGAATGCTACGTCCTCCAAAGTCTTTCCTAGGTGCCTCCATTTCAGGGAATTTGTAGAAACAGATTGTCTCATAAACTAGGCCCTGTCTTCAGATTTGGCCAAAATTGGCCAGTGAGTTAAAAACTGTCGTTGTGGGAAACACTCACATTCAAGGGGATGCACGTGTGCACGCACACCCAGGCACACACAGTGTAATCACATAAAACTCATTTCCTTCGGAAACCAGGCTAAAAACGATTTAGCAACAGCAGATGTGAACACAGTTATGAAAAGCAGCTGCATGAGTTTTCCATGAAACAAACAAACATAAGGTCAACACACATGCAGGTTCCTTTAACAAAGCTCAACTGGCAAGCCTTTGAAATATTTACATAGGTATTTTAAATATCCTCTTTCTGTGGGGCAGAGGACATACATCTTGACATCAGTTCATGTAACGAATGTTTCTTATTTTCTCTGGGTGGAATTCTTACCAGCTGAAGTCAACAGAAGCTTTATCTTTGACTTTTAGATCTACAGTCAGGATTTCTTTCTCTGAGTATACTGATATAATTTATCTGGGTGTGCTTATACCTCCCCTTTCTCTGACTGCACTTACACAAACAATGTTTTCATATATATTTCACACAATGAATAGATTTGAGCTATTCCGAAATATCCATCACTGACAAAATTCGTAAGAAAATCTTTGCGACAAAATGAATTAGAACCCAGAGACACTTGGGAACAAGCATCTCCACAAAACAGCCCTATGGAGATGAGCTTTTCACTGCTCCTGACAATGGAACACAGTTTGGGCTCTCTTCTGAGAAGCCATTCAGCAAATACTTTGTTACATCCAACTTCAAAAGCCATCTGGAAATTATACTGGGGCATGTGTCACCCTGGTAACACAAAAACAGAAGACTCTGAGGGATCCTGAGGGGCAACAGAATCCAGCCCTATTGTCTCTTCTCTCACTATGCAAGAGACATCTAATCCAGAAAAGTCCACAGCACACCCACCTTTTTATACTCCACAGTTCTCTCATCTGCTTCAGAAAGCTCAAGAAGAAACCAAAGCAAGTCTCTAATTAACCACACCCCTCAAGATACCTCATGCTCAAGAATCTGCGCCAAATACGAGTTTCCACTTGGTTTGACAATATTGGGTCCCAGTACATCACAGGAGCTACATTTCCTTTTCAAGTGTTCCTCAAGGAAAGCTTCCTGCACTCTTGAATGTTTCACCTAACGAGAGTACCACTTGCTGGATTGATACCATTTCCAGAGGTAAAAAGGGTTATCTTAATCCATGACAAATGCAAAGAAAGATAAAAAATTGCAACTACATTTTGTAATACTTTACTACTAAAGGCTCAGTTTTGCCATGACTGACCAGTTTCATATGAGGTGAGAGAGTTTGGGCTGTTACTTTTAGCTCTGTGACTGATCTCTTGATGAATAGAATACCTACCCTGCTCTCCCAACTGGATCTATAAATAATAACAATTTTTTAAAAAATAAGCTATCAGAGTTTTAACAGCTACCTCAGTTATGGGCTGCTTTCCCAAATCTCTAAGTGAGACTCAAATAAAACTCAAACTACCTCTGCAATGCAGATCTGGGTAGAAGTTACAGAGACGAAGAGAGAAATGCACCCACTATTGAGTGCACTGTCAGTCACATCTCCTCAGCCTACAACCCAAAAAAGAAGACCATTATTAGGATTTACAGTGAAGCACAGATACCCTACAATACCACAGCTTGTCAATGTCAGAGAACTAATAGTCTAAGTCTAGTACAACCTTGGTGATTACCAGCCACAGTTACCTGGGATTAGTTATCTAAACTGAAATATATTCAGCTCACTCTGAAGTTTCCGAACACTGCTTTGCTCTTTTAAAAACAAAAAAGAGCAATGCACTTTTACTGGTCCAATTTCTATTTGGTAGAACAGACAGTATTTTTCCAGATTTGAATGAATAAACCAGTTGTTGAGACAAGGGCTCTTAAACTGAGTGAAACTCTCTTAAGTGCCTGTATGTATCCCTGCTTGAAACACCATTCTCAGTTTTACTCCTTTTTCCCATTCTGTCAACATCTGGTCTTTCACAAATGCTGGGGGCACAACTGGATTATTATTAAGAGTTTGAATAGTAAATATTTCTTAACAACATGTGAAATTTAAAGTACTTCAGTAGAGTCAGTAGAGGTGACAGTGCAGTAAGAGCTTTGCCTGGTGAAATGCATGACGCCTCCAAGGCGAGCACTTGCTGTTCCCTTTACTTAGGAAGGGGAGAGAAAGGCAAGTTCAAGTCAGAAAATTAAGATATGAAATGTAAACAACAAAATTAACTCCATCTAGGATGACCTACTAACATTTTAATTGCATTTTCAGCAAAACACAACCCGTAATTAATGAGGCCACCAAATTTGCAGAGACACGAGTAGAGTGCCCAGATTAGTTCTGAAGGCTTGTTTGCTGCCAGTGTTTATCTGATGTATCGGGAATATAATTAGAAGCTAGTAATCATGGAAGGAGGTCAATCTGAGAAGTTGGTCTGCAGTGTGCATGCTTGAGAGATGTTATCAGTGCTCCCTGTTGAGAAAGATTATTAGTACCCAATCTTGTTTAGTGTTTGGGATTAGAATTGTGTTCTAATGACATCTTCTTGCCTTTTATTTCAATGAAAATTCTAATTTTTTAAGCATGTAACTTTTTTTACTTTGCTAGAAGAATACACTTCTTTGCATCTATGATCATGTAAGATAAGAGGAAGACTAACATGCTCTGACAGTCATCAAACACATTATTTCCTAGATAACACCTTGAAACATGTTAATATTATCTGGTGACTTTTGTCCTCCCAGATGTGTTCTGGATTCTTGGAATCAGGGTGTGGGTTTTAGCTTAAGACTGCTGTCAGAGCAATGAAATGCTGCCTCCACTGCAGCACACAAACTGTATGTACTAGAGAACAAAGCCAGATCCCAATGCCAGCAGCACCACTTTGACCTTGCAAGGCAGTTGCTTATCCCATTGGAAAGTTTAGCAATAGTTCCTACAATTTATTTGAAAGAAAAGGAAAAAAACTGCCACCAATTGTTTCAGTTGGTTTCATTCTGTATACTCATGATTGTCCTAGCATGCATTTCTCTGCAGTAAAACTCACACAAATGGGGTTTTTTTGTCATCAAAATGTTACTCCAGCCTCTATCTACAGAGGAAGTAATGACTACACATTTTTCCTGGTGTACAAAAGCAAAAGTAAACCAAAACCTAAAAGGAAGGAAAAGTTCTCCTTCTGTAAGTGAATCCTTAAGGTAAAGGAAATGAAACTGATTTTTTTTTTTTTTTTTTTTTTTACATCTGCCTCAGGATTGACACATTCTGGAACAGCTTGCCAGTGCTTGGCTGCTTAGTTGACTAGACGGAAAAAATTAAAAGATAAATTAAAAAAAAAAGTAATTAAAAAGGCCTCTTTGGTTCTAGAAAAGGTTTTTCCCTCCTGGAGGCCTTCCCAATAGTTGTGAGTCCTGGTGCCTTTTTGTATGGACAGCTCAGACGTCTCTGGGCTAAGCCCACCTCCTGCAGTCCTCTCAGTTTCTTTGCTCTGCTTCTTGGATCAAGTTCCCAAACCCTTACACTCCTAAGCATTCTCACAATTCCCGCCTTTTGCATGGTTTCTGGGCTGATTCTGGCACCGTTTTTTTTCTCAGTTCCTTTCCAGCAATGAGTCAATCTGTGGTGCAGCACAAGTCTCAGCACAGCAGCTGCCTTCATCTTCCTCTTATTTTAACGAGCAATACTCTGCTTAGCATCTCACACAAGGCCAAGCTTTAAAGTGAGTTGTAGAGCTCAGCAGCAGCTTTGCTGCCTTTTGTCTGGAGTTCAGGATTCCTCCAAGGCTTGCTCCTTCTCTCAAGTAGTGTTCCAACACAGAGAGATTTTCTTTACCTTTCCAGCAAGTTTTTAAATGTAGGTGCCTACTTAGATGGCAAAACCAACAGCTGAGATGTTTGCAGTTTGATAAGAAAATATGGCACAGCATACTTGAAAGATGGGAGGTTGCTTTAGATTTCATCTACCAAAAAAAAGTACTCACCTGCACATGCACATTTCTCTGTTTTTTGTTTTAACTTGAAAAGTCAGTGTGAGCATGGAATGAATCTAGTTTTGTATCCTAATGGGCCCAATAGTATAAACCTGGTTTCTTCTGATTTGCATCTGCTCAACCTTAATGAATTTAAGGAAGCCAGGAATTCTTCTATGAAACCTATGATGTTAGTAGGATACAGAAACTAGAGGAAAGGTAACTTTATAGGAGGCAGAAAATTTATTGTTGTACAGACAAGATAGCTGACTTATAAATCCAGAAATATGTATATAAAATACTTTTGCTTGCTGCTGTTACAGAATGACCTCTTAAAGAAAAAATCTTAAAGAAAGACCTTAAAGAAAGACTGCTTAAAGGCAGTTCTTCCATATAATTTAGAACAAAACCCACACATCCTATCATTTTCCTGTGCCATCAAATACCCATTCACTTTGGAATTCAGCAATAGTCACAAAGCCACTACTGAAGCCATGAGATAACAAGGACCATCATGAACCAAACTTCAAGAATGTAAGGAGCCCATTTATCTTAACGTGGAGCACAGGTGTCACTAGCACACGTTATCAGTTCGACGTGCTGTTTTATGCTTTCAAATATTGAAGATACCAGTACCACCACGAAGATGGAAACAAGTCTTCCTTTACAGTTCCATACACAGCTTTTTCCTTTTTTGTGCATTACAATGCAGCAGTTCATATCCTATCAAGTCCTGCTTTCATGTCTTCCTTATTAAAATGCCTTTTCCCGGATAAAATATTTTTTTTAATTAGTCAATCTTTTCTGTTACCCTGAATTGTCATATCACAAGAAGATGTGTATGAGATTAGGAGTTGAAGTGGAATCCAACATAGGATTCTGGCATTTGAAGGTTATTTGTCATATAGAGATTCATGCCCTATCAGCCATTTTATACATGGCTACAAGGGAAACATCTGCAAGGTCTGAGAGTGATAAGGAGTAACCTGCCCTGCTACTAAAAAAAGGAAGACTGCATTCTATTCAAAGGCTGCAGATAAGACTTAATGAACTGAGATTTCATAATGAAGAAATGATGGATAATGTAGACCTAATATATTCCACGTTCACAAAAGCATCAAGAAAATATGTCAAAAAGAGAATCTTAAGCTCTTTTTTTTTCTTCCCCTCAGAGGTATCTGCAGCCCTGAATAAAAATATGCCTAGAACAATTTTAAACAACTCTCAATATCAACTATTCCAGAGATTCTATTTTTGAATTCTGATCTTGTGATTCTACTCCCTCTCCTACACATGCTTTTGCAGCATTATTAAAACACACTATTTCAAACCACGATGGAGAATGCAGAGAGGGCATTGAAATATTAGCTTTGTTGGCCATTTTCACAGAAAAGAGATTAAGCCACATAAATTTTAATAGTACTCTTGCTGGTCATTTCGGAAAGAAACAAAGCTAGTTGGTGGCATGGAAAAGAAGGATGGTATTAGAAGTTAAAGGAGGAGAAAACAGAAAAACCTTTTCACTGACAACAACCAACAAGCTTGACCTTTTGGAGGAGGGTTCTCGTTCCTAACACTGCATCTCAAATGAGCTGAAAAGGAGATCTTAGCAGCACAGAATGATTTATAAAATGGCAAATCCTGCAGCAGGAGAGAAGAGGGAGCCCAAATGACAATGGACAAAGGAATTAATCCCCATGACTGCGGGCAGTGTTTCACTTCTAGTGAAGTCTGCAACCAAAGGCATTTGCATCTGCATCCTGATTGAAGTCCTTTGCAATTCTGTTTAGCAAAGGCCTCGCTTTGCATCTCCGCTGGAATGAAATGAAACCCACATATTGCTAAGTAAGTCCCTGACACTTCATCTGGCTACAGCCAGTGCTACATAGGCTGGTTTTAGTTTCGGAGGTATTGAGACATACGATTTTCAAAGCCAACAGAAATCTCGGAAACAAACAGAACTTCCATTCCTCATCAAGCCCGTCGCACCACAGCCCTTCAAAATACTTGCAGCCTTGTCAACAGTTTTCCTTTCAAAATATATTGCTGAATCCAAAAGTTAATCTAAAACATTTTAGTTGGCCGGGAACTGCTACTTCTCAACCCAACCCTAATTGTGCCAACATTTTTTTTTCTTGTCTCTGTAACTTCGAGTTGTATTCTTGAAAAGATTGTTAAAATATGTTACAAGACTTGTCCTTCACAGCAGTGATATCAGAGTGGTAAGCAAAGAGACTTTCATCACGTGACAACTCTTAGCTGCCAGCTTGCTTTACTGCATAGCAGTGAATAAAATGGGATAACCACGTGTTGTACAAGTATAATTGGCTGAAGTGATCAATATGATTGGCTTCCACTCGTGCGGTTTTCGTAGCCACACAAATCAGTCTGCATTTGCCTAATCTCTCAGTCGGCGTTAAATAACCAAACGTGTAATTTGGGATTGGCATTTAAAAAACATTAAAACCAATTAAGGGCACTAAATGCTCCTAGGAGTGCCAAAGGAAAAGCTTAGTACCAAGATTTCTAAATTAGACATTAGAGACATTAAAGACATTAAAAAAAAAAAAAAAAAAAAAAGCAAGGAAAAAACCCTATGTAAGCAAATGTATCTGGTGAAAAAATTATTCTGTAAAATGCATTGGAAAAGTTACTTTGTTTTGTAACTACTTTCATAATTCAGCTCTTATGTTACCCCTAATGCTCCCAGGTCTGTGTAGGACAAAGGGAACTCTGCATCCAAGAAAGTGATGCATATGGTTTTAATTGCTTTTCACAGGAAAGTCAGGGTCCAATGTAAAGAAAAGTTATTCCAAACTCCAGCTTGCAAACCAGGTTTTCATGTGAAAATTTCCAGTAAAAAAGCAGCAACAGATGTAGCTGGGGCTATAAACTTGCTTGGGACAATTTTTTTCAGTCTGTCCACTCCCAATCAACTACCATCCACTTCTGCCTAATCAACACTGGTTTTACTCAGCGCAGTCAAGGCTTCCCTCACAAAACCTCTTCCCAGAAAGAATCAGCTGTACTTACAGCAATGTCCAATACCTTCCTGTTCCTTCAGCTTTCTTTTTTAAAAGTTGCATATGACGGAATCTGTCTGAAATCATTCCTCCCTGGAATCATAGATTTGATATATGGTATCATTTTAAAATAAGGTGGTGAAATACAGAAAGCTACTGCACAGCAATGAAGCTGTCTCTTCTGACACTAAGCAGAGCAAAATAAATCAACTTTGAACATCTATAAAATGTAACCAGCATTTTCCTGATTTGATTCCTTGGTCTTGCTACAATCGGGGCATTAGGCAGTGAATAAACCTTCACTTACAGAAATTGTACGCAATTACACAATACAGCTTTAATGCCCTCAGAATAAACACTACCTTTCTTTAAAATAAATAATCTCAGAATTTCCATAAGTGAGGAGTGTCTGCTGTTATGTCCTCTACTCTTCCACCTACCTGTAATGTGTGTAACTCTGCAAGGGAACCACTCTTCTGTGAGGGGAAACCAGAGGAATGTAGACTATGCAAACCTAAATGTTGGGGCCAATGTAAAGGTTAGCAGAGGATATGGGAAGAAATATTTCAAACTTCAAGAAAGAAGAAAGATGATGTGAGAGATAATGAAGATAGCAACAAAAAGGTAAATATCGTATTATGAATGAAAGATAAGGTTTCTAAGGTCTAATAAATGAATAGAATAAGCACACCAGAATGAAATAAAAACAATGATAAATAAATAATAAAAATAACAATAAACAAACCTACTTAGCTTGTTTAAATTTTACAAAGCACTGACAACTAAATTTATAGAAGATAGTTACTATTTGGCAAGCATTTCCTGTTGAAGTATAAATATAAATACTTTGTTTTGTCATGATTCACAGAAGGCCTGAATTGTTAGTATCCGTGATTGATACAGAATAAGCAACTACAGCACAAGAATTCAGTTAAAATGCTAATACATTTTGTGGTTGCAAGCAGCCACTACAAAATGACATCTGAATGAACTCCCTCCAGAACAAATCTTTACTTGTATTTTCAATAAAAGTATGGATGTGATGGCTAAAGTATGGAGTGAAGGAAACATTTTCTATAAAGGTGCATTTATTCAGGCTTTTGTTTTTCTGTGATTGGATTCTTTAACTGTTACATATGCAGGGATGGGATTATACATTTTTCAGGTACTTTTTATCTGTTTTTCTGACATATTATTAAATATGTTCAGCATTTCTGAACAGACCCTTTAGTTCAATGATGCTTTTTCTGTGATCAAAATTTTTGGTAGTCACCTCAGTAACAAAAAAAACATAGTTTTTCAATTTGAAACTGAACTCAGAGAGTATTTTATGTGAAAAGGTAGCCCAGAATTGGTCTGATGAGTTGTGCAGTCTAGCAAGCTAAATCAATAGCAATGATATATTTAAAGAGAACCCGAGAACCAGTTTTTGCTATTCTTCTTAACTAAGTTTGCACTCTGTTCTCTTAAGGCTTAGAATAAAAAGCAAGAAAAGAAAGGAACAGACAAAATTCCCAAGGCTTTCAGATACTTTTTCACGTTAACATTTCTAGTTCTTCAAGGGCCATTCACAATCTATGTATAATTCTTCTACAACTCAATGACTTAAAAATGGTGAGTCCTACCTATGACTACATCTTCAATCTGAAAGAAAAGTCTGAGTTGCCAACACTTATGTTGTTAACTATGTATTTTCAGTCGGTTTTAAAGCACAGGTAATCAAATTAATAGATGTTGGCATGAAAATAAAAACCAAAGCAGTCTAACACAGCCATCATTAAGGTTGTTCAAGAAACATTCCTAGTAAATTTAACACACTTTTAAAAGGAAATTCCTGGATGTAACTGGTGATATCCAGCTCTTTGGAGACTGCAGAAACGTGTATCCTCTTGAGCCTTAATTTGGCTGGAGGTTGGAAATATCAACAGTTTATGGACTAAAGCACAAGAACAAGAAAAAAGAAATCTTGTTTATAAGAACACAGCAGCCATCAGACATTTGTTAATGTTCTATAAAGAGCTCCCAAAGTTCATTTAAAAGTATATAAGCCTTTCTGTTCCCTTTTTGAAAAAAGGCACGTTGCTTTTGTATGTGATGACAAGGATGTACTGGAAAGGTTTTTTGGTATCAATAAATTCTTCCAAGAAGAACAGCAGCATTGCCTCCATCGTGCCCTCAGAGAGAGGTTGTTTATTAATTGACCAATGGGACTTGGATAACAACTGATAACACTAAAAAACTTTTGCAATACATCCCTGCTGTTGCTTTCATTTTCCGTGCCTCTGTTTCTCCTTTCTGTCTGTCTCTGCAGCAACATTTAAATGCCCATTCTCCTAGTAGGAAAGTGTCACACAGGAACAGACTTTGGACCTGAAAATAAAATAGCTATATGGGCAAGGGTCTTATCCTTGTGCTTTACTGTCACCAGGGCCCAGCATATAAAATTACATAGTTATGGTCTTAGGTTAAAGAACGTCTATGCAATAAGTCAAGTGTACAAATACACACATTTTCAACTCTTCCTTTTATACAAATCGAATTTCTAAACATCTAAAACGTGTAACTTCACCACATGAGATCTTCTGATGTGAATATTCCTAAAGCCAGCATCATGCCTGAGAAATTCTCTGAAACCCACTCTTAATAAAAGCCATGAAGTACACTAAGAAAGTGCTTCATTTCTCTCGTAAATGATTGAAAACAATTTATTGAACAAAGAAACAAAAGCAGCTCAGATGATTACCACCAAAAAAATTACAAAACATTGGTGTTACCATAGGGCAATAACAGGGTGGCTGAAATGATGACAAATTTGCATTTGTTCAACTAAAATAAATAATTTTAAATCCTGATTCTGCTACTGTGAACGCTTGGTTGTGGGATCCGGCTACTTTCTGTAAGTAAGTTTCAGGACATCTGTGGGGTGACCACTTCCCAATTTTTTGCTTTCTGCTAAAAAGGAATTGCTTTCTTTTTTTCTTTCAATATAGGTTTTCCTATGCCCATTTATTCACAGTGATTTTATATTACAACTATATGATTTACTTGCGCAGCTTACTTCAATTATTCAAACATGATTTTTTCTTCTAACTTCTGAAACAAATAGTTCTCTTTATTACATCAACATTAAAGAATTTACTTTATCTTTTGTTATAAAATAAAAAACTCTACAATTCTGTCTTTATTGGGGCTTTTTTCTGTCTTTTTAGTTAACACTCAACATTCTAATAACATCTTTTTCTTTCCCTAATTTTCTTTCCTATCTGAAAAACCTAATACCATAGAATTTCTCTATTTCTCATGTGGTTGCAACAAAATACAGTGGGAGATATTTGATTTTATAGCTTCATAATTAAGATAAGTGAAGCTGAATAAAGAATTGGTCCTATAAAACTAAAGAAAACCAAAGAAAGATTTGTAATTAGTATGGGGTCATAAAGATGCTACAGAGAAAAAGAACATTTTTGTACATTATAAAACATTCTTCTAAGGCCAATGCAAATTAATATTTACAAATTGTTCTGAAATCTTTTTTTTCTAAGTATACAATAGTTCACTTGTTAACACTGACATATTTATCTGGCCTCTCCCAGTTGTAGGAAAAAATTATGTCAATTTTCCCTCAGACTGCCTTCCTATTCTGTCACACACATTATTTCATGAAACATGAATCCAAATGTTCTGTTTCTTTTCAATTTCCTTTCACCACAAATTCCAGAGTCCCCCTCTTCATGGCTTTTAGTAACAATTCAGCCTTTCTAGTCTAATGGCAAAAACTCAATACTGCTGTCTTTAATCAGGCTACTTTTCACTTCAATGTCTTCAATACCGAAGATTCAACCCTTTGTTAGAACTACTTTTTTTCCAGGTCAGATGTTATGTCTGTGATTCCACATTAAGGGTCTATTCTCATAACAAACAGCAAGCCTTGACAAGATGTCTGAAAAACACAGACACAGAAAGAAAATAAAGTAACAGATTTTATTAAAGAACATCTTTTAAAAGTTGCCATAATCAAGTAGTCAGGCACTTCTAAAAGACTAAGGTGATTTTGTACCTGGATATTACAATTATGGTTCATGCAAAGCTAACCCATATTACTTTGAAAAGATAAAAGAAAAAAAGTGTTCTTTAACTAATTAGAGGGAGTAGAGTATGTTTGTCTCTTTCCTTTCCAAATCAAATATCCATTGGTGAGTTGGTTCAAACCAGCTATGACCACAAGTTCATGTCAGACTTGTGACAGCTGAACAGATGAAGGTCCAAAGAAGCTGCATTCAAATTATGATCACGAAACTGACATGATCCTGATACTTTCTATCCTAATGAGCTCACTAATAGAAGATGTGACAGACTGTACAAATAAGGGGACACCCTTTACTCATGCACTGAGGACAAAAACAAGAACGTGGATTTTCTTATTTCATGAGCTGCGGCTTTTGAATGGTTCATCCTGTGGGCAACATGCTGCAAACTGCAACCTCAGTGTGACCACAGGAGCCACGGTACACAGGCAAATCCCTCTCAAAGTAAAGAACAGAAGAACATTTGAGGAGAGGAAATAGCTGCCTTTCACACACTGCAGAAAGGCAAGTCCCCAGCCTGTGACAGAGTTTGATATAGGCTGAATAGGCAGCTCTTACTGTCTAACTCATCTATGAGCATCCTTGACTGGGAGGAACAACCTCCCTTGATCATTCTCTTGATCCCAAGGAATGAAATACTCCAAAGAAGCACCATATACCTCCAGAAACTCCACGTATGAATAGAACATAGTAGCAGCCAGTATGTAAGAGACATAAAAAAGCCTATACTACAAACTGAAAATACCGACCTCAGGATAACTCAACATAAAAGACACAGGGACATTGTTCCTTTGGATTGTGTACATTCTGGGATTCTCCTCCAGAAGAACCAGATGTTTGGTATTAATACAGATACATTAAGCTCAAAACTGGTTACATAATGAACAGCAGTGCTGATTCAGGTCTGTTTATAAACACAGAGGTTATGCTGAAAGATACACAGGCATTTAGAAATGCTATGTATATTTGTGTATGACTCTCTGCATGTAAACTGGCCTCAAGTGTTATGCTTTCATTAATCCCTATAAGTCAGACTTTCAAAACTAAGGACAATTTACAGTAACAGCAACCACAAAAATGATACAGGAAAAAAAAAAGGTTTACCTATTGAAAATATTTGTTCCTTTAAGGATTCAACTCAGACATCCTTCTTTCTGCAACACCACGCCTTTCTAAGGACACAGGTGGTAGGAAGAGATTTGCTTCAACAGTGTCAATACCAGTAGAAGATTAGAAAAATCATGATAAATATGGCTCTTCAGCATTCAAAATGTGTAGCACCTCACAGAGCCATTAGCAAACAAAAACACAGTTTCTGTCTTAAATGGGTAGGACTACATACTGGCTGGAAATCAGCTAAACTCCTCTGGGTTTTATCTAACCAGGTGACCTGAAATCTGTTCAAATCAAAATATTACTTCATGGGATATAAGCAATATTATTTAAAACTGCAGCACATTAGGCAACAGAAATATTCACCATATTCATCCTGTCCCAAGGGAACATGAGGCAAAACAAGAACACAGCTGAAAAGATTTTAGGGTAACTCACCATGGAGAACTACACATCAGTTTCTTAAGGGGGCACACAAATTACACCTCTCAGTCATTGGTGTGCATACAGACTTGATTTTCAGTGGCCCAAAATTCTTGTCCTATGATGGCAATTGGATGCTTTAGCATTGAGTCGTAAAATCAGGTATATGATCCTAATGCATAAGCATAGCTCCTTTTCATGTATTGATCATTACTGGCCCAGTTAATTTGTTTATATAGTTACAGTTTTGGAACAGCAAAATTGAATGGTTCCACTTTGCTACATTCTCCAGCGCCAAAGATATTTTCATATATTTAGAACAAAGGAAGAAAAAATAAATATGGAACTCTGGAAACTGTCTTGGACTGAAAAGAACTCCTGAGGTCACTGCTATATTAGAAACATGACTCTCATGAGTCAAAGAATTAAGGCAAAGTAAGTGACATACTGTAACCACGTTATTGCACTTAGATTTGATCCTAAGGATGACAGAGAAGAAGACTTTTGAAATGCTAGCATCAATAACCTTGAAGACAGTTATTAAAAGGTATAAAATTTTGTACAGAATTATATAAGAAGGCTGTAATGAAATATACAGTGATTCCCTATTTCCTATTAAAAGAGTAAAGGGATATTTGAAAAGACCAAGCACCTTTTGTTGCAATGTTTAAGCAGATTCTCACGTTTCCAATCCCCTGTTAGAAATTAAAGTGCCAAAGTTCCTGGTAAATCTTAATAAGACCATGCAATTGACTTCATCTCCAGGTGAACAAATGGGAAGGAAATATTCATCTCACAGTGAACAAATGGGAACAGAAAGGAAGGGAAATATTATGCTAGGAGTGCTATTCAATTCTCAGAGCTTCCCAGAAGACTGATGTTTGAGTAGTGTAGTTAGAGCCAAGAAGGATTTTCACAATATCCATCCAGGGGGTGCAAAACTCACTGTGTGCGATAGGACAAGTTCATTGCTCTGATCTTCCTTGTCACGTACTCAGAGGTTTCCAAATAATATTATGGCTAAGAAAACAGCTTTCTATGTTTTCTACAGACAGAAAGGTCTGAAGCACATCTGATCCAACATGTCCACATTCACAGGAATTGTTGATGAATAGGGAAATCAGGACAACCAAGCATCACATGAGCCTTCCAACTCTTCTGCTTTGGAGACCATGGAAGAGTTGCTCAGCACTCACAGAGAATCAAGTCTGGAGAGTACCCACTGTGATATTTTAATTCCTTTTACTGTAAGTTTTGTACTATCCTAACCTGGAGCTAAACTAGAAGTAAAAGTGATGACTGCAAAAAGGATCTTTGGATCTATTAAGGATTGAATTAAGCACTCTATTTGCAACAAGACCAAACAGAGTTTTTCACAGGGTAAAGTGCCATGTTCTGTTGATCATACAAACCCAAACCCAGCTACAATTTCACCCAGAGTTTTCAGTATATTCAGCCACGATAAGTTTCAAGGCAGACTTGTTTAACAGAACCTGTTTTGTTTCTCTAGCTCCCTGGCCTCATATGAACATACAGTGCACCTTGTGCATTGAGATCTGTGTATGATTAAGAGTCTCAGAGTTGTACACTGGCTAACAGCTATGGACAGAGGCAGAGGTTTCCTATTTAACTCGATCCAGAAAGCTACAACCTCACCTTATTTACATATGCACAGCTTAACTGGAATCAGTGCAGCTCCCTCTGTTTGCTCAGGCTAAGAATAGGGGCTAAGATTTATCCCATAATAAGCCTCCAAGTGCCTCACCTCAGCTGTGCAAACCCACTTTTACCAGATACACTGATCATTGATTCCTTTTTGAAGTGTTAGGCTGTGCCTACACAAATGACCCCATTCTGCTTCCTTGCTTTTCCTCAGATTTTGCTGCTAGCAACCCAAAACTCCCTCCCACCATCTCTTACTCATGTTTCTGGTACCAGGAATCCCAGATCCACTCCATAAAACTCGACCCATGTCAAAGACCTACTCGGAGTGTTCTCACCTGGCTTTGAGCCAATAAGATTATTTTGCAGGAAACAGACAAAACTGGAACATATTTTGTATTTACACTGATAAAGTCAGTCAGCTGGAACACATTAAAGAATTTGCTGGTGCTAAATTAAATTGTCTAGTAACTGCATCACCTGAATGGAAGCAACAGAATTTCTCAATTATAATGGTTTTATCTGTAGACCTGTTTCTTTCCGATTTTATGACCAAAACGATGAGACAACTTCAACCCTGCTTGATGCTGTCCAGCTCAAAATCAAGCTTATGCTCTTCTGTGGCTTGGAGTGAAACTGCACTCAATTTTAAATTATCTATGATAAGAAGTATTTGCAAGTATACTTGTCAGCATTGCCCTGTTTACAGCAAGAGTGAAAGTAAGTGTGGTTTTTTTTCCATAATTAATTCATATTTACACATGCTGAGTTTTAATTTTGATATACATTATTAGAAAAAGTGAAATGCAAAACATGTAATCGAGGATTTGATTTTTTAAGAAATAAATGATAGTCCTTAGGAAAAAGAGGGAGCTACTGAGACAAAATATAGTGATTCTTTGTAAGTTATTTTAGACATGCTACCAAATAAAGATTTTTAAATTTTCCAGCTTAATTTCTAACTTTTCTCTCTACCTGTTCAGCTAAAAGTAATTTAAAATACTGGAAGACATACACTAGTAAAAAAAAAAAGAAAAAGAAGGCAGGAAAAAGAAAAGCCAAGAAAGTAGTATTAAGCAGTAAAACCCCAAATACTCAAACCTTGGAAACTATAAACAAGTAAAGTATATTCATTGTTCTAAGAATAAGTACTTAGGGCCTACAAATATCAATAATGTCAACCAGCAGGACTAGCAACCAATCTGTTATATTTTTGTGATGGTGTTAGTGGTCTCTGTTGTGTTGGTATCTCAGATTTTCATTTCCAACTTAATAGCTGAACTTGATTTTATTAAATACTCGCATTATATGTTTTCTTTTTTATGACTTTTTGGCTCACAAAGAATAAAAAGAAGTGCTTTAAGGTCCCTAGCGACCTGTTCTTAGTGCATTGCTATTTCCAGCTGGTTTGGTTGCAGGTTTGATTTGTTGGGTTCATTGTTGGGGTTTTTTTTTTTGTTGGTAACAGTGACCTAAACATAAAATCTCTATTGTAAGCATGCAGATGACAGAGAGCTTAGTAAATACATAAATAATTAAAGAGTTAAAGCAACTTGGCTACTGCTACAGTATAAACCACTAGGTTAAACAACTGCAACTCAGCAAAATTTATTTTATACCGACAAATAAAAAATAACACCTCTGAGATTAAAATATAACTCGTGTAATAAGAGAATAAAAACCTAAAGCTTGGAAGGTCTTCACAGAGCACAACTAAAACAATATAGACTGCAAGCCCCCAAATAAACTACTGCTGGACGGGGAAGAAGCCCAGCCACAGCGGCGTGGCTCTGAGCCAGAGCCAGACTAACCTTGGCACAGAACGCTGGGACAGACAATCTGGTCACCAGCGAGTGAGACTAATCCAGCATTACACCACCACTGTAAAAGGGTTACAAATTTCTCCACTTCTGGCCAGGAGGCAGCTGCAGTGCTCCTCGTGGGGACTGGGATCAGCTCGGCGATTCCGATATAGGAGACAAGGGCGGTTTTATTTTTTTCCCTGGTAGATTTGGTCAGACAAGCGGGATTGATTCACCATGAGAGTGCAAGAGCCAAGGCAGCAGGAGAAATGGGAATGTCTGGCTGTGGCTGAGGCAAGAACAGCCCGTTCCCTTCAGCAGCAGCACGGGCTTTGACCAGCTTCTAAGCCAATAAATAGCTACGCTGCTTCCAGAACCACATCAAGACAAACACGCCGTGCAGCAGTGCTTGGAGACCACTGCTGTAACATGTGTTTCTGATGGAAAACTGTGACCAAAAGAGAAGGGGAACAAAAAAAAAAAAGGTGCAGCAATACAGCAACCACTGGTTGTATACAAAAGAGAAACTGCAAATACAAGTGAAGAACTGGCTACACCTTTACACAGTGGTAGATGGCAACCCATCTGTTCTGGTTCCCTGAGATCCAGCCAGAGAGGCAGTCCTCAAATTAAAAGTTTTAATAGAGAATCTATTTTTCCAGGCTAAACTTAGGACTTTAAGGAAATCCCATTTGATTCCCAGAAAATCTGTGTAAAACTGATCATGCACATTCTGGTCTAACTGATAAAATTTCTCACATTTTTTTGTTCATTTTAATTTCTGGGAGGTGGAAAGAAAGAATTAAAGGAAAAACTATAATTCCTTTATAATTTTACATATTGGTCACCAAGTACTGAAGAAATACTGTTCCTAGACAGCTGCCTGTGTGCATTGCTTGCTCACGGGGAGTCCTGGTGATCCCCCCACGTATAATCAGATGGGATGCATACCACAGGTCTGACTGACAGGAAGGCAGGGAGGAAACAAATCATCTCCCCTTTCAGCATGCATGATGGCACACCTGCTGAGATCATCCCAGCAAACTAATCACCTGGCACAGACCTCGAAAACCGCTAACGTTCTACTCTCTGCTGTCTTCATCTGCTTAAAAAATAATTTTATTTATATGAAGTTGCCAGTCTTAGCATGCAGAGATGGGTGAAGTTTCACTGGGTGAAATTTAACAGATGTGACATGCAAGGTCCCAATGAAACTAAATGGTTTATTGATCCATTCCAGTCTTAAACATTATGAAAGCCAGACCCTGTGTGCATGGCAGACAGATGTGAATTATGATGAATCCCCAGGTGAAAACAACAATTGTGGCTAATGACAATTGGGGGGTGGAGGTGGGGGGAAAAAAAAGAAAATCAATGCAATATAAAATAATTTCCACTTTAAGTAATTTCATTTGCCTGAGCATGCAGCCAGATGGATCCCATAGAGTTTGAGGCAGCTCTTTGCTGCCTGTACACTTAGAGGAGTACATGGAGATATGTGTGCCATCAGGGGGAATTCATAAACCACTGAGTGTCCCTTGCTTCCTCTAATGACACTCATCAAATTAAAATAGCTGAGTCACAGCCAGCGGCACAGGGGACAGCAAAAGACTGAATATATGCCAGCTTGGTTTGGTTCAACATGCACAAATTAAGAAAAAAAAAAATTAAACCAAAAAAGGACAATTTCCATAAACATTTTCCTTGCTCCTGATTTGACATCACACAGGCCATGGGCTGCTCCTGTACAGTATTGAGCATAACAATGTCCTGGCCATAGAGAAATCCCCAAGGCCTGCTGTAATATATGTAATGAGTGGTAATGCAGTCTCCTGCTGTTTCCTGAGTCTCGAGCTGCTGCGCTGACCTTCTTCTCCTGATACTGCACATGTCAGCTGGCTCCATTTGCTTCTGGAATTAGCATTAAAATGGCAATCCTTAGAGATTATGCTACAGCCACAGCAATGGCAATGGAGATCTTTAAATATTTTCTAGGGGGGTTTAATTGCATATTTTAAAAATACAACACTTTTCCTATGAACACAGGAAGCAAAGCTAAAACTCACTGTTTGCTTTAAAAATAATAAAAGATTACTTTTAGAAATTTGTGTCAGGAGATATATTTCTCCATCTCCATCTCTTGTTGCCAAGACAGCCTGTGGATGTATTTCCCAGAGCAATGCCATTAACGAGATTTTATTGTGAGTTTATCTTAATTAAAAGAATGGATGTTTCTTCCTTTCTAAAATAACTGCAGCAGACATGAAAATTCCTGCAATCTTTCATCAGATACTAAAATAAAAGACAGACTAGATTAGTTTAAAAATCCGATCAGTACTTCTAAGACAGGTGGAAGGGACATAATACTTGATAAACAATAATTTTCAGGTACTGAAGTGATTGGCTAATGAAATTTTTTCATGGGCATTGCATCTTGGAGGATTCCTGTCTTGCTATATGTCAAAGTTGTTATATATTAAATCTAATTCTTTCTATTGCACTAAACTGCATTTCCTACATTTGTATCGCCTGCCCTTTACCTGAAACTCAGTAGGAAATATTGTCACAACAGATTTATAAGACCATATAATAGTTCAGGGAGAAATAAGATTAAGTAATAGCACACAACAAAGCCTGTAAAATAAAACTTTTGTTCTAAAATGAACCTTATTGTTAAAAACTCTGAAATCAATCTTAATCTGTATATTTCTTTTTTCTTGTGAATATATATATTTGGATTCTTTTTCATCTATTTATGATGTATGGAAAATAAAAGCAAACACACTGAATCTGCACCACAAGATATTAACAATGTAAAGAAATACAGTGATGCAGTTAAGTAATGCACTTACTTAATTTTTTTAACATCATCATCATTATGTTTGCAGCATGTCAAACCTCAACCACTATTTCCTAGTAAAGTATCAGAAAATATGAGTATTTCTAGTTTAAAAAACCAAACAACAGTATAATCTGACAAACAGAAAGATAAAGTCCAGTTGCTGAAAGTTGTAATTGGACAAATTCAGTCCAGAAAATAGAGAACACTCCACAGTCAAGGAATGTAGTAGACTCTCCCTCATTTTAAATCTTTTAATTAAGACTGGATGTCTGTCTTTAAGATATGCCCCAGCTCAACCACAAATTGCAGGCTGGATGTTGAAATTACTGAGTGACATTCTAAAGCCTGTGTTATTCAGGAGGTCCATTTCTGGTCTACATTTCCACTGAGATGAAAGGCACTCTAAAACTAAGTAGCACTTAATTTGATTTCTGTGAATTTTGAAGTCAATGCATGTTCTCAGGGGTCAGAAGGAGATAAAGGATGCAGGCCCACAAACTGCAGTCTCTTTCTTCTGAATAAACAAGAGTCTTTTATCTTTCTTTAATGACAACACTATTCTGATTGTAGTAGCAGTAGTAGTAGTAGTAGTACCTATGCTTTAGGAAACGTCATTTTTTGAGAAAAACTAATTTACAGCATTTTTAAAATGGGAATACATGTTACTTATCTGATTTGTCATTGTGTGATTCAGGCACCATCTCAGCTAACTACTCTACCATCCCGTGGAACAGCTTAGAGCAATATTCCTACTTTAAAGACCACGGGATTACCACTTTAAATACTTACTTGTAGGTATGCATTTTCTTTTCTATTAACAGAATTAAACTGGATTTCTAATAAATGCAGGCAAGATACAAAGATTATAATCTCTTTCTATACAGTGCTGAGTGTGTTACGGAGAGAACATTCCACACAATAACTCAGAAGTATCTCAACACACTGATGAGAATTCGAGGGCAAAAATAAAAATGTGTTTAAAGACTTAGGAGGAACCATTATGCAGAAGTACGCACACACACCCCAACCTTTTCCTTCGCTAAGACAGCAGGGAATGGAACTACCATGAAAACTCTCTGGGTGTCACGGGCAGAAAAGAGAGGGTTTGCTTAGGCTGCACAAGGGCTTATTTACAGCCACTGACACTCTGAGCTTTGAACTTCAGGCTGAAGCTCAGGAGTCCCATCCATTATTAAAGGCTGGCTGTGGCTCATGGAGCCCCCAGACACCGCGAGGCCGGAGGGGATCCCGGCTGGGCTGACTCAGCTCCGTGGGCTGTGTGCACGGCTGCCCTCAGCCCCACGGGTCACAGCACCCTCCACTCCTGCCCTCTGACTGTGGCTGGCACCAGGCTGGCAGCTGCAGGCAGCTCAGCCCTGTTCCGCTGTCAGAAGGATGCGGAGACAGGATGAGCAACACCAGTCTTGCAGGGAAAGGCAGGAGACTGTGCCCATGCAATCAGCAGCACTCCAGAAACAAACAGTTCAGGATAACCTGTTCTCCCAGGTTAACTTCCCATGCTGCTTGCCAGCCTCTGTAGCTCATCTCTGTCTGAGCCATTGCAGCCCAAAAGCCCTCCTTTTCATTCTATCCATCCATCATTTGTTTGTTTGTTTGCTTGTTTTTCCCTGCTGCTTTCCATCTCTGGCCTCTGCTTCTTGCTAGATCAACTTTTGAAATATCCACTGGAGCACAGAGAAAGGGAATCCAGTGTCTGGGCAAAAGAACCACAGAGAAAGAACAAGGTTTAGGGTGTGAGACTGTGTGTGCAAATTCTCGGCCCTGGCCCAGCCTGTGTGGACATGCCACCAGAAAAAGCCTGGCTGCAGTCACCGTCTTATCAACAACTGTGCCAACACTGTCCCCAGGCCTGGCTGGCCCTACCAAAGTGTTCCCAGCACCAGCAGCCCCTCCCAGGCACATGAACCCATGGGACCCAGCCTGCCAGGAGCCATGGGCTGTGCAGAGCATCCCGCTCCCGAGAGCAGGGCAGAGGGACTCTCACGTAGTGTGCAATCAGCCTGCGGAAAGCCGCTCCAGCCATGTGAAAGACGCACCGATGTTTAAGTAATTTAAACATTACTTTAATTACTCTCCTTTGGGAAGTAACTGCACTGGTGATGGGATGATCTAACAAGTTTCTCTCTCCTCTGCGAGCCTTTGGAAGGAAAAGCATTTTATTTTAAAACGCTTACTTGCCAGTGCTATGATATTGTCACCTCTGATCATTCTTACATTACTAGCACCATTTCCCTATTCCTACTCAGCTTTTAACTAAGATGTCAAAACTGTAATTTTCACCAATAAATAAAAATGCAATGCATTTTTAAATGGCAGAATTACTCATTAACTTCACAGACTCCCTTATCTACTACTGAATGGCCATCCCTGAGCTGTCTAACTGAGATCGCCTTAGGGAGTTGCTCCACTATCAGCTGAAGTCACAAAGTCTTTGAAGTTCTTCTCTTGTAACATCAAGTTAAAAAGAAAACATTGCCTCCAAGGAATTCTAATTACAGTATTTCATTTCCAGGAACATAGTTTTATACTGACCCAACGGTTCAAGGTACACACATCTTTTTCTTGTCACTATGATAAATTAATAAAGCAAAATATATTTTAAATGTTTCCCAGGCCAGAAGGTTTTAAATACATGGGTTAAAAAAAAAAAAAAAAAATCAAGGTCAGAAATCATCTCCAATAAAAGAAATTAAACTGTAATGAGGATTAAAAACGAGGTCATTCATCTGCTTTGCAGTTCTATTTACAGTCTGTCTAGGTTGACTATTTACTAAAGTGGATATACAAACAGATTAATGGGAGTGGAAAATAATACAATAAAACCAGTAACAAGGAGAATGTCAAAAGTTTGGGTTACGGGTTTTGTTGCTATAGCTAAATACAAAACAGTTAAACAGGTTGTATAATGTTTTATTTCTTTATGAAAGGCTACTTTAGCCTTTTTTTAAACTACAATCAGATAATGGAAATATATCTCTCTCACTAAAATCTACATTTGTTAATTTGGTAGTCTGGAAAGCATTTTTAGGATTTTGCCTTTCTGAAGAACTCAAAGAGAAACTTTTCAATAAATCTTCAGCAATGCCTTTGTGTGGACAGGTTCTAGTGAACAGAAGCAGAAGTTCCCTGAGAAAACATTATTCCTGTTTGGAAAATTTTTTCCACTGACTTTAAAAAAAGTAATTCAGTGTCATACGCTTCCCAATCAGTTTTATGAATATGGCAGAAACACAGAGAAGACTGAACTAACCCTACACTACACTAATCTATATTGTTTACGTTACAAGACGGCACTCTAATTTTTCTACAGGGAGCACTTAGTGTTAAATTATAAAGCAATAATTTTTTTACATAAAAATCCTACTGGGAAATGATATGAGCTGAGTATTACAGAGGCAGTATGTCTAACTGATTAATTGAACCAACTTAAGAATTCTAAGTTGCCTGAATTTAACCGACTGGGAAATGCACATATTTCATTGTATTTTTAATGCTGTATTAATCTCCAGTATCTCCATCTACCCAGGCAGTCAAATTAAACATTTTGGAACAGTGCAGTGATAGATCTCGAAATTGCATTAAAGACATTCCCTGTTGTGAAAGCTTTAGTATTTATTAGGAATTCAGGTGCAGTATAAAGAACTGATTAATTAAAAGACAAAAGATATTTGGTTTGACTAATTTTTGGAAAGAAAAAGGCAAAAAAAGAAAGCAACAGGAGACAATGGGATGAGCTCAGTTACAGTTAGTTGCCACTTTTATGACAAGTTACTTATATGACACGTTCTGCTGAGCAAACCCAGCTCCCCAAAAATTCCGTCTCACCCCCACTATTCTTCTGGCCTTAAAACCTGCATCAGCCTGGGCATAACAAGAAGTCATTTGTGTTTCACAAGATTTAGGAACAAAACTTCTCTTTACTGCCCTGCTGCCTCAAATGGACTTGGATATCAGCAGGTGTCCTTTTGTGAAAATGTCACAGGTAGAAGAGCTGTGGGACAGCCCCGCAGAACCCAGACCACAGACAGAACAATGCTAGAAGTAGACAAAGGAGGAAATGAAAAAGAAAATGGGAAAAAGTTTAGCAATCTCTGTTTCTGGAGACATTTTCCTACATAGGTGTTCATGCACCCGGGTGTAAATGGCCCACTAATCATAAATTCTCCACAAATTCTGACTTGAGAACATGGCAATGTTTACCAGCTATGATATTATTCATATTATTTAGATATGCTCCTGTGTATTTAGGAACCTACTAACCAACAAAACATATTTGAAGAGTAATATTTCATAAAAGAATAGCAGAAAGTAGATCAACAAAACCAGGAAATTTCCATCAGCTTTGTAAAAGCAACAGTCCTTCTCATCTCTCCCCTCCATACTGTTGTCTCAACTGAAGAATTCAGTAAATATATCCACATCTCATCCAACTGTCATAAATTCAAAAACTCTGGTTGTCTCCCGAAACGTCTTAAACACTTTAATCAATTAGTCTGGCAGGGTTCTAGCTGGAAATTGAGCTTCGCCATCATATTTTAGAAAAGATGTCAGCTAAATATAGAGTTAAAAAGAGAGTAGAAAAGGATAACACAGAAGTCTAGATGTGTCTTTAGAAGAAAAGAAGCAACGGTGCTCTAAAGAATGGGTAAGACTGAAAGGGAGACATGATAAGCCCTTGTTTATGCAAAAATTCCATTCCTGTAACTCAGTAATATATCAGAGACATTTCAGTTTGTTAAACGCTGCTCAGAAGTTTTACTTGGACACAGTTATCTGTAGTGAGATTTGGGAGCAGACCTGATGGGAAGGGTGGAAGACAAGTTATCTTAGACCTTCTGCATCTTATTACAAAGCATCCCTCGTCTGAGTCGCATGCAAAATGCGAAGCGCAGAATTATTGTACAGCCAAACTTATTCTGGATGACATCCTCAAGTGTCAAAACTTCTGCTTTTGATTTGCTTAATTTTAATAGTTCCAGTTCAAACTTTCTGTCAGAACGACCCCTTGAGGCTAGGTCTTTTTGGAGGTATGGATTAGAAGAATGATCCAAAAAGCCTGCCATAGAAGGAATTAAACTTTTGAATTCTGCAATGCAGAAAATGTGGCTTCTGTGATATTTTCTTTAAGTGGTTTTCATAGCTTTAGTTTGAACCACAAACTAAAAAAAAAAATAATCTAAACCCATATTTTTTTCATAAACAAGTCACTGATAGAGTCAGTCTCAGCTTCCATGAACTTAATCCCACAATGCTTTGCAATGACTCCAAGCAAACTCAGTTTTGTCTGTCATGACAGTATCTGGAGACAGAAGACGGATTTTTTGATTTTTTTATTATTATTTTTACTCATTTCTTCATTTATTCTGGATGAACCTGCAGATATGTCAGCAAGTTAACAGATGTTAAATGCTAATTGCAGACGTTTCACAATAGTTTGAAAAATCACTGTATTGAAAGGTTTAACAAGTTTTATGCAGAGAGATATGTAATGCAACAGACCTGACAGGGATGAGCATTCCAAAGACTTTCTTCATATTAGAGGTCATTGCAGAGAATAAATCTTTTCATTTCAAATTTGCACGTGCATGTGCACGTATGTGTGTGAGACTGATTAAAAAGTCCTGAAATATCACTAATACGATGATGGAAAAACACATGTCTAGACAAATATGCCTAAATGAACAATATTTATGTCAATGGTAGAGTCAAAGTTACCTGAAGAAGAGAACTTTTGCCAAGTATAGGACTATTCCTACAAGGCCCCTTTGCATCCAACCCAGTGTTTGCACTGGGCACTCTCCTCTTTATTGCTGATATATGACAAAAAAGAATTCCTAAGAATAACCAAGTCAAATATGATATTGCTACATCATCCTTTCAGTAAGGGGCTACAAGAAACTCTGTGATTCTGCCTACTGCAAAACTCTGAGACACTTCAATGGTAAAGGCACTCCAAAAACATTTACAAGGCAGAAATTTCCATAATGAAGACTTAAAATATTGTCATTGCTGCAGGGGATATTTCCACCCTACAGGATGCTGTCTGTAAGAACAAGTTCCTACACAGTTCCTACCTATTATAGCTGCAGGACATAATGAGATTTCAAAGCCTTGGTGTTGTGTGAGTGATGCTTTCAAACATGAGCAGGGTTCCTAAAGCAGCAAGGTTTATATGGATAGATTGCCTACCCGTCTGCTTACCTGTCTCCTCCTAATAACTTTGTGGAATACAGTCACTTCCAACCAAATTTAACATCAAGCCGTGGTCTCCAAGATAATTACGCTCCTATAAGTTCTGTGAAAATGAGCAGCTAGAGCCAGAAAAATCTAAATCAGTGTTTCCAGCAAGAAAAGAGCAACCAGAGCTTTGGCTCAGCAACCAGCATGCACATACATCAATTACAACAGCCCCAAGGCTCACCTGGGCGTCACAAAACACACAGCATTTAAGTGGGGTCACATGTGCACCTATCCACACGGTGAGAAAGAATCAGTAAACAACCACCAGAATTTGTTTTTCCTCTTTAAAAAGCATTTTTGCCTGTGACTGCCTGTAGATTTGGGGTTTTAACAGCAGAAATCTGGATACCAGGACAGAGCACTCCAGTGTGCAACTCTGATGTTGGGAAGTTTTCCATGATGCTTCTCTACAGTCACCAGGAGAGGCAGAAAACGCCTCTCACTCACCTCTCTTCCCTTTCTCTCTTGCTATAAGAAGCTCAGCTCAAATCAGACTAACAGATTCTACAGCAAATGCAAGGTAAAATTAAATAAACATAAGGTATTATTGAGATTTCAAAAACACCAAACCAATAGAACAGTAAGAACGTTTCGGGTTTAATGGATTAACTACTTTGTGTTATTGTGCTGTGGTACCAAGTTTCAGTGAGCGCATGAAATGAGAAAAGGATTGGACAACAAGGAAATCAGGTGTCCCTTTCAATGCAATTATACATACAACAGTCCACATCTACCTAGCCCAGTTTTCCATTTCTCTTAATTAAAAGCAGTAAATTAGGACGGTCAATCGCCACGTTTTGTTGGGGTTATTTTCCAAAGAAGAATGTTTTGTCTTACTAGTTTGACATGTTCAGCATCAGTTAACAATTGGACCTCAAAAGGGCATCTTCTCCTACAAAGTTCAATTTCAGATCCCTTCCAAAGCCTAACAACAAAAACCTGTGGACTGAAACCTTGCTTATGTTCAAAATGTAAAGCAACAAGAATGATACAGATGGCTACATGGGTTAAAAAAAAAGACTGGGAAATAATTAAACAGCAGATTTGAGTAAAAGTATTCCTTGGCTTTTAGCATGTCAGGCTCTGTTTTTCCGAAAGACTATGTAGGAAATTCCCATAAACTACCCCTGAAACAAATGATCCTGTCAAACCCACAGCATCCAACACCAGAGATGCCACTTTATGTCTTGAAAGCAAGAGTGTGTCTCATAGCTGCAGCATTGTGCCCACAAGGATAATTCTCTCCTCTCCATGAGAATACAGATTATTTTAAGGCCATACAATACAACTATTGCTGCACTGTGCCCCATCATACAGATGTTATTCAAGGGGTTTTATTTCTTAATCTAGATTTCATTTTAACCATAATTAAGCAATTTATATAACAGTAGAAAATAAGAATAGGAGAAAACTATTTCAGTCAAGTTTAATACTTGTAATACCTATATCCTCTTAAGATCACAGATACAGTTTCATTCAACTGTTGAACTACACCACTGCTTTACAGCCCATGAAAAACTATCAGTTTAAAAATATGTCTGGAGTATCACTGATTGCCTTTTTTTCTTTTCTATCTGCACGCAAAAAACCGTATCAGGATCTCCTGCTATATTTTAGTTAACTTTTAAATTACTTTTAAATATGCACTATCTCTACCATGGCCATGACTTGGAAATTTCTATTATTAAAAAACACAATGAAGTTAGATTAAAGCAGTAAAATGACTTCATATCTTAGTGCTATAGCATTTGAAAACAGCCTGTTTCAAGAACTTTCAATTTCACCATGCCTGATAAGCCTTTGCAGAAAAAAATCAAGATTAAAGCAGAGCACAGTAAGTAGCCAAAAGAAGTGAATTTGCTCAAGGTGCAAAAAGATCTATGCTACTCATTTGAACAAACACAGGGCTCATTTTCCGAGTCCCTTAATGAGTAAGTGTTCAAGGAGCTGAAACCAGTTTTAGTTATTTGACTCTGGTTACAGTCAAGCAGAGTCTTGTTGCTAAAACCTCAATTACCACTTTGAGAATTGAAGTGTTGATGGAGGCTTTGTTTATGCCGTGTGCCTTCTGAAGGCTGTCTGTAGCCAGACACTGTCTTCTTCATGGAGCAAACAACTTGGATCCAAGCAGCAGGACAATGACCACGGGTACTTCTCATGATCCTGCTGGTGACAGCTTTTAACTGCTCTGGTCAATGCTAAACATCTCGAGATAAATTCTGATCCTGGATACAGGAATACAACGTTATGAAATTGCATTATGAAGCTGAAATGCCCTTTTTGCTTCTGGTCTATCTCGAATAGAACGCTTTAATAATGGCAGTGGTCTAAACATGTGGGAAAGCCCTTCCTGCTGAATTTAATAGAGAATATACAGAAGTTAAAAAGTGACCCAAAATATCTATTTTACACCCAAACCCAAAATGTTTGAGTACAAAGGCTGAAATAGGCAGTAACTACAGTAATTGACTACTTATCAATTTAGCAAGTATTTCTACAGCAGTGCAATGAAATTAAGCATTTGGCCTTTTATCTTGGTTCTCAGACAGACCAATTAGGATGATTTCAAAAGGCAATATTACTTTCACACAATTTCTTATGCCATACCAAAGATCATTTCAGTCCTGCTGTAACATACATTCTCTTACTCAGCTGTTGTAGAGTGATAAAGACAAAGAGACATGGACAATAGCGAAAAATACGTGAGCTATGTCTAACAGATGCATAAAAATATATGTATAGACAAAGACAGCAAGATAGCTTTATGTGGTTCTGTGATCCAACCTACTGCTGTAATAAAAATAAAACATCCAAACATTATCCTTGTTTTGTCAGAAAGAAATTTTGCAGTACCAACATACACCACAACCCCCAAATATCTACTCTTGGTGTACTCGGCTACACGCACAAAACCTGTTTGTAAACCTGTGATTTGAGATTGTTAGTGACTGGGTAAAGTAAAACAACTACACTATTTAAGAATATTAAAGAATATCAAGAAAATTTAGAAAAAATAAATCTACACACCATCATGTACATGATATATTAGAACTCAAATAGAAAAGAAGGTATAATTACAAAGGGCAGGGGGAACCTAGACTGATGCCTTGTTATTTTCAACTCCTCTTTGACATCTACTGTTTATACAGTCAGAGTATTTACTACCAAATTAGGATGGGGTTTTCAAAAGCTCTCAATGTTGGTTAAATCTGCTACCACTGGAGTTAATGGGGGCCAGATTCACAGATGGTGTAAAGCGGCTTAATCCTATAAAATCCAGCTTTGAGTATTTTATCACTAACTTCACTGAGTACAGATGAGGCCACTGCTGAGTCTTTTGAAAATCCCACTCCTTAATTCTTCTGCACACAGTAAATTTAAAGCCCAGTAATTAAAAAAAAAACCAAAAAACAAACAAAAAAAACCCATATATATATATATAGACAAAATGAGGCTACTAGCTCCAGAGGACTCCACTTGTCCTCTCAATGAACATCTCAGCTGAAGCCTGTAATCTCAGTTTTCAAAGATACACACCTATATATATATTATTATTAAATAGAATCCTGGCTTTTTCTAAGGGAAGTAGAAATATGCTGACAAATTCACAATCAGCTACACACTTGTGAACTAAATATTCTCAAAGCTATTTGATAAAATCAAGTGAGGGCAACAACAGGTACAATAGCTAGTTTTTATACTCTCTTTATCTGATTCAAATTAAGACTGTAATTATAATGCATTCATCTCATGATGCAACTGTACAACCAAAAATACTGGTTCATTTCATTTACCATCAACTTTAAATCCCTTTGTAAATAATAAACTGAAAGCAAAGAAAGGGTCTGTTTGTCATAAGAGCAAGAGGGATGATGTCTTCTGTGAGGGTATCAACTGTTGGGGGAATAAATTTTCACAGTACAGAAGGAGAAGTGAACATTGCATGTGTACTCTTAATTTTCATTTCTGTAGTGTAATAGCAAATCCAATGACTTCAACTACTCCAAAACACTTCCATTTGTTAGAAACAATTTTGTTCCACAAAGAACTGGAGAGACTGAACTGCTGCAGCAGTGAAATGTCAAAGAACTGATTAGGTAACATGATCAGGACTCTATTGGGCATAGTTTATATTTCACACTGTTTGGAAAAGCAAAACCCTTTTTGCAGTCGGTTCCCACCTTGTTTGCAAACCCTTACTCTACATGTTCAATAATTTTCGGTTTAAGTATTAGATTACAGGATACCAACTAGATTTGTAGAAAGTGTGGGTTTGGTCCCATCACATTTAGTGCTCAATGCCTCTCTCTGAAGATATTTTGATATTCCAGAGCCAAAGTGGAAAACGAATAAACAAAGAAAATAAAATGCATTTGATCATGTGTGTATCAGGGAACAGTCTAAGCTTCTGGTTGAGTGAGAACAGTCATTGACTGAAGGATCAGGCTTATGAGAAGGCTGGAGGCAACACAAGAAACTCTCTTCTCCCCAGGGCCGCTGAAGCAAATGCAAGGATTTCCCAGGGCTGTGTCTCTTGGGAAATGCATAATGTCAAAATTGTAAGCATTGCAAACCAATGTGTTTTCTTGCAGTTAGAAGGACACCGTTCCTGCTCTGTACACATGCAACTTTCTTACTCTTCTGTGACATTTTCTCCATGCTAAATGTCTCCAAAATAAGTGAGAAAGTTATACAGATGACTTGGAGGTTTTCATGTTATAAAGACACGGAACATGATAGGAAAATTGATTCAAAGGTTTTCACACTAATTTAGTTAAATGCTGTCAGATGGCATATCATCATCGTCATATGTCAATGGCACATCATCACGGCTCTGGCACAGAAAAACAATGTACTCCTTAACTGAGATTGAAGATACGAAATTACAATTTCAACCTCATCATTCTTTGAGACTGAAACCCGTCCCACAACCTGTTTCACAAGTGGAGTCAGATAATCTAGACTTTCCCTCTTTTATTCCCTCTTGAGTTTAGTCACACAATTGAAGGGTGCAAGTGTCATTTTTGCAGTTTTACTATGACAACAGCTCAAATGTTATTCTATAAGACAACTTTTGAGGCCCCTTAACATCTTACCCACTCATCTGTCCTCTGCTTAATGAATAGTTCCTTTACTCTATTTTTCCCCACAGACAACTTAAAAATAGCATCCCTGTAAAAGCAACGCTTCCCACAATACGCTCAAAGTCACAAAGTGCTTTCATTGAAGTTGTGCTGTTGCAATACTTACACAGAACTCAAAAACTGCTGGGCTGCTGATGGTCTGACATTGTCACGTACCATTTACTTCTTTCATTATTAGCTTGTATTCTCTCTGGCTGTTTTTTTCCTTACCCATCTACTACTACCTGACATTACCTGTACTCTGCATGGTCTCATATACAGCACACACTGAGTAAAGTTTCTTCTCCTGTTTTCCTTCTCTCTTTAGCAATTGAAATGACTAAACTACAGCAACTGTTCATTGCAGTGCTAATAAATGATAGCAGGGCAAGTGCCCCTCCCAAAATCAAGAACCATCTTTAACATCCACATTCAAATTGTAATGTCTAACCTGCCAGCAAGTTAAAACTTCTAAAATGTATCACACAAGGAGGTCATACAAAACTAGAGCAGGAAGAGGTGTTTGGTTTTTATTTGTAAGTATACCTTTGCACTTAACTCCAGTGAGTAACCGATGCCTTGATTTCAGTGCTTTCAAATCTCATGGTCTCTAGCAACACATAGTAATGAACACTCAATTTCCTTCTTCTTTTCCTTCCAGGGAAATAATTAAGAGGGGGCAAATCCAGTTGCAAAGGAAGCAAACAAGATCTCTACCATGATGCACTCCTTGTTAACTACACATGTTCCAAAGCTGCTTACTAAAGGTGACATTTCAGAACTCTGTTGAACGTTGGTCTCCATAGGAAAATGTAAGTACAATAAACTCCACTATAGTGGTTATAGGGATTTACATACAAAATCCAGAACAGAAATTAAAAAAAAAAAAAGAAAAAAAAAAAATCCCTCTCAGGCGTTAAATCTTTAATCCTTGATTATTTGTCCAGCAAGGTGACAGATGGCAAATCTACTGCTATTATTAAAGCTCTTCCTCTGCATTGGCATCTGTTTTCCCTGGGGTGAGTAGGACAAGGGAGTTTGCCTGCCTAACCAAATCAGCCAAGGCCAGATATGACTCCTTCAGTATATTAATACTGCACAGAGCTACATATCCTCACATTGTCTTCTAGCACTGTGCCTGCTAGTTATTTATTGGCTTGTCGAGGTAGTCTGTTCCAGTCTTTCCATAAAGGAGAATCTAAAGTGATATTAATTTACACCTATCTACATATTTCTAGTACATGAACTGCTGACACAAGTAGGCATCAAATTTACCAATCTCAGAGACCTGCAAGTGTAGTCATGGAAACAAGATCCAAGCATCAATTTGAATTTGGAATTCAAAATGAATGATCATTAAAAGAAGGTTAGTATTGACAAACTCTTTGATACAGCTGTGTGTTCCTGCAAGCATATCTAATCCCCTATCATACAGACGTAGACTGAGTCCTAGGTAAAAATGAAGCTGCAAGGATTCATCCATTGATGAATCTATGGATGGGCAATCTGAGGTGGGGCTAAGGGGGTGCCCAGGTTTCAGAACTGCATTAATAACAGAGTAATTTTCAATAACAAGAGTATTCCTGAAGGTACTAGGAGAGTTACCTGCGCTTTATAACAAGATTTGCCATACAGCTTAAAGGAAACAAGAGAACACTTGTTTCTTCATGGAAACTATGTAAAAAAAGCCAGTGAAACAAAACAAACTTGGTGAGCTTTTCCTCACAGTCAATCTTTTTACATCTGTTGAGGCATATGCAAACTCTGGGTGGTGTCTGGCAGGAAAATGGATGGGATAGTTCTGTTATCTGTTGTTTCAAAAGGAGAAACTATGATCAAGATCTGAACTCTGCCAGTTAAAGGTTCTGTTTTCTCTAAAACCCAATTACATTCTTCCTTTCAAAACACAGAAGTTAAATTTTGCTCTAAATGATGCATAGCAATGATGGAAATTTTGTCTACATTATAATGAAAGTATTTTTCACTCCTAAATGTGTAATGTTAGAATAAAATCATAAACTAAAAGATACTAAGCGTTGAGATGCTGATGATTATTACATGCATAATGCTACATTTCCATACAACCCCAACTATAACACTGTAACCTACTTTCCAGAAATAAACAACTGGTATTCAATGTACAAAACTGCTCTTTCTGTTTTTTTCTTTTGTAGGGGTGGAGGAGAGGGGAGAGAGCAGGGCAAGGACTATAATTCATTGCCATTAGTTCCATTAACAGCCCTTTACAAACAATTTCAAACAAACCAAATAGACAAAGCAAAGCAAAGAAGCCATCTGCACAATTAAATGGTCGGTCAGCACATCTAACTTATATAAGCCATATTACTGCACAATGTAAACATTATCTCCCTGGGCTGACATCCTGGCAAAAAAAATATGCATCTTTCATGTGTTGGAGGTTAAAGCTGCTGTGAAGTGGTCTACCTTGCTCAAGAGAAGAAGGCAAACATTACTTTATCTGTGAAGAAGAAATGGGAAGGAAACAGATCCTCTCAGTGGTGTTCTGTTTGTGAGCAAGATTAAAAAGGGGGAAGCTTAAAACATGAAAAACGCAGCAATCAGGATCTTGTCTACCTTTTATTTTTCCCCCCCACCTGGCACAGATGTGAGATAAAAGACAAGAAGGAAGAAAAAAATGCACATGGTAACAGAAGGCAGCTACCCATTGTGAAACATGCACATTTACTGTCTCCTGAAAAAACTCATTGTTCAATTCGGAGAAACACTTCTGGCACTCAGGTTTTCTGAACTTCCTAATTATGGACAATTTGCTTTCTCCTGACACTTAGATTATTAAAGTGGCTGATTTATTTAGAATGAGTCTTTTGGCCTTTTCCATATTAAAAAAAAAAAAAAAAAAATCTATTGAACAGTAGGACTCAGGCATGTGCCATAATTTTTCCAGCAACAAAACAAAAGGTCAAAGGCTGAGCTTAGAATTGACAGGTTAGCTGTGCTGTAAATCAATACCAGCCTTTGTTGACCACAGCAATCGCTTTATGGATAAAGGTCAAATCATTTAGAAGGTTCAAAGAATAGTAATGAAACCTCGTGCTTAAATCCATACATTCTTCTACGTTCCCAAAATATATTTTCCCTTTATTTGCTGAACGGAAATATGATATGAACAGTGATAAATCATTCTGTTACCAGTCATAAATGGGAGAGAGACAGAAATCATCATCCATAAACTCCAAAAGTTCCCCTGACACCAGAAATTAAGAGGATGATGCCTTTCCCTGCTGGCCTAAGAGAGCGATTACTAGCGCTGTGCTAGTGCTGTAAAATACCACTTAATTTGGAATTCACCATGAGACTACTAATTGGGTCAATAGCCAGAAAGTAAAAGTCGGCAGTGACAGTCTGTCACTCAAGCATGCTTTTGCTATGTGCTCAAAGACATTTCGTGCATCTGAAAGAAGCCACCAGCAACAGGATGCAGTGACAGGAGGAGAAGCAGCGACAGGAGCAATAGTGGCTGATCCTGTGTGGAGGATGTGGGTTCTGTACACTGCAAAACTCCTGGTACCCAGCTCCTGTGTTCCACAGCACTACCTCCCTGAGCATCCCAGCACAAAGCAGAGCTCTGAGCCAAACAGGGGAAAGTTCAGGGCTGGGCTAGAAGATAATTTCTTTTGAAAATGGAAGGGTCTCACTGAATCCAGAGTGGCTCCGACTGTTCTTTGTGAGACAGGAACATGTTCATTGTCCACACTGAAAAGATAGAGCCAATTCACACAGATCTTTTCAGACAGACTCATCTTATCTTGAGATAAAGTGCTGCAAATAATTAGATAAAATTAAATCCTGAAACATTTAATTATATAACCTTCAGAGAGTCATCACTGGTTCCTGTCAGTACAAATGCTATTTCTGGGGTTTCCAGTGTTTACTTTGCAAATGCATTCAGAAAGGCAGCACCTTGTCTGATCATTTCTTTTGATCTATTTAAGTTTTATAAGTTTCAACAATTTTTTGCTACTGGCTTAGCATCCTGATTAGTTACCACTCAGCCACTACCCCATTGACAGATTCCTATTAGCAAGGGTTTAAGCCACTTTGTCACTACACTGCAGGGGAGGGAGAGGCTTTCTCCTGTATTTCCTCAGCTTGGCAATCACAGATTTAGGATTCAGAAGAAAAGACAGATGCTTTCCTCTGTTTTGATGAAGGTCAGCAGCAGGAATTTGTCCCTTCCTGGAAAGTCTGATACTATTACTATTTTACACTTCACTGGAGTCAGTCAAGAAAGGTTAAAAAGTCTGAGGTTCCCTCTGAGGTCAGAAACATCAAGAAGCAAGTAAAGCACATGGTCTTACCATGAGGTCTCAAAAGCTCTTCTCCCACTGCTTTACTTTTGTTTAATGCATTCCTGCCCATCCTGTCAATGCAACTTCCAAATGTTTGTATGTCTTTAAGGAAGGTTTTCTCCTCTTTATAGTAAAACGGTGTCTGAAATACAATTCTGCGTGCAACCCGACTCAAAGGTCACACCCTTATATGCACTATCAAAAAGATTTAAACAAACCTCTTAAGCTCAGACTTTACATGCCATCTGCCCTGCTGCAATCACTGCCTTTTCTTCCTCATTTTAAAAAAGAGCAACAAAGTTCCTAACCTGGCTGTAGGATGGGTCGGCCAGTTCACAACAGATACCATGCACAGCTTACCTTAAAATGGAAGCATTCATTTCAAACAGACAACACTACTTAAAAAATAATAATATGAAAAGAAACCCCCCACAAACCAATCTTCCTGCGGTTTTCCAAAAGCATTCCAACGAAGTTACTTACACTGCTTTGAAATTGGTTTGAGTTATGGGAAGGCCACAGCCCGAGACCGGCAGCTGAGACAGCAACAGAGATGAAAGTTTTTTAGCTTCCAGATCCAAGGGGGAACACAGCTGCTCCAGCTGGTCCCCTCAGATCTCAACACTTACTAGAGCGATCGAGAAAGCGATAAAGTTTTACGTCTCGGTTTGAAGAATGCATTAATAAAACCAGTCCTGAAATAGAATGAAAAAAACTCCAAAATAATTAATCAAACCCTAAGCTTTCAGCTCTGGAAATTGAAGTGGGCTGATTTTAGGGAAGCTTGGTTCTTTTACATACAGAATTACCACCTCTGCATGATACTTCAGTTGGTGTGAGTCAGCACTAATATTTTTTTCTTTTTAATGAAAGTCATTTGTTAATGTTAACCCCACAAATGAATTTAATTGAAATAGAGCAGCAGCATATATGTGAAATGATCATAGAATTTTTTTATAGAATACTAGGGGAAAAAAAAAATTGATGCCATTAGATGTGGACCAAGGCAGATACAATAAGAAAGTGTGATATGAAGCACATTTTCAAAGAAAACCAGCAGTAATAACCTAAATGGAAAGAACTGGAGATCTTAAAGATCAACAGTGATTCTGCAATATTTGTACAATCTCCTCTGAGAACTTCATGAGAAAGCTGGAAGATGAGGGAGAGAAAATACACAAATTTTGGAAAATACAAGGATCCTATTTCCTATGTATAATTTCAACAACACCGCTCATTTCAGAATTTACCAACAACCAACCACCTGTTTTAAAACAAAATGGGTCAAGGTCAGGGTTGTTGTTAAAGTATCCAGGTCTATTTAAACTGAATTTATCCGGATTCTGGAACAGAAAACAAGTTGGTTAAAGCACAGAGGAAAGTAGCAAGCAAGAAACTCAAATTCAAATTTTCAGGCTTGGTTTAAAAAAAGTTTTCAGTTCCCAACTGAGGGCAGCACAAACCACTGAACATAAAGTAAAAATGATAATGATGATACTACTAGTTCAATTTAGGAGTTTAAAAATGAATAGAGCATCTTTGGGAATTTGCTTTCTGTAGGGCTCTGCTCTTGGTCAGTGGTTTTGGCTGGGACAGAGCTCATTTTCCTCACTGCAGCCAGTACAGGGCTGTGTTTTGGATTTGTGGCCAAGAGAGTGTTGATAACACGGGGACATTCCAGCTGAGCTGCACTTACACAACGCCAAGGCGCCTTCTGCTCCTCCCCTGCCCCACCAAAGAGTGGGCTGGGGGTGCACAAGGTCTTGGGAGGGGACAGATGACCCCAGCTGACCCCAGGGATATCCCAGACCATATGGCATTGAGCTCAGCACAGAAAGCCAGGGGAAGGAGGAGGAACACAGGGACATTGGGAGCGATGCCGTTTGTCTTCCCAAGTCACTGTGATGTGGGATGGAGCCCTGCTCTCCTGGGGATGGCTGAACACCTGCCCAACCATGGGAAGTGCTGAATGGATTCCTTGTTTTGCTTCTCTCGCCCACGCACCTTTTGCTTTACTTATTGAGCTGCCTTTATCTCAACCCACAAGTTTTCTTACTTTTACTCTTCCAAATCTCTCCCCCATCCCTCTGAGGCGAATGAACAAGTGGCTGGGTGCCTGCTGGGATTAACCCACAACAGTCCGGAACAAAGTGCCTTTAAAGAAATAAACACTGTCTTAAAAACATAATACTGCTAGAATTACTTCATAATTGTAGACAGCTTTATGAAGGAGAATGTATTTCAAATGTGGCGTGCTTTTTTAACACAAAAAAAATTCTTTTAAAGGAGATAAAAAAGTATTTTTGTATGGAAGTTTTTCTGGAAGAACACTCTCTAGCCAAAATTGTAGAAAAATTTGAGGACTGAAATTCAATAGCTGTACTTGAAGAATGATATGATGACATTGCATCAGATCTATCAGAAAACTGTGTTTTCTTTCTTCAGTCATCTCATGTATCGTGTAAAACTTACGAAGCTGAAGATTCCTCTGCCACCAGCCAAACTAACAACATTTTATGGTATCTTAAATTACCCCTAAATAATTTTCAGCACCTTTTTTTTTTTTCCATAAACTCATCAGTGCCTATGAGAAAAGGTATTCTTCAAGACTTTATTCAGAAATTCTCTCTTTCTCAATAGTGGAAAAGCTGAAAGCAAATGGTCATTTGTATCAAAGCAGTTATGGTTCTATTGAGTTAGCTAAACCACAGAGGCAGCTGGAAATCAATAGGAACTAGGAGATGCGAGTCAGTATGCAGGAAAGCACACATTTAGCCAGTCAAGGCTCCAAAACTATTTACTGACAATTTGCTTGTTAACTGTAACACGATCAGCGTTGCTTTACGTCACAGGACGGATAATGGAATTGTACAAAATCATCACTCTTGCTTCATGATGATTAATTACCACAGTAAACAAATGAAAAGTCCCTCTCCACAGTAAACCTCATTTAAGAACCACCAAGCAACAGGTATGGCATAAAGTACTGCTCTAACACAAACAAACCTGATATGTTTAATTATGTACCACAGACATAAATCTTCAGCTGTTTTGTTTGAGTATCCTGTAATCTGTCTTGTCTGAAACGAATCCAATCATGTTTCTTTCCCTCCATAAAGCAAGCTTTGAAATAAACAGAAATTAGCCTTTTTTCCCCTTTTCTGTTACTAAATTACATACTTTTTTTTTAAGCAGAATCTTTGTGTCTACAAAAGGATTTTGTCCATTTTATTGCAGATGCTCAAGAAATGAAGTTCACAAAGAAGTTAGTGATAATTATTATATGCTTTCAAACGCAGGTGCAAATTCTTGAAGCTTTTGTTTCAGCATTGTGGGAAGTGATTCATTTTTGTGTTGCTGGTTTTAATCAGCCTATATTTGGAAAATGGATTTCAGAGCTTTCATACACAACCTCCAATTTTAAGAGTTAGTCAGGAAAAAAAAACCACACACAACCTTCCTGAGCAAAGTGGACATAGGAAGTAAATGTTATTTCATTTACAGTAGGATTCTGGATGTCGCTAAGCCAGCAATTGGCTATCGTAGGCCTAGAATTTCTTTCTAACCTTCAAAAGTATATTTCTTTCTAAGCTCACCACTGGACCCTGTATTTTGGACTCTCTTACTTCAGACTTCAGAGGCTTCCTGTATCAATATGGCAACACTGCTGGTACTTCACTCTGAAAGACAAAGCACCCAAAGAAGGGGATTTATCCCACCCAGCAGTCTGTAGGGAAGTACAATATTGTTTATTTCAGTTGTTATCTATAACAAACCATGCCAATACCTAAGCAGAGGTCACGAAGCACCAGCCAGGAAGAACAGAGTGTCACAGAGGAGCTGGGAACGTCCTACAAAGCAGAGAGTATCTGGCTCTGACAGGGAGAAACCTGGGCAAGTCTGGCAAAGTTCGATTTCCCATAGGATCCGTGCGAAGCTCACACTGCTCATGTTCTAACTCCCCTGGGGTTAGACTAGACTTCAGAAATGAAAACCTGGCACAAGACCACTATGCAAGGTGCAGGTCACACCCAACAGCTCTTAGGTCTTATGGAAGACTGCTGCTCTACCTGAATTTTCAGTAGGGGCCACACTCGGTTCTCACCGCTTGTATTCCTGGCCAGCCAGTGATCCCATCATAATCCCATCCCAACAATATTATGGTGGCAGATATTTATGACAATCAAAAAAAGAACCCCAAAAACCCAAACCATTTTTCAATCTCGTACATTGTGCTGTACATCCAGGCACAGCTTCAAATCTCATCTGAGGAACACATACCAGAAAAAGCATTTGAATTCAGAGGGCCAGAATATTAACATGTCATAACCTTAATAATTCCTTTGAACATCTGACATTAAAATACTATTCCTTAAACGTGCAGTGGTTGAACAGGTTTGAAAAAATTACCATTCTGCCTTACCAAAAATAACTGTTACATGGATTTTATATCCCTTGTAAATCAAAGGTGGCAGCAGCAGGTAATTTCATTTGGCTACTGAACATTAAATGTGATATTTTCAGTTAGGAATGCTTCACGACAATTACATTACCTCCTTCAGAACTCACATTTGGGATACATCCACCAGTTTGCTACCACAACTACAGTAAGAGTACTTAGAATTTAGAACCAAAACAAAATCCCAGGACTTCAATGTAAGAATTGGTGAATAAAATAAAATAGTAAGAAATACTCTTTTATTTTCTTAATCCTTATTTACATCTATTTATATTAATGATCACTTATTTCAAACAACAGTTCCAAGTTTCCAAAAAAAAGCAGCTAATTTTCCTAATCTTAAAATAACTGAAAACAATGAGGTTACTGTATATGACAGTGAAATTGATTTGTTAGAGTGTCATACATGCTAGAAAAAGCATAACTTCAGAAAATTTGGTAAAACCACCTGTGAAACTTAGATTAAATAATGGAAAGAACTAGTCTAAAATTATGCTACTTAATTTGCTCAATTATCAGATAGAATTCAGCAATTAGTATCAGGTAATTTTAGGAAAACGATCCTATTACTTACACATCTACTGGAATTTAGGTCAGAATTACATATTACATGAGGCACTATTAGCAAAAAGACAAGAGATCATACCATTTATATTAAGAACAAAAGCACACCTCTACTTGAGTTTTTAAACCAGAGCACAGAGCTTTTTTTTTTAATGGTTTTATACTTCCCTACTTAAAACATACAGCTATTCCTCTTAAATAAGGCCTTTGCAAATGGAGCACTTGCTCAAGGAGTGTTAGACTCACTTTCAGTAATTCTTTGGGATTCACAGGACACTCAAACTCATGTCTCCTACATCTTACAACCCTCCTGAGCAAGTAGTCTAGTATACCAATGGAAATTGGCTTTAACAGCCATTATCATTCTAAAATGAGGGTCATTATTGATAAAGATGCCATGCTTTAGGACCCATCCCACACAAAGGAGATAACCCCAGGCACTAAACTTTTCAGACAGCACAGCAGCATTTAGTTTGCATTTCCCAAGCAACTGCAGACATAAACTCAAAATTAGATGCTCAGCAGTTGTGAGTCCCCACAATAATAAAAAAAGTAGACAGCTGATAAAAGCATGGGCTACCAGCAACTTGACAGAGCTTTTTTGGAAATATTTATATGGGTTAAGAGCAAAAACTCTGGTGAAATTTTGTAGATTCAGCTCTCAGATATCACCAGTACAATTTAACTAATTGTTTTGAAATATTTGTGCTACTTTCCCTTTTGGTAAATACAAACATGGTAATAATTAAAGCTGCACATTACCAACAGCTACAGCACATAGTTTGCCAGCATGTTTTCTATGAAGTTAAGACACATCTTCAAGCTTTGCTATTGCTTTTACAGCATCTTGTGGGCAGCAGCAAAACTGTCCCTAATTAAACCGATGCCACACCAGTGCTGAGTCAAATGCCTGAAAATAAATCCAAACATTAAGAAAGTCAGGAAATCCCATTATTTGTGGAAAAGTATGACCTCAAATCTGGTGTTATGCTGGGCAACCACAACCAAAAAACTTGAAACCAGGGGCACAAAAGTCATGTACTGGGAGATGGAGACGAACAGCAGAGACAGAACTTTGTCTTCCTTCTTTAGCTCTCAGGAGGCTTTGCCATGGGAAAGCATTTGGAAGCTCCTTCTCATCTCACCCTCAGTGTCAAAAGACAAATACTGGCTAAACCCAAATCTATGATGGACTGAAGAAGGATCTGATCAGTGCTAGATGCCAAACCTAACAATTGGTACCACAAGGACACTGGGCTTTGCATGAGGTTACGGCCTCCAGACTTTTGTCTCCCATGTTTTGAAGATCTTCCCATAAAATTCCACTTTTTAGTCAGACCAAGCAGATTGTTCTCCAAGTGGATGATCCCAATGTTTCTTTTCTAGGATAATTCATTAAAATAACAGTCTCTGCAATGATATAGACAGAAGTTTAACAAAGTAATGAAGAACTTGAACTTAAGTCAATGCCAAAGGTGTGACAGGTACCAACTTTATCAGATTTTTGCTTGCATACAAAATCTGCTAACTCTAAACAGGTTCCAAAAACAAATGAATGGGATAAGCCAATCTGTCACACACCTTACAACCACACTCCAAATATGTGCGTGAAGGACAGAAAAATAAAAAGTGCCAATCAAACGCTAGAAAAAAGGTAGAACTATAGTCAGAACAACTTCTTCATTTAGTAAACTTAATTTACTTTTTTTCTCCTCTAAAAAGCCTAAAACATTGAGATATTCCAAGTGCTCCAGCCTCATTTCCAGGCAGCATAGAATCCATCTGAAATACCATACATTTTAAAAAGTCATCTGTAAAAGAAAGCCATATAAAGAACTAAATGCATGAGAATCCTATTGGTTAACATCTGTAACTAATTTTTTTCCCAAGTAAGTTCTTCACAAAAACCTGTAATATTAAACAGGTCTATTTCTTTCATAACTAAGAATTACTTGTAAATATTACAACTTACTCACAAATGTTCTGCATTATATATAATATGATCCTAAAGCCTATTACCATGGTTCAAATGGCCTTTCTGCAAATCAGTAATGGATTTTAATCTGGTGCAAGAAGCTGGCAAAGGAGACACTTCTGGTAGGCAGTGCAACTTTTTGATGCTTTCTACCAATTTCCAGCCACCCTTGAAGCCATTTCAGGTTCTTATTTAGAACCATGCCATATTTATATTTAAGGTAAGTTGTTTAATATGTTTTATGGAAGGTTGAAAAAATCATTTATCAAAGCACTCTTTTCCTCTCAAAATCTATTTGTCTGATTCAGTTATTTCCAATTAAATCACATTGATTACCACCCTGAATGTTAACTATTTTTAGCTGTTACATTTGTTTTTATTGCGTGATGAATATTTTTAAAGTATCATTAAGACTGTAAATGATGCAGTAAATATTTTTAGCACACTAACAACAGAACAACCTATATATGTTTTCAAGGGAAACAAATGCTGAGAGAAGAATGTATCTACAAGTGATCCAAAAGTCACCAAAATGAATAGCAATACTATGGCTCAGGTCCATGACTTCAACCCTGTAAAATGCAAATATTTAAAGTCTTATAAGTCATTCTATTTGCCCTCCTTTCAACAATTCTCTGACAATGACTGCAGCTATTTGATGAAAGCCTGGAAATGAGCATTTTCTATTCACTCATTTACATCCAAAAGTTTATCATCGTCTAAATAAATAAACGTGTGCTTTCACTGGAGATAATAAAACTATCATTAATTTCAATCAGCAATGAATTTTAATCATGTAGACCTGCAGTTGTTGCATAACTTGCCTGCAATTTCAAAAGCATTTATCACTGTCATAATTTGTACATATTTTTAGACTTCAGTCCTGTAAAAATTTACGCATGAGAAACGTGTTCCAGTGCTGCTTTTTAATTCCCTTAGAAAAAAGTCATGATCTGTATTTAAAGTTTGTAGTATGCATTTAAAACTCCAAAATATAATTAAATTATAATGGAGTTGTTCCAGTTTTTTAAAGCAAGCTAAAGTAAAATCAGTAAACTACTTGTAGTGTTTTTTTGGTTTAAAACATTTAAAAGGTCTATTACCCCATTTTGTGGTTTGATATGGTGAGAATGCAGGCATGGAGACCATGTCAGCTTTTGGCTATGTACAGAAGTGATGACCAATGGTTTAATGCAGGCTCTAAAAGCTACAGGCTGGAGCACATCTCGTAAGGATAAACAAGGAAACCAGTTAAAGAATCAGAAATGTGTTGCCATTTCTCAGCCTGGAAAGGTGAGTTGCTGGTCAGAGGACAGAGCAGTGCCAGCAGCTGGCCCAGAGGGCTACGGCAGCCATCTCTTCCTGCCTGGGAGGAAATCAGCTCACACCCAGCTCTTGAAAACCAAAGTTCACCCCTTTTTTGTTTATAGGCAGGCTCTTTTTCCATCCAGGTACTCCCTAGTGATAGCCAAGGTATCTTGATCTCATTGAGCCACACGTTAAGTGACTACATTGCCCTTATCGAGACAAACACGGGAGTTCATTGTGCACTCACTGATATGACCTTATATATATTATATATTTTATAAACTAATTTAAATTAGGATTTGTGTACAATCTATTACAACATTCATAAGACATCAGTGATATCATGTTATCAAAATAAACATTCTGTTTAAATTAACAAAAAACTAGCATTCATAGAGAACCATCACAGATATTTAAAAATATAATAATTAAAATCCAACCAAAATCCTTTGAAGTTTTGAGTAGTTTTTTGCTATTAAGCAAAAGGAAAAAGCAGAAACAAAAGTGAATTTGGACATGCTGTTTCTTCTGACCTATTTTACACTTCAGCTGAAGTTCAGCCCTGTGAAGCACTATGGTGCAGACAGGTGAACATAACCATACTGGAATAACCACTTAAAGCAGACACTGAAAGGCAAGAGAAACATTAAATGACTGCTTCAGCAAAACGAGCCTGACCATCTCTCGTAATTATCTGTACAACTCAACCACGTATGAAGATAGAAACTGCATTGTTTAGCAAAGGTATCATATACTCTTTGCGTCATACTTCTGAAATAAACGGATAAAGAAATTTTAATTTCATTAAAAACTGTGTGTAGCATTAGCCTAAGGTACTTAAGGGCTTTTATGTATTTAAAATGATTTTGAAAAGCATTAAAATTTTAAAAAAAGAATTTAAATCATATATACTTTATAAACAATCATAGAGCAGAAATTATATTCAAAAGAAGGAGCAATCAAAGTCCTCATTGTGAACACGTCAACAGCAATGATTTTTATTATTTTTTATGTTTTTAAATAAAGGGTTTGTAGACTGTGGGGCAAAGATTTAAAGGGTAAAAATGGAGAGGAAGACTTTGCAAAATGAAGAGTAGTTTACTGGAATACAAGGAACTAAGAGGGAAAGTAAATCTTGCCATGGAAATGGGATGGCCACTAACAAGATGCAGAGAAAATGACAGTACATGTGTTTAGAAATGAGGTAACAGACTTGGAAAGAAACCAGAGAACAACAACATCACCTCTTTCCTCCCAGGAGAAAGGGGACAGAACAGGGGTAGAAGGGTGCAGAAGTGCTATCTGTTCTTGATAAAAGACTGAATATTAATTTTTTTCTTTGGCTATGAGACAATCACAGATAAATTACAAGTAATGTCTCTTCCCTCCTAAAAAGCATACTAATGTGATTAATCTGTAAAATTTTAAAACCAATCCAAATCAAACCAAACATAGTTGAAAATAGATCAGATATTTGAGCACTCTCCTACATGAGAGTAATAAATATTCATTTTTTAGACCTTGCAGATTGGAGCAATAGCAGTTGAGCTGCAAGGCTTACATTTTTCATGTGTAGAAGAGCAAGTGCTTGTACTGATTTGAGGAGACCGCTAAGTGAAAGTTGTAGCACTTTCATTAAAGTGTGTCATGGCTATTGTCCAAAAGGACTTGAGCACTGCTCTTATCTCTAATTAAACTGTAACAATTTATTCGCTGTATCTGTCGGTTCAGAAGGGATAGGACTTGTGAAGGATCAAAGGACACCCCAACTAGAAAATGCACTCGAGTTCAGAACCAGCAACAACTGCCAAAGAGCCGCCCTGCAGTTCATCATCTCTGAGTTAATACCTTGTCATTGCAGCAGCAGCAGAGCACAGGGAGCATACTTGCAAAAAATAAACCAGGCAAAAAATACCTCAGGAAACACACGACACTTGACAACATACTTTTCTTTCATATGCACATAAGAGAGGGAGCAAGAGAGATAGAAGGCCCAACATCGTAAGAGGAATGCAAGTGTGAATATTTTGTTTAACACTCATGATAACGTTTCCTTCCTAGAAGGCTGTCTCAGCTGAACAACTCATTTGTGGAATTTCGCCAAGGACTAATGAGGCAAAACTTTCACCCACTGGGATGCCATTCTTTTTGGGTTGAAAAGAAATAAAAAACTGAAAAGTGGTCAAAACCCTCTGATCCTCCAGCCAGTCTTCCACAACGTCTCCGCTCCATAGGACACATCGGGGTGGACTTTGCCATAATATGTAACAATTCTGTGTGCAAAGCATCACATGTGCCTACAAAGTATTGGGCTGTGTCTTTAATTACTGGTAATTACTTTATGGAAAAACATATTTCTTAATATTATAATGTTGCACAAGAGTATTTTACAATGATGTAAATATCTGAACCTAAAGGTGTTTTTATATTGCACAAAAGTACAGTGGAATTGCTACAAAAGCACCCTGGTCTACCAGCAGGAAGTGGGCCTCTGTTTCCAGGCAAGACCTACCAAGCTCTAAGATTCAAAATGTGTAAACACCATTTATCCCACTACTGAAAGGTTCAATTCATTTACAGATCAGCCATTTTACACGAAATATCCAAAGTCAAATTACACACCATCACAGATGTGCACAGATATTTGCAGACTTACTCCATAATTGCCTGGAGGAGGACTCCTTCATCCAGGAACTGGTTAGAGAGAAATGCTGCAATATTTACATTTGCTGAGATGATGAAAGAGCAGTGAGGCATGATGGAGTGTATGACTTTGGAATTCAGACTGTGATTTAGTGGATTTTGCATGAACAAAGCATTCTGAAATCAGCGCCTGCCACATGGATCACTGATGATTCAGAAAATATTTAAGTGGAAACGATACGCATAGGCCTTGTTAACATTTTGGCAACAGAGCACTGCAGTTTTTCTGCCAGACGTGCAGAAGCTGAACTGGCATAACATCATGCTACACCCTGTACATCCTGCACGTATCTTTCAGCTGTGATTGCTCTGCTATAACAAATGGCATCTGAGAGCCCATAAATATCAGTAAACAGTTCCAGCCTATTAATAGCTTGTCTCCCTCTTTAATTTGGCATTTCATACAAATAACATCAGGCTGTTTCTGCTGTTCTGAATAGAGGGTCTTTGCTTTTGGGAAAGACAGACAGAAGGACGTTAAAAAAAATACTCAAATAAAAAAAGAAACACGCACAGCTTGCTTTTTCTAATACCACTGAATATATGAAGGATTTAACTCCTTGGTCATAGCTTTACATATGTAACTGAGTGATTGAGTGCAACTAGGATAAAACAAACACTTAAATTTTTGCCACTACTTCCAGACAGGAAGCTCTAAAGCCACATGCACTCCATAGGCTGTGAGAAAACCCGGTCAAGATGTGTGGCAAAGCCTCTACTTCTTTATCACATACTTTCATTTTTGCCTGCATTGCTGCTGCAAACCCAGCAGCAAGTGCACAAGAAGTATAAATCTCCTTCCATCCAGTGCTCAAGCTCATTAAATGTCATAAAATGTTTCCAAACGGAGAAAGCGGAAAGGGCAAGGTTCACAATAGGATTTACAGAACAAAACATCCCTTTCATTCACTGTAACTTGGGAGAACACTTGTACCGAAAAAAGAAACAAACTCACTCCCAAACAACCCCCCAAATGATCAGTGGAAGGAGTTCAGTCATCTGACTGCCCTAAACGCTGTTAAACAAACCCCATAAAGCCAACCTATTAATCCTCCAGCAGGGCTACTGTAGAAATCATAATTTATGCAAACCCCCTGATGTCTTTATCTGTGGAAGTGCAGTGACCCCTGAACGTCTTTGACCTGCTAAGTGCTAACAAATCAAACACTCAACGGCTTTTAATATATTTTCAGGCTGGAGTCCTTCTAATCAGATGCTGACTCTTGAGTTCTCCAGCAACGAATATTTCATAATATTCAGCCAAATAGTGTTAGAGTCAGAAAGTATCAGCTCCTGTGGATTTTATGCAATCTATTCTCTGCATACGATTAAAATAATTTTGTTTCCTAAGTTCTTATCATTCGGCAATATCAAGTGAATGGAAGGAATGAGACCAGCCATGGCAATAATACTTAGATAATAAATCACTGTGAAAAATATATGGAAATTTTTGGTCTATAGAATTACATACAGTTATTTCTTAAGCAATTTTTCTTTATACCTGAAAGGTACATTTGATATATTACATTCAGAAGTTTATACTGACAGGAAGTATGAAGTGGAAATACTAAAGTTTTTTCCACTGGAATTCCATGTCCATGCATTTATCATATTGGCAAGGAAATACACTATTCTTAAGACAGCCCCAACTGTGATATCATTTTCCAAAAATAAAGACATGTAATNAAAAAAAAAAAAATAGAAGTGTTTTAAAAAACAAAAGCAGAGTAGAAATTAATGATAAAAGATTATCCAGCGTGAAAAACTAATGACTGTAAAAGAGATTATTTTCTTAGGTTGTTGTCTTCAATTACCAAAGCAAAAGCAATCAATTTAACTGGTCCTAATCATTATAAGTTTTGTTAATACTTATTCAGTTCTGCTAGTTTCCTTTATCTTATGACCCAGGGTATAAAAAGGGCTTCATAAGGAAGAATACAGAAAAGATCAGGACAAAAGTTCATTGGAAGCTACTAAAATGTGTACTGAAGAGCAAGATTGCCATTCACCATACTAGACACAACCCAGCAGATCATCCTTCCTTTTGGTTCACTGTTACTGTCATGGGAAGTACCATGTTATTTCAAGCTTGTCTCTACCTAGCAGAAATTAAACGCTAATAATGTTTAATGACTCATTTTCCAGTTAATCTACTACTTGAATGCAAAAATACTACGCTAAGTAAAATCCTTCTGAACATGCATATTAAATAAATCCACAGCATTCAAAATAGGGATTGAGAAGGCAAACATAATTTGCAATGTGTGCCAGTAAGTAGCTTACCTTCTCATGAACTCAGATTTGATGATTGTTTCATTGGTTTCTGAAGCCAAAAATGGCTTGTACTTTAGCAGTTTGCCAGAGGGAAAACAAACTACAGTATCTTGTGAAGTGCAACAACAGAAGAATGAGCAAATGCTAATTTGAACAGTCACTAAGCTGAGTTATCAATAAATAATCAATCCTCTCTAAAAGATGCATTATCGGTCTCTCATTTTAATATGGAAAGTATATTACCTTTTGAACAACTTCTTACTGAATTAGTTTTGTCCATTCAAATTTTAATAATGCAGCTTAAAATGGAAAAAAAAATGAGCTTGAACTTTGGGCTTTGTTTCCCCTCCACACACACACACCGAGAGGATTATAAAAAATTCACAGCCTGACTCATCCTTATTGTCTCATCCTGCTGAAACCTAACTGCCCACATTCACTCACAACATCTGTCCAAAAGGAAAGTTGCTACAGGAGACAACCTTTAACACATGGTTTGCCACTCACACCTCACATTGTGACTTGCATTGAACAGGCTTGCATGCTCTGCTGAACCTCCTTACCCCAAGCGTAGAAATAGGGTCCCAGAGAAAAGGAACAGGCAGCAGTAGCCATATTCTTTCTTCCTAATGCATGGAATAACCATTTCTTAGAAGCCAGAAGGGGAACTCAAGTTTTGAGCTTTTGCTGAAGAGTCCCCACTTTGAAATACAGATTTGTAACTATTTTCAAACCATTAAAGCTGTCCCAACTTGCTCTAGATGAACCAGTACTTTCTACGATGGTAGCATCTCCTGCATTTCTGGAATTTATACAGAGTGAGAAAATAGCAGGGAGCACAAATAAGTAAGTCCTTTGAGATCTATATATGAACAGTTACACCTTCATAGTAATTAAATAATATTCACAGTTAGTGTAATAAAACCAGCAATGTAAAAAGTAGCCGATAAAAATGATTGGGACTTCCCCATCTAACTCAACACTTCAAATTGTCTATGTACAAAATCTAAACTTACTTTTCATTGTTAGTGTTTAATTAAAAGAAAGATTTTCCAACTAAACATGGCCAGTTGCATGGGATGATTTTCTAAGGCATAAGGGGAACTTTTACTGAACCCAGGGGGCAGATAAATACAGCCTCCATTTATACATTTGAAAGTATCCCTCTAGTAAAGCCTTGATGAAAACAAATGTGAAATACTTCTGAACATTGCTGTTCACTGCTGAGAAGAAGGGAAATCATGTATTTCACTAATGCTGCAAATGCAATGATTCTCATCCTGACCTAAAGGAAGCCTGATGGAGTAGACTTGTCTCAGGAAAAGTATAATGGCTGCTAAGGCCAGGAATTCTAATCGTTCTCCTATGAGTACCACCCTCCACTGAGGCCAAATCTGTAAACTTCTGGCTAAAAGGAAGCTGTGCTTTTCTGGCTCAATCGAGATGAGCCTGCAGGAGGACTCTGTTGCAGCTGGCAGAAGACTAAACTGAAGCATCTCCAAATATTTTAATTCAGAAAATATTCGTTTGGACTTGAAAGAATGTACTTTCCAAATCCTGGGGAAAAAAAAGGGTTTTCCTCTAGATGAAAGAAGCAAAGCTTAGAATAGAGCAATAGACTTGAAATATTTGGCTTTTCTGTCTAACAAGTAGATGTTTCCTGAAGTATTGCTAGAGTGTAAAAGACAGTCTGGCAAGTACCAGCATCACAAGCAAGCGCTTGAACCTGTGACCTTGGCCAAACATCTTACAGCAACTCCTAGAAGGCAGTATGACAGAATTCCAGAGCACAATTCATGTTTTTCCATGTATTAAACCTCACCCCATATCCAAACCGGTTTTATTTCCCATTTAAAAGCTGTCAGAAAAAAGAAATACCTATCATTTACAACACCCCTACTCAGCAAAGACTTTTGATTACCTTTTTGCTACCTTAGCATGAAGACTGATATTGAAATAAGATGCACCACAAAGCTGGCTGGCACTGTATGTGAAGCAATGCCTTTTGCTCAAAAGCACAAAATTTCTAATACTGTAACTACACAGTAACCACATTTATTTCGTGCTGTTTTTGATTAACCCCTCATGATGTGGAAATAAAAACATGCATTCTCGGTGCTTATGTGCTAATACCAGTTTCTTCCAGAAGTACATTCAGATGTACCTTGTTCAGATTCAAAAGTACCTTGTTCAGATGTACCTTGCTAACCTATAGGTAACAGACTTGGATCTTTATCTGTAGCAGAAGGTATTAATTCATTGATACACAAATTAGCATGAAGTACCTCTCTGAAATAAGTATGAAAGAAAGAAGATAAATTGAACCAATACTACTTGTATCAGTCTCCATGCAGAAACACTTTTGAAATAGGCTTTATATAATTTAAATACCACAGAAAACAATTAGGGGGGAAAAAAGGAAAAAAAAAAAGTAATCTATGGCACTAAATAAGATATATCTTCAGTAAAATAAAATTATTTAACAGTAGTAAATGAGATTGCAAACATCTGATTCAAGGTTTTAGAGATACCTTTCAAGAAAGGTCCATGGCAGAGATTTGAATAGGTTCTGTGTTCTCTTAGTTATTCCAATTTTGCAGCAAACACAGTAGAATTATTCTTTATTCTTTTAGTAAGAAACAAAAAATCATATATATTTCAGAATAAGAGAGTCTGGAAAAGTGATCCCAACTATTATGTGCTTTGTCTTCCTTCTAACTTTTCAATTTTCAGAGAAACACAGAACAGGACACCATGTTGGAAGGGAACTCAGGGATAATCTTGTCGAAACCTTCTTAAAAAAAAAAAAAATCACACTACAATTTAAAAAAGCATAGTATCATTTTCTACTCCCACTGTAAAATAAACATGAAATGCCTTCATGTGGCATTCAGCTTAAGTGAAACCCCTCAGATGTGAATCGATACTGTTGAGATTTTCCTCTTCACTGCAGCAGGTGTGACAAGTCAGGCAGAAGAGAAACTGCAGTTGCAATTCCACGTGTTGGAATTGCAACCAATGCACTTCAGGGCCTGCACGGTTTACACCATACCATCACCTTTATTATTATAATATCATTATCAAAATTCAAAACACAACCCTGAGGTTCTTCAGACACAGATTCTTAACATAAATAGTAACACTTTGTGGTAAGCTGTGTATTTTTATAACAAACCTAAGCACTAAAAACATATTAAAATCTTGAGGTAACTTCTTTATTCTTGTCAAAGGCAAAGATATTTCCATCTTGGATGAGGCCAACAAACCCAGAAAGAATGAGAAGCTTAAAGGCCATAAATTTAGCTGAGGTGAAGAGTGGTTATTCTCAATCTGAAAGTATATGCACAGGTGCACAGGCACACACATACACACACAAAAGAGCTTTTCTTTATTAGGCTCATCCTTTCTTCTCCAGCCTCGAAGAAGTTGCCTCGCTAACCAACAGAGGGACAAGCCATCACATCAAGATACAAGGTCTCCAGCCTGCCCCACCAAATACTGCACACACTCGGAACTGCCAGAAAATGGTTTCTGCAAGATGAAAGTCTACCTCAAATTGCTGGTTGAAAATTCCATCTCACGCTCAGTGAGCAGACAAAAACTACTGACCATGCTGGAAAATGAGCACATTCAGCTGCATCTTCCCTGCATTATTTTACATAAATATTGGATTTGGGGTTTTGACAGTGCTTTTGTGAGGGTTTTGGCCAAAAAAAAAGAAGAAAAAAAGTGATTGAGAGGAGGATGGGAGACACAGAGATGGACCAAACCATACATGTAATCTTATAAGCTGGAATCCACTACTGGAATGCAAAGCATTAGCCAGGAAAAGGAGACATCCTCAGATTCTCATTGGATTGTTTCATACCATAGCATCTTCCAAGCTTTATCCAATTCATTGCTAGGCAGGTTTTTACACTCTAATAATGAGAAACAGCCTATCTACTTGGTCCAAGATGAGTGCCAGTCAGGTGCTGGCTGAGAGCCTTAGCAAGAGAGTGACAAAAATCTGAATATTTCTAAAGGCTCGAATGCTGATCAGTTGGCAACACACTTTTAGAAGTATTTTTGTCCAACTTCGATAATTATCCACTTATCTAAATGCCCACTAAGGCATTTCTGGAGTCACACATGACATCTACCCACATATAGCAGGAGGCCCCCAAGTGTCTTTAAATACCCCAACATTCCACAGTAAAGTTCACTTTTGTGTAAAGCATCTGTGAAAAGCCACGATTACTCCTTCAGAAATTTAATTACCAAAAATGCTTCAATTACAGGGATAAATACAATCCAATCAATCAACCTAAGTAGTGGAGCTACAAAATCAAACCAGGATCTGACATGTAAGCTCTAGATTCTTCACCTTGCATACAATAATCCAAGTTTTACAATTTATTGGGATTTTTTCTCCTCAGTGATAGCTGTATAACTCTACTGTCCACAAAGGCTTGCCTTTGTGATGCTGGGAATAGCATCCTTGATACCAGAGAAGTTACCTACCTAAAATTCATTAAACTTGCAGGCCAAAACCAACACACCTGGGACATACCATCTACAAAGCAGATTTGAAAAGACAAGTCCACTTTTCTGAGAGAACAGATGTACTGTGTAGCATATACTGGGATGTACTAGACTAAAAGCTCTGAGAAGTTCATAAAAGCAGTATACAGGAAAAGAAAGTAAAAAAAAAAAAAAGGAAACACAGGCTACAACATTTAAATTTAGGAAGACTTCAAAACACAAACAGGTCTCACAGAACAACAGCACCTTACTATGCATGGAAGTACTACGCATATTAAAATTGTTAACAGCCTAAAATTAGTTATTACTTGAAAGATTTAAGAGCAAAATCTGCAAATGTAACCTGCATGCATTAAATTAGGTAAGTAATTACTAAGATGTTAACGCAAGTTCTATCTGTAATTTTAATTATCTTACTGTGCAAGTTCTTACTCCTCTTAATAACCAATCATGCATTCTGAAAAGAACACAGGAAAACTTTTACAATCCACTTCATACAAAAGGTGTGAAATGCAGTAGTGAAAATAAGATTTTATATATATGTGTGTGTGTGTGTATGAAAGGTTCACTGTATGTTTTCTACCTTAAAACTTTTATCTTCTTTAGGCTGAACACCTATATTACTCCCATCCTTTAAGGAGAGAACACAAAGTGGGAGGGAACTAAGCAAAAATTCCAGTGTTTGTAACCTTTTCACCTCGATGGGAAGGAGAAGGAAAATTTTGGCTTTGTTTATCCCCTTCTGTTGTGACTGATTGAGCTACAAAGAAAATAACCACACGTGCCTGTACATATTTAATGTTTTATGTATCAACAGACATACACCTCGATGCTTAGGGATGCATTCAACATTCCCAGATGTCTTCTGTTATAATTGCTGCTCACAAACATATCCCACTGATTTTAACATCCATATCAGTAGCCCTAACAAAAGGCCTGGATCTCATGAAGATTTCTCTTCTTTTCTAAACTCTCACGGCATAATCCTCCCAGCAATGAGCTATTCAACAAAACAATTCTTCCTCCCTCTAAAAAGATACCAGTCAGGAAGTCAGATATTGCATCAGGCAGCCCCTAAACCAGACCACCCTCCTAGCCACCACATTAGATACCGGTCCTTTGGAAGCCACTACTAAAATGCTAAAAGCCCAATCTGCAAAAAATTGGTTCCAGGAGACAGGAATGGAAACATCTGACTGAGTCTTGCTGTGGTGCACGGAACTGAGATTTTCCCTGTCGTCTCAGCCGAGTCCATGCTGCGCTGGCAGACAATGGGACTATTCTGAGAATGCCTCTATTAAGCTGGGCAATTATAGCAAAGTGCCAAGTGAAAAACAGATTTGTTTATGTGCAAACCTAAACATTATTTATCAATCAGATGGGAAGCATCCTGCAGTTAAGTTTCCTCTCTAACTAGGTTTGCTCTTTGCAGAAGAGTTTCTGAATGCTCCGGGTAACGTGATCAAAATACAGCATTTCTTTTTTTCTGTCCTTAAACTCTGTTCTGCTTTGTAAGGCAGCTGACAAAGTCAGCTTACAGCACTACCTTCAGCTCTGGCTTTGCTTTCTTCACAAGCACAAGACAAAACCCAAGTAAGCTGCTCTTTCAGCTGGTGTTAAACACGTCACTGTGCTATGATAAAAGGCTTCAGCTCTGAGATGATGTTTTATTATGTGCCTTTATACAATTTCAGTAACAGTTCAATTCTTGCTGGGATCATCCACGAGCTGTCCTCTCCACCTCTGCATGTTTCCTTCTATGTTGCTCTCAAGAAATGAGCTCACAAGACTTCAGCTCATCAAACCAACTTTCTTTGTTCATTTAATGCCTTACTAAAACAAACAATTTTTTCATGGCATTCAGCAAGGTGAATTCCTGGGCACAGACTACTCTTTTTAGCAGAGAAAAAAGTTGTTTTTTGAAAACTTACTTCTGTTAGGTTCAACCTAATTCTTTTCTATATCTCCCTCTAAAATTTGTCTTACTTAGATTTTCATCTCTACAGGTCAAATATATTCTAGTAGCTGGGTTTCAGCCAGGCACACCACCAAACACTGTGAACAGTCATTAAATAATCAACAATACAAGCCATTCCTCTTCGGAAATGCCCAGTTATGACACTGGCTGGCTGGTTTCATACAAGATAGTCTACAACCTCAAGAGATAAAGCATTAGGGTTACAAGCAGCAGAAACTCAGGTAACCCCACAGAAAGCACTGCATCTCTAGGCCCAGCCAAAGGATTCATAGAATCAGAGATACGAAAAGGGATTTAATAATTTAATTTTAATTAAACAATTGCATTAAAAAATTCCTATTGCACCTTGAAAAATATTCAATGGAACAGGATTACTAATAAAAGGACAGACTTTTGAAGAAAGTTTTCTGCTCAGGTGTGTTCCCTACCACTTATTTCTGCTTCTGAAGTTTCAATTTTGACATATAATTAATCAAGCAAAGGCTCACAGTAAATATAAAATATGATTGAATGGCACTTGTAAGGTGAAAAGTGTAAATACAAACACAAAGGGACAGTCTCAGCACTAAGTGAAGCTATTTATCATTGCCACTCTGTCATACCAGACTATCTTGACATGCAGAGAGAGTAACAGCTTCCCTATATTTAACCCAAAACTTAAGCTGAATTTGTGACAGGGAGTTCTTAAAAAAACCCAAAAAACCTCTAAAAAACCTCACCAAAAAATCTGATACATATGGGGTTTTCAACAAAAACTGCTAAACAAAACAAAACCCAAGTACCAAGCCTATCCCTGTCTAAAACTTTCTCATTTATATCTCCTTATCATAAAAAATGGTTACCTTGTCCTTCTAAAAAAAGTAAGGAAATCGTCACAACTGACCTACATTTGCTGACATGAACAGCTGAGTGCAATTGTGAATTTAGCAGTGTGCTTCCCCCTGCTTTGGAGCAAACAGGGTAAGAATACTTGGGTACTTTTTCCATTTCAGTTCTTGAGCATGAACTGAAAGCTGCAGAAGATTCAGAATTACTTTTTTGAGAGTAACACCCTCTCAGCTAGAAAATGCTGCATGGACGAAAGCAATCAGGATACAACCATTAAAACGCTCAATAGAGAGTTTTAAACTAAACTTTATGAAATGGTGATTACAGAGAAACCAACAACCATAATAAACTGATTAATGTTCAGAGAAAAACAGGAACAATCAGCTCAAATTTTACCTGCATATCACACTTTTATTTCTGAGGTTTTAATGTTTAAAATAGGTGTTTGTTGGATTGTATCAATTTTAGTAAACCCTATCCTGCCAGAGAACCTATTAACTCATATTAATAACTTAGTTAATCGATTAACTAAGACTCACGTGCATCTGCAATAGAGTCAGATATAACCATCCACGGTAAACGTACAGTTGGGTAAGACAGAATAAATAAATACTTTGATTAATGGATCATTTTCTTTTTACAAACACAGAAAATTAAAAGCACCTGGAATCTGCAGGATAGCTCTGTACATAAGGCAATCTTACTACAGTTCCATCAATGCAGAAAGAATTTATCTTGCACTTTATTTGACAGAGGTGACTAAACTTTCTGACTGAGGTGACCAGGTTACTCAAACAGTTATCCAGACTTCCATTAGCGTGAAACAAAAGAAACACTGGGCCCCTGAAATCTCTGGGGTTTTTTTAAAGGATGGACACCAAAATTTCACTCGACATACAGAGCAGATAAATACATGAAAAGCAGAAACAAATATTTCACCTATTATCTTGAAAAATTGTTGGATTTATTTACGTGACAATATGCATCATAAACATCTGAGAGATATTCAACAAAACAGGCATATAAGGAACATGGCAGTGCCAAAGACAGTGCCATCTTCTTTCAAGAGGAAATGTCTCTACTAAAAAAAAAAAATTATAAAATGACCTGTGCGTGTGGGGTCTCACAGAACACTACTCCAAAATTTTGAAGTGTGCTATTAAAAGACAAAGCAAAAAATACCAAACTTGTTAAAGGCGGCAGAAGAAAAATAAGAAGAAAGTTATCAGGCTTACAATGGAATTTTAGTTGTACCTTTAACTATAGCTTTTACATTCAGACAGAAGATAAAAGGGATGCTTGGTACATTTCTGCTGCCTTCCATTACCTGTAATTATCCATGTTCAGACCACACAGGGAAAAAGACATATAGAGGGGACAATCCTTAGCCTTTCCAAAACATGGTGCTCACTTACCCATGAAAATCCTACTTGGAGGATACAAGGTTTTGCTTTACATTGTGGATGTTTTAACTAAATGCAAGTGAAATAAGGTGAGATTTAAAAGGTCTATTATTTTTTAGATATGTCCCTTGTTAAATTTTATTCAAGGATGTATCCTTACAATCATGTACTTCATAACAACAGCCAATTAGTACAGATGTTCTGAATTAATGAGGCTAGACCTCAGTTTCAAAACTAAGTATGCCAACTTTCTCACATAATTATTGAGATCTGTCTTAGAAAGCAACACTTTTGCCCTCAATGCTCTAGGAAAAAATCTGCTTCAAAACGCTTACATCTCTTATAATTAAACCTCTTTTCTGAAGTTCCAGTCAAGTTTTATTTAGGATTGTTTTCTATTCCATTGTTTTTAGGTAAAATCTGGGTTTTTTAACTGTAAGGAAATACCTTCCTCTTCTACATCAGTCATACAATATAGATTTTTTAGCTCTCAATTTCACTTGGCCAAGCAAAGCTGCTCTTATAGTATCTTCTTACAACCCTAATTCATCATGCTTCCAGTCATTCTTGTAGCTCTCCTCAGTGTTACTTCTATTCACAATTCATGTCTCTGGAACATGTGAGATAAAAGTCGTACACAGTATGTCAGATGAGGTCTCACCCAGTCTTTCTACAATGGCACAAACATGTCCTTATCTACTTAACAATAACATTTTAAGCTGATTTTCAGCAGATGATCAGTCATCTTCTGATACCCTCGCTGACCTAATTTTCAGTCACTTTTGTTTCATAAGGTCATTGACTGTATTTGACAATTCTGTTATTCCCATTAAATGCACTAATTTCTGTTCATCATTCCAGCACAGGACTACAAGCTTTGGCCAATGCTGAACTTAATCTGTGTTCACCCTATCTGCTTGATGAACTCCTAACCTGTAGATTCATGTTCCCATGTAAAACCAAAGCTGAAAATGTTTTGAAGCTAAAATTAGGGGGGAAATGGCATTTAATGACAGACCAACATGTCTTTTCCTTAAAATATACTATCATTAAGAGGGAGAGGTAACAAATTATGATTAAGTATCCACCTGTTTTTTTTTTTTCTAAAATCCCAATTTCCAAAACTGAAAGCCTATGACCTTATACACCTACTTTCCCTCCCATCTCTGTATGATTTGATAGTGCCACTGCCATACTCATTATTGAAACAAAACCCCAAAAACAGGGGTTATGGCAACTCAGACATCTTCAGTGCTGGGTTAATCTCTTTCCCTTAAACCAGCATGCAGCAGTTTTCACCAGACACTACTGATAGAGTAAAAACATCTTTGTAGCAGGATGCCAAAAAGTCATTATACTGAATTTAAAAAAAAAAAAAAAATTAAGTTAACATGTTCAGCAGAGAAAGTTCCCTGTCACTAAGTAACAGAAATGCTGAGGAAAACAATATTCAGCCCCACCACTAAAGCAGGCACCTTGGATTCTCCGTTTGTAAGGAAGATTCCGGCCAGAGCCAGCAGCTTACGAAGACTCCAATTCATAATAACGGCTCATTACTATAAACCAGAGACAACTTTAAAGACAGACTGGTCTTTTGGGGTTTGGTTCACTCTTGAGAACATAAAGCTCACATTTTTCATGCTATCGCTGCTGTAGAGCAGAGGAGGATTTGTATGTAACATCGCCTCTTTTCAAGATACATTTGCAAGACATCCTTTCCTTTCCATAAAATTCCGACCTACTTAGTGGTTTCAAACTTGGCCTTTCCACTTGTAGAACTATGTCCCAGCTTCTGCTGTGGCAAATCAAACACATCCAACGTCTAGAATACTGAGAGAATTAGAGAAATCATGTGCAGGATAACTATTCCTTCTCACATTTGAAGTAGATTTTAAAGTTTTTCTACCAGGAACTATTTCTGCTGATGCCGTACACTTTTCAAACTCTGCTTTTTAAAACCAGTTTCTTTGTAGCTTTCCTTGCTGTTGCATAGGGCTGAAAATACTTTTCTCCTCTTCCTAATTTACACGGCCAACAAAGTTTCCTTTTTCTGTAGATGATTTTGTAAGTTAGCCATCTAATTTTACTTCAGACTTTCAATTTCCCTGTAATATCCTTCAGTACTGGAGGAGGAAGGACACAGAGCTAAAATATTGAGCCATAGTCCCCTTCTCACTTCATCTTTCTTCAAAAATTCTTTAAACATTAAATTACTGATAAAACCATTGGATTAAACCATCAGACTCAATTAAAAATATATTCCCTCTTCTTGTTTTCTTCCATCTGCATGTTCTCCTTCCTTTACAAAAGATAAACCACTCGACAAAGAGTCTTATTCTTACATGTCTGATTTATTTTATTCACCTTTCAAGAGAACTGAGGTAACTGTGACTTTCAGAAGGATTTATTGTCTCGTTTGCACTATTATCTCCCTCTGGAGATATCAAATTTTGCTGTCTCTCTTCCGCCAAAACAGAAATAGATGGGTAGCTGAACTGTTAGATCTGATTTCTGGCTTGTCCGTATTCCTTTGTCCATCGACTGAAGCTCTGTCTGCAGCAGCAAGCCTGCACCAAGTCTCCTTCTTTTCCCAGGCTACTGCATAAACATTTCAATACCACTGGGATCACTGAACAATTGCCTGAAAAGCTCATCACTTTCAAGGTTCCTTTCATGCTTATACCCAGCCCTGATAGTTCTTTACTTAGATTAAAAATCAGACACCCAAATAGCAAAGGCCTCGTCAACAACCTTCTAAATCAGCAGCACGTGATAGCTAACACAGCGTAGAGATCTTCCTCTCGCCCAGTGTGACTACATTCAAATGTCTTAAATCACCTTCATTCAGTGTGCTCATTACATAAAGCAAGTATTTTACCCCTCAGAGAATGATTCTACAATTGTGCCATAGTCCCATGCTTGTTCCCGTGCCACAAGTTTTGCTACTTTTTCACTTCCACTATTTCCAAACACCTTTCTCTCTTAAAAGTGAGCTAAGAAAATCTTCGCAGCTCCGCTCACCAACTCACTATCCTGGAATCTTTTTAACAAAACAGATTCCACTGGAACGATTTTAGTACCAGCATATTACATAAGCAGATTATTCTGGAGAGATACTGAATGGCAATACTATGAAAGAGAATGCTACATCCCTCTTTTGCCTCACCAAAAGCCCATTGTTTCTCACATCTTCCCAGATGATCACAATTACAAACCAGAGCTGTGCTTTCAAAAGTTTACTCAGCTACGCAAAAAACGTGCTCCTGTTTTTGCTATTGTAGTCACTGCGTAAGACTTGTGAAATCAAATTTATGCAAATGATAGTAATCTTTCAAAATGCCTCAGTAGCTGGGAGGAAAGTGATGTAGGGCCACAACAGCAGTTTCCACATATGCAAAGGTTGCTGCAAAGAGAATGAGGACAATTCTCAGTGCCCCTAGTGGACTGGGCAAAGAGTAAAGCATTGAAATTAGAGCAAGGATAATTCAGATGAGACATTAGGGAATGAAATAATGAAACAATAGAATGTATTGCACTTGGGAAACAGTGGAGTCCCCAACACTGCCAGTCTTTTAGAACAGACGATAACTCCTGCTGGCACTTTCTCCCAGGCTTACCCTTCAGCTAGGTGAAAAATATGTAATTTCTGGAGGTATTTAAAAGACAAGCAGATGTGGCACTTAGGGACATGGTTTACTGGTGGACTTGGCAGTGCTGGGTTAATGACTGAACTCTTGAAGGGTCTTTTCCAACCCAAACAATTCTATGATTCTAAAATATATTCTTGGGTTTGCAAAGGATTTAATGGTAACCACAAACACTCGATTTGTGAATCTGGTCACTTAAATGGCAGTTTACTTATTTTTTTATAAATTCTAATTGCAGTTCCACACAGTTCAAAAAGTTTAGAACATCGCTGTATTACACATTCTCATGAGATCCCTTTTACAGCCTTCAGCTTTCTGCTATTTTTGGCACATTATCTAAATTTTACCAGGAAAAAGAAAGGAAAAGATAGACTGCTGTCCACATTCCTTTTGCCCTGACCCCTACACTATAACTGTTCTTTCTGCCTCACTGTTAAGTACAATAATACTCATATTTCTTACCTGCAGCAGGAAATCTGTTACTCTTTTTCTCAGCATGCATCACTACTTCTCTGTTCATCCAGAAACTCCACCCTCTATTGTTAAAAAATACCAGAACCCAAATAATTTTCTCAAATTCTGCTAGCATTGGATTCAGGACATTTTGTTGCAACTTTTATTTCTTGGATTTTCTTTACCTCTCCCTTATCTTCTGCTTCTGCCCTCTGGATGTTCCTTGCATGTCTTTTTTTTTCCCTTTTATTTGTTCCTTTGAAGTTCTTATGAGAATCTCTCTGACACTTCAAGTATGTTCAGTACCAGTAACAAAACCTGGTAAATCAGTGTTTCATCAAAACAATGTGGAAAAATCCAATTTAATTTACTGGACGTCCATCTTGGACAATTTAAAGGCTGCAATTTGATTCCAATTGCACCCTATAAATGCCAGACAGAACAAGGAACTGTCATTGTAATTGGCAAGTTTGATATAAGATATAAACACAGCAAGTCTCCGCTTTCATAATGGCTCGCTTCTTTGTTATCTCTTGGCTCTGTGGGGGATGCAAAAGAAAATGGAAACCACTGCCACTAGTGGAGTAATTTTTAAGGCAAGTATGCAATTTTTCTTATATACAAAAAATTGAGGCCATTTATGTGGTAAGATTACCAAAAAAATTCTCTGCAAATGACTTCCCAATGCAAGTGCTTTACAATGATGCACATCCCTCTGACATCTACATTATATAATCCCTTTGTCCAAAACATTTAAATCAGTTTATAGGAAATTAACCTACTATATATTTTAAAGCTGAAAATTCAGTATGTCTTTATCAGCATTTATTATTCAAAACAAAAGTAAAACAAAGCTTCTTTATACATATACTCTTGGATAAACCATTGGGATGAGTGCAACAATGCAAGCTTTACTGAATTTTCCTCCTTGGGGTCAAAGACTGAGATAATGAAAAAACTTGTTGAATTGTCACAAATACCACTACAGTGGTGCAATGCATTTACTGATTTATTGCATGCTGCAAAATGATTTGGTAAGAACTTCACTGTGTACTTAGGTTCAATTTCACATTTGTTTCCATCCAGTGGTCTGGCCCAAACGCAAGGTTAAGAAATATGCAAGCAAAACCTACATAGCATGTTTGATCTTATAAAAAATTCATGAATATTGTTACCACATGCTTTCTTCACACAGAAAAAGGAATCTAAATACCATCTGTGCAAGACAGTCTAATTAGGGGATTAGGACCACAGAAGTTCTGCTTGCTCACGTGTTCCAGAGCCTGCTCCCTCAGCCACTGAGGCAAAAATGTAAGAGAAGAAGAGAAAAGGGACAGCAGCACCCTTCTGGCTCCAGTGTAGACAGGAGTTAACTACCCTCCCAGAATTAAGTTGTGCAGCTCTGCCCACGGGAGTTTGCATTTTTCTCCCTTGATGTATAATGCCTGGCCCAGCACAAGGCCTGTGAATAAACTTGGCACCAGATGAATCACATTTTAATAAGTTCAAATGATATTCTGCAACCAACTGGTATTTAATGGCTGCAGCATACCACTGGGACCAATTTTTCAGGATTTGGCAGCAACAATAGAAAACTAAATGATAAAAGCACATAAGTAGTTCTTAAACAAAATAAATGAGGTATAAACATAAGTAAAGGCTGTACGGAATATATAAAAAGTCTGACTACACACAAAACCAAAGATCCATTTGGAACCACATAGTTTTAGAAACAGAAGTGATAAATGTACAAAGCAATGTTCTACTACAATAGTCCCTAACATGCTTCCCCATCAGTTTAAAACTGTTTGTTTCCCACGTCATTTTTCTTAATCACAGGACAATTTATGAATGCTAGTAACAACACGCAACCAAAACCCTTAAAGGAAAATCAGATCCTTTTATTTTGAACATGAATTCTGACAAGTTTCAACAGCTTATATCATATTCAACAATTTGACAGAAATTTGTAGACCTAAGCAATGAACTGCCCCAGAAAAATGTATTCAAAACTTTTTTTTTTTCCTTTGGCTCACCAAGCACTCACAAACAGATGGATTCTATTTGTTTAACATATTTAATACTTTTATTTTATTGTTTATTTTTTTTTTTACCATTTCTGTAGTGGCTGCTGATAGTTCACCTCGACTAAAGAAAAATCAAAATGTGAGGCTGGTCATGAATCACAATTATGCACCTAGTCTGCTTTTTGACTGAACGCACATGTGTATCTCATGTATCACCAACTAAAATCTGTATTCTGAAAACATTTTCCAATTTGAAGCTAAGTCAGAATATCTTTGTGAAGTAGTATATTTTTCCAGACTGTGGAAATATTAATGTCATGCCCACTGCTGGGTTGATCTTAGAGTTAGGAGAATGCCTATGGGAAGTCAAAGTGATGCAGCAATGTTGTACAGGATAAGCAAGCAGGGAGGGAACACCAGGTCTCCAGCACCCTGCAGAAGCACTGCCAAGATTGGATCAGGTCTTTACTACTGCTCAAATACCTTTTAAAAGCACAGCTTAAGAATAAAGATGATCGGTGTTGTGCAATAATTAAGTTGGAGAAGGAAATTACTCAAGTCAGTAAGTGTTGAGGTATTTAACATGATTACATCACTGACCCTAATTTTGATTTTCAATGTTCTCTTGTTTAGTCTAGCACTGCTGTGGAAAAGCAAAGACTGATTACAAGGAATAATGTCTTAAAGTGATTTGCCAAGATCCAGCTGGCCATCCAGAAGAAAAGCAAATCCCCAAACATTATTTATTTAATTACTTAAGCTAGATTTTAAAGTAGCTCTGAAATATCAGGGCTCCACTAACTTTCCTGGAAAGATTTGCTCTGACTAGAATTTCAGTAAATTCAGTATAACAAAAAAAAACCCCAATTCTTTAATCAAGTAAATATTCAGTAACTGGCCAAGCCAGAATGGACAGACTTTTCCCAGCATAATGATCTTTGGTTTTCCAGCTGAGTTCCACAAGTGCTGGAGAAGCAGAAGACAACAAATACCATATCCATATTCTACCATGTGAGCAGTTCACTCAAAGTGCCCGCATCCAGAGCTCTCCCTTGTTAGTGACTGATATTCCAGCTCCCATTCCGGGCAGTCTGATGCCTTCTCAGACACCGGATTCCTCACTGAACTCATGCTGCCAGCAGATGTGAGGGTGCTGCTCACTCAGCTTATGAACCCCTGCCAGAATTGCTCTGCCGCTTCAGGCTGCACTAAATTAATCCCAGCAAAGGCAAGGTTTATTTGCTTCTCCAACAGTTTCAAACAAAACACTGATGGCACAGTTCTGAGCAAGGCTAAGGCTAACTGAGCGCTGGAGATAGCCTTGGAAAAGCCAGAGCTCTGCTGGAATGCTCTTTCAAGTCCATATTACCTATAGGGTATTCACCTCAGAAAATCCACTTACCCTTTACAAGATACTGCTGTTTGCTCTTCAAACGTTTACACAGAGAAAACTGTTAGTAACAGTGCATATACACATTTAAGTCAAGGACACAGGGGTACCCAGTGAGGGTAATAAAATCAAACAAAGGGCAAGCTATGGAACCTTTTTCCCAAAGCTCTAAACTAGAAGGAAGACAACATTTTTTTTCAGCAGAAATTCTTTTCAAGATGACTGCCATTCTCACAAATTCAGCTTTTGCATGGTTGATTTTGTTTTGGATTTTTATGACCATAAAATCAAATCTAAAATAACAAAGGCAGACCAACTTTGCTTCCATTTCCAATACCTCACCTAGAAGAAATGTCTTGCTCTACATTGGGAAAAGTGAAGTTTTCCTGTCTGTTCTGAAAGCCAGACTCACGGTGTTACTATACTCATTCTTTTTCCCTTTTACCTGCCTGGTGAGTCCTGCCACAAATGGAGCTCTGGATGCTGCTTTCCTGTCTTTTGCTTACCAGATTGCATATGTTGAAGTACCTTACTTATCTACACCACAGCAAAATTCTAACAGGTACCTGAAAAAGCCAGCACAGCAATAAGTTGAGGCTTTTAAACTTAATACAACTTAATTATTTTAAACATGATTTTTGGTTGGACAACCAGAATCAGCAACACAGGAAAGAAATATGAAGAACTTACAACAAATTCTACATTATTGCAAATGCTTAGAAATAACTCATGTATTAAGAAATCTGGTATTTCAAACTCCAAGTACTGCTTGTGGGAAGGAACTTCTCTCCAGCAACATTTATTCCATATATGCTGATAAAGGCATTACTGCCAGTGGGAGCACTCAAATGCTAAACTGTAGGCCAGGCAACATTAAAAAGTTTGTCTGCTCCAGGTGGAGGAAGGGAGGAAGAAAGGAATAAAAGAAAGGAAGAAAGGAAGAAAGGAAGAAAGGAAGAAAGGAAGAAAGGAAGAAAGGAAGAAAGGAAGAAAGGAAGAAAGGAAGAAAGGAAGAAGGAAAGTTCTATACTCAACTTTTATTTTGTTTATGTACACATGGATTTTCTACACCCAAGCTACACAAAATACGTATTTGAACAATATCCAACAGTGCAATATAGAACTTGTACAATATTTTGGGTTCCAGGAAATTTTCAGCTTCCTGAGCAGTACTTTTGATTTTTCTTGGTTTAGCCTTGACCTGTGTTTGCAGCTTTTCCATGGCCATTTGTAAAAAATGTTCTCATGGAGCAAAAATTTCTGAAGGGCACTCTGAGAGCTGACATGTGGGAGGAAATGGAACTCTAAGTTCTGTCTGCAAGATAACTGAAGGGCAAATCTTTTCAATCTTTTAAATAATTACCTTCAGTGATGAAGATAAAAAATAATGTCATGTTTATTCATAAATAACATGAAATAAACATTACAAATGTTTATTAGTAAATAAAGAATTTTTAGTCAGTAGTTTTTGGACTTTATATTAAAAAAAACCTATCTTAACTGGCCTTGAAATATCCACTAACTCAAACCAGCACCTAATTCAGAAACCTGTTGGAAGTCATTATTTTTAAATTCTCAACAGAAAGAAATACTCTACCGGTAAGCTGGAACGTAATTATTTCTTTTTTTTCCTGATTCTGCCAAGCATGCTTTTCAACTGACACACTCAGCTTTACACTTATCCTGAAGGAACTGCTCATTACAATCTTTGCCAGCCTGAGCTTCCTGATATTTACAACTTCATATAATTATTTTCTCAGAAATACAGCAGTAAAAAAGTTTCCGAGCTAGATAAATGAACTATTTACAGCTGGAACAAATCTGACAGATTCCACTTCCTCCACCAGCACTGTTTGTTGGAGTTCCAGAGCCATGAGTTTGTCACAGAGGGCCTGGCAGGGTTTCATGAGAATGTCAAGTGTTGGTACTCAAGCCTTGTCGCAGGAGCAGTGAGAGTGAGTGGGGGACAAAGCAACGAGAAAGTGCTGCCTTATTTTCCCTTCTCCCAAAGGCAAATTGGTATAAGGAAGATGAGTTAGGCTTAACTTATCAAGCCACAGGAAATGAAATCCATGAACAACAACAGAAACATGGGAGAATTTCATCACTTCTCCATGCAGATCGCCTCTAGAAGTCACCGACTCCTAAGTTTTAATAATGTCCCCCACCTCTTTTCAATCACGTTTCTGAAATACTAGCCCTGAACTTTCTTTAAAAAAGGCTACTGTGCTTAGTTCAGCAGCTGAGAATGCTGTATGGAGACTCCTGAGATTCTGCACCCTTGGGAAAACCGGCACAGCAGTGGACCCAGCAGGAGAGCTCAGGAATGGAACAGAGCCCAAGGCAATGGAGGGTCAGAAACCTCAAAGTGGCCTTCTGAAGCCACTTCACTTTGACTCCAGGCTCTTTATGCTCCTTTTTGAACTCTCTTGAATATTTAAAAAATGCCACATACCATAATTTCCTTTTTTCTTTCTCCATTAACCTCTACAGAAAAATATTGCTCCCAACAAAACATCAGAACATAAAATATTTCTTTCCTTCCAGGACAACTAGGCTCAAATTCTGCTTTCCCTCAGTATTGCATCCCCATCAGTGGTGAGCTGCAGATGCTTGAGTAACAGATTTAACAGAATTATTGTTTTCCTAATACATAGAGTTAGGCTTCTGGCAGCCAGAAACTGTGGTTTGAAAGAGTTTGCATCTGGACTTACGTATTTAGCAGCCATTGACAGACCTATTCTTCAGTTATTTATTTCCTTTAGGAAATAGTCTGTACCAGTATATTGCACCATTTCATAATGCCAGAAGGACAAAAAAAAAAAACCAGGCTGAGATTTTCCAATTCAGTAAGCTGGCAATTTTTTTCAGAGTTTCTCCAGAACAATGCCTCAATTAAGTAAAATGATAAATCATTCTCTATTTAATGAGAGTGAGAGAATAGACACAAAAATCATTTTTTGACAGTCATCTCAGAAAACATGCAATCTTTAAACATTACATTCTAATTAGAAATGATAACCAAAAAGGAGCAATGGAATTTTTCTTGATTTTCACATGCTGGTTGTCAAAACAAAAGAAAAGCTTAGAAAATGTGTTTTTGCTTTCTACGCCCATATTGGTCCTTTAAACCTTTTGCTCCTTAAAATGCTTAATCTGGCCAAATGAACAAAATCTTCCTTTCCAAAGCATTTCCAAGAGGGAAATTATACAAGCCCCTCCTTGAATAGAGCTTTTTGAAAAATGTTACCATGGTTGTTATTCCAATGAAAAAGAATCTTATCAATTTACCCAGAAGTAGCCAGTTAATAAATCATTCATCACATTGCTTTGCAACAGCCATTTCATATATTAAAATTTTAGGGTTTATGAGGCAATCTTCAATATAGGGGAAGATCAGCAGTCAATGAAGACAAAAAGGTCTTCATCATAGTTCTATGGTTGTTCTCCCACTTTCTTTAAAAACAAATATACAGAAAACCACACAAAAACTCAAACAAAACAAATAACCAAATAAAACTAGCTCAGCTATGAGGTGCAATAGTCTAATGTTTCACACAACAGATTCATTCAAAATATTCCTGGTGGTCTTCCAGAAGAGAGAGAGAGAGGATACAAAGGAAAGGAAACAAAATTTTATCAAAGGTTTAAAAAGAATTGATGACATCTTCCATAAAAAAAATCTCATTTCTCTCAATTGAATAATTGATAGGAAATGTGAATTTTTTATTGGAGATGTGTCACTCAAATTTATACACTTATTATTGGCTGTTTTAGCTGCCAGTATGTCTGGCAAGGGGTCAGTTCTACCAAATGTCCTTCATCTCCTAGTAGCCTAGAATTTTGAGTACTAGAGCTGATAGAATTACTACAACTAAAAGACCTCTATAAAATCCCCTCAGCTCCAGAGCTAATTTGGAATAATAATTGTCCCTGTTCTTCCATGCCAGGACCTTCTCCCCTGTTCTCTTCTAGTACATCCTATTCATTTTCTTACTGCTTTCCTATCACCAATACAACTGTTCCTATCCTCAGCTTCTTCATGATGTAGATGAGCAGCAGCCCCAAAACCAAGGTGCTTCACTCCCTTAGAACGGGTGTAATTGATTTTCATACACTGGACAAATCCTGAAGTGAGTTCTTTAGAAGGCACTAGCTAATTTAAAAGAAAGAAAGAAAACCCTTATGAGGATTTAACCTTCCTAGAACCTTGCTTTTTCTTCTCAAATTTAGTCCAAGCAACAAAGAAAAGGAGGACAGTTCATCAGCTGCCTTCCTGGACACATAAAAAGTTATTTGAAAGCTTTATCAAAATTTTGGAAGAGACATCTCTTTAAAAAACAAGTTCCCACCACTTCCTTTGTGGTTCCACTCAAACAGTGGGCAATAGCATTAACTAAAACCAGTCAGCCAGATTTAGAGTATGCGCTCTGTTTGTTGTTTTAAATTGTTGAATATCAATTACCTTATTATTTTGTGATTAGCATGAAACATATGCATCTATGTCTTGTGGCTTTTGGCAGTGATTTAAAAAAAAAATCCAGCAACTTTGCATAAGGCTGTAAACCAGCATGTTTCCAGGCATTTTTAGCGCTGACTAGAGCCATTCTCAATCTGCTCACCAGCATGAAGTTAATTAGGAGAGGCATGAAGCTTATGGCTCGGTGCAGAAATCAGCAATGGAGCAAAATTATCCCTTTTTTGGCATCAGCCAGTAACTGCCACTGTGTCTACATGATTTTTTTTTTTAAAGGCTTTCACTGTTAAGTATCAGTTTAAGCTTTAACTTTGTATCTTATCCAATTTTCTAAATCCTTCAATGAATGTAAATTGATGAACATATGAAAACGTACAGAGCTAATTATGTGGAGCTCAGGGAGGTACAATAATGCACTAAATTTCCAGAAAATCCAGTTTCAGACACGGCCTTGGGATTCCTTTATCAGCAGTTCATTTTTGACCAGAGTGCGACTGGCCATTTTATTGACAGAATGCCAAGCCAAGCTTGTGCTGCAACACAAACCCCTTACCAGAATATCCATGTAAAAGGGAAACTCCCTGAATGCATCATTACAGTCCACACAGGGAAAAAATATCACTGCAGCCTTGGATAAGTGGATTTCATCAAGGCCCTTTCTATTTTTCTTGTTACAAGATCACAGTGAAAGCAGAGGAAAATGATGGAAGATATGTAGATAGGAAAATCTTCCTACAAGTGTACCCAGTAATGTATTTTATTCCTTATATCATATTAGATCAGGGATTTTATTAGGAAAGACGGTGTATTAAACAACAAAAATGTAATCTAAGACTAGATGAAATTCAAACGTGCATTAAACAAACAAACAAACAAAAATGTAATCTAGGACTAGATGAAATTCAAACTCCTTTGTTTTCATTCATTTTGCAAACTAAGGATGGATTTCCTTGGCTAGGTCACCTTTTACAGTAAAAGGACCTCTCAGCTACATAATAAGGCAGTTGTTGCCCCTGCTATGCCTCAAAATGTGCGCATACATTAGTTTTTCAATTTAGACAGTCTGCTTTTGAAATTACTCCCCAACATCCCCCTCTGTACTGTATTTCAGTTTGAAGCGTGTGGCAGTCCTGCAGTGTGTGAACTGGATTTCCTGCAGATGAAGCCAAGACAGAAGACAAGGTCCTGGAGAGGAGCTAGGGTCATTCAGGCCAAACATCTGGACCAGACCTCATCTAAAGCAGAAGTCCCAAAAGCCACAAAGAGCTGATGCTGAGGCCTTACCCCAACCCTTTCACTACTATTGCAATGAGCATTTGTCAACACCAATATAAACTGGGTCTTGTTAGCTGTCCTTTGGTTTATGCTGGCAGAGTTTCACCAGAGAAAGCTGAATTTCATATCCAATACAGTTTTCATACATCAAGGAGACAACATCAGCTGGGTGCACGAGGGCACATGGGAGGATGGAGTAACAGGAGTTCAGACGCGTTCAACAGCTGGAGAATTGGGATATTCCAAGTCAGCTCCTTGGCTCTCTTCTTCAGAAAATAAATATTATAATGGCTCTCTTCTGGAAACTGATATTGTCTCTTCCAACACTGACATATGTTTCTATTCAGAGTACTTCTTTAGGAAGTGCCATGAGCTTATCACATTCAAAAAAAAAAAGACCATTTTGTTAAGTCAACCTTTCTCTGATTGTTTAACCCTCAAAACAGTTCTCCGAAAGAGGATCCACACTCTTTGGAACATTAATTCCAAATGACACAGAGTACTAAATACCAAAAGCCAGGAGATTTAAGATGGAGTCCTAGCCTCCCAAAGCAAAATGTCTTCAGCACATTGACATCTCTTACATCAACCACTACCTGTGCACTTCAAAGCACAAAGCAGGACTTGGACTTTGAAACTAGATACAAGTTCAGACAGAACCACCAGGTTATTTTAAAACTTCATAATTACAGCGTTCCATCATGTCAAATTCACATTAAAACATAATTAGAACATTAACATTTTGCTAGATAAATACAAAAGATGAATTTTATAATGGGCACATCAATCAAATATTGGTATGTCTGACCTTAACTTTTTCTCTACTTCGAAGAAGATTTAAAGACACAGTCAGGATATCAGAAGCAAAAAACCCCAAAATGTTACCCACAAGCGGGAACTAAGAAAGTCCTACAACAGATGGAGGTTTCCAGAAAGAAAAAAATGTCACCAATAAAGCAGATGAAAACTGGAGACCAGGAAGGCAAAAGGAATCAGAATTTTGAGTTACAAATTACATTAAACTCCATTATTTTTACTGTGTCTTGATTGTGGCAAAAACATGCTTATTTCTGACAAACTTTTGTGAAGAAATACAAGTAATTTTCCCTCTTTCACTGATTATTCAAATAAAATATCATTGAAGAATTCAGGATTTGGGGACAAGATGAACACACAGAGGAAGCCGCTGCATTTTTCTGAATTCAAAATTAACATTAGAAGAACTTTGAAGAAGGAGAAATTAACTAAAAAGTGAAACAACGAAAACTCTGGAATCCAGTGAAACTTTGGGTTTTAATGAAAAGAAAACACCTTGATATTGCTAAGTCTTCTGAAGGGAGACATTAAAAAAAAGAAGTATACTCAAGACAATAATATAAATATATAACTCATGAGTGACTAAATAGAAAGAAAACACACCATATTTACCACTACAAATATAGTTACCAATTCCAGCAGTAATGTTTGCTTATAAACATGATGGAAATGCAAAAATTAACACAATTTGAGTGCTGTACAAAGTACATTATAAGTACATCCAAAATACAAACAAGAATGCACGTTACTGATCATAGAAAAATCACATTAGACTGCAGCCATTTCTATGCATATGAGGGTTTTTTTAAAGATACTATCCCCTTATTTATTCTTTTGTCAGATTAAACAATATTTTGACAACTTTTTGATTTTTTGGTCAAGCAAAAGTAAGGATTCAAGCTGCTTGGGGGTAAGGTAAAAAGTTTTTATACTACGTTCTTGGCTTTTTGAAGAACAGCTTTCTCTATCCTGACCCTAGCATAAAAAAAGGTTCAGATTAGCTGATTTTACTAGGTAGTCACTACTTTGTAGCAATCATTTTATATTCAGGAAGGAGCTGTCACTTTATAGCCATTTTTACATAACCTTAAATTCTATATGAAGACAATTACAAATAAGGTAGTGGAAAGCATGGACAGGTTTTAAAAAGAGTAACAATACTCCTCTGTTCTGCATTGGCTTTGCTCCACTAATTGGCTGAATTGTGCAGGACTGCTGGGAAGATTAATTGAGGCTAATGAACTGAGGTGCCTGCAAAGGGCAGGAAGGGCCCAACTCTCCAAGGCTGGTCACAGGGGCTGCTTTCAAAGCAGCAGGAATATACAAATAACCCGGGGTTAGGAACAGGAACTTGTCACTAGGCAAGAGAACGACCCAATTCGTGTAACCCCATTCCTTACCTCTACATGCTTTTCCAAACCTAAAATAAAAATTGGAAAAAAAATAATTGAAAAAAAAAAAAAATTCTAACCAAAACCAACCAACTTGCTCTAAATTTAGTCTTAGTCATTTAGCCACGTGCCAGCTGAAGCTGTTCACCCATTTAGACCTATGAGACTTGCTCAGATCATGTATTAAATACTGCTTGGGAGCCTGGTGGCTGTGAGGACCATGGCCACCAGGTCTCCAGAGCAGGGAGCCAGACTTCCTGAAGGCTCTCCTCAGCCCTTCAGGGTGAGGCCAAACAGCTGCCTGAAGTTCTGCTGATCAATCAGCCGAGCTCCAGGCCAGCCCGGAAAGGGAATGGTTCAAAGGGAAGGGTGGGGAGCAGCAGGACAACGCTATCTCTTGCACTGGAAGAGCTTTTCATGTGTCCCTGTGCCTTGAGCGTTGTTCTGCCACCAAAAAGCCGCGTTAATCAATGTTCAGGGCTGCTTTAAATACAGAAATACAGAGCTGGCTATTCACTGGTGATTTACTACTGGGCCCAACACGAAACACGTTGGTCCTTTGGAAGCTGCCACCAACACAAGGGAGAAGGGGGACGTGGCACCTCCGTGTGACAGCCACGCGAGGGGAGCGCGGCGTCGGCCACCGCCTCACAGAGCATCCCCAGGGAACGAGGGCCTCCTTTGGATCAGCAGAATTGTATAATTGCTGGGAATCCGGAAAATTAAAGCTCACGCAGTCATGAATGCTGCCATTATATACACACATAATGTCCTAAGTGTCATTTAGAAGTGCCTGGAACTGAGGCTATAAATTAAGATATCCACACCTCCCTCTGAAGGCTATGGATGTTTTAGAGCAGTGGGTCCTTATACAGAGGAAAATAAAACCAGTTTTCCATGTTTCTCTGGCTCTAGATGTATTCTATAAGCTCTTTGAATTTATCCCTGAGAGAGAAGTTTCAAAAGCATCTTTCATTGACAAGGGAATTTCTATTTAAAAGTTTAACCAAAATTATCTCGGTAATCTCTGAAACCTTTCCTCTGGGCATATGCTTATATCCTAGAGCACATATAACAATGTAGTATCTTCTCAACAAATGCAGTCCTCTTAAATATTACTCAAGATGAGGGACAAAAAGCACTCTGACCTCATTGACTCTGAAATTCTAATTTCTTATTTGTCCTCATGAATGCTAGAAATAACAATTGCACATTTCTATTATTACAGGGCAGTTAGTACTTTAATTTTATGCTGAGATATACAGGTATTTTTAAAGCAAAAATACTATTACAGCACACCTCTCAGAGTGCTCTTGCATAAGCTAAAAATTACTGTAATGCAAACAAAAAGAACATAAATGACATGGCAGATTTCTTAACACACATTCATTGCTCAAAGAAGAAACAATGAGAAGTTGTTTCAGGAAGAAAAAGGAAATCACTGCAACCCAAAATACAAAGAGCATGACAGCAGCCAAAGGTCACAAGTTTAAAAGTGTGCCAAAAAAGCTCTGACACCAGCCCAAAATAGGCATGCTGCAAAGTGCCATCTGTGCAATGTATGTAAATGTAAATGTTTTTGTGATCTGTCTAAAAACTCAAAGGAAATATAACCACAGCCTGTGGACAATTACACTTTGCTTTTTCTAGGAAATTCAGGTGTGGGTTCTCCATTCAGGGAGTGAGTCTTCACACTGGCTTGTATTTTACTTTAAAGGATACAACCCCTCTGATAATTCTGCTTTGAATACAACACACACACAGAATCTTCAGTGCCTTTGTTGGCTGTTGAAAAAAACACTGAAAAACCAGATGTAGCATTTGGCCGTACACCATTAAACCTACTAATGTTACATTAACTGGATCTGCCTCAGTGTCTACTGAGTGTCCTTAAAATAAATTTTAAATTTTTAAAAAGTAGTCTTCTTCCCAAATTCCACATCATCTGATTCAATGTTTTCATCCAATAAAGTACTCTGAGTTTTTGTATTTAGTCCTCACAATACATGAAACCTTCTCTAGGCTTTTATTTCTAAGTTTTACTTGAAAAAAGATTGTAAGTACACACAAGTGTACATAAAGCATAATACACAGATTTTTTTTAATTGCACTGCAACTCTATTGACTGAGAGTCCTACGATTACAACATTAACCTAAGCACTAAGTTTCAGTGCAATGGTTGGTTAATGTAATATTGTACTTCAGCTGACCTGAAGGTTTAAAATATTCCCCCAAGAAGGGACGCCACTCAGAGTTAAAGACTAAAGCAATTTAAATTTTATGGCATTTTTCTAAAATTACCCAAATTAAATATGAGAAAGTGATAAAGTACGTCAAGGACTTGGCTACGAAAGTTACATCACAGTTTATCAGTACATCTTAATACATACATACCCATATATATATGCTTTTAACTACCTTAACCTACTTGTCAGGGGAAGCATAAAACAAGATATAGCAATTAAAAAAATAATAATAAACATGAGTTACAGAAACTAGAAAAAATTATCTCCCTGGGGAACAGCAAATTTAGGTCTTACAAAGCCCTGGAAGAAAGGAGGACTGTAATCATTATATTTGCAAATGATGTGGAATCAAGGAAAGTAAAAGCATTGAAGAACAGAAGCAGAAAAGCATCAACTCTGAAGAAACGTATGAACAAAATCAGGCATGTGGGTGGAATACATTCTGCATTGAGGTTAAAAAAACATATTCACTTTAACTATGAACTACAGGGGGAAAACTGGAATGAGCCTGGAAAACGTTCAACATATTCACAAGAAAAACTTGCATGAAGAAAAGAAGATTGGTGATTCCAGGAGGATTACAGGCTTCAGGCAGCCATTAGTAAAATTATAAAGTTTTCTAGAGGAGGATTCGTTAACTAAAATAGTGTTTACTTTGTTCAAAGAGAAACTAGAAAGGACGCAAGTGTAAGATCCTCTACTACAACTGAATGTACAAATTGGAATCATTATGAGACAAAATGCAGAAAGTATTATCTGGGTCAATTTGCAATTGATGTAGATCTGGATGGAGTTACTCGCTATGGTGTTTATTTAAATAATCTAGTTTTTGAATGATGGAAACACAAAGAAAAAGGGAAGAAAACCAGAGCAAGTCTCAGGCCTATCATATATAAAGTACACAGACTTTGAAATCAGCCATAAAGAATGTGTATTAGTTACTCCAGTGACAGCAGTCTTAGGGGGGAAAAAAGGCAAGAAGCAAAAGGATTACAAAGAGCCAAGAATCCATTGTTTAGCTAAGCATGGAGCAATTTAGAAACAAGTGTCCTTTTCAAAACCAGATTACAGGATGAAGTATGAAAACAGAGGATAAAATTTATTAAATCTCTTGTAATGCTTCGAAATCAAAGCTCCAGCCGTAAGAAATCATGATAATTCAATCTAAGTTCTTCAAATAAAAAGATGTTTACCTCACTTAACTAGATAAGTTAGTCTGTAGCCTTAGCTGGTTCTACAGCTCCCTGCTGGAATTAAGGGTGCAGGAGAGTAAACTCGAAGCTGAATCTTTGGATGCACACATTGTTTGCTGTTTTACAGGAAAAAAAGTCCTACAGCGAAATGCACATCAATGTTTCAGAGAGACTTGAACAGGAGTGGTCTGGTTCAGTTTCAGACCAAGCAGACCATGCCCACTGTATGGAGCCCAGTGAGACACAGGGCAGTGAGGCAGTTCCTGGGCTGTGCAGCCCTTCCAGCCAGCTCATGGTCTCTTAAACAACAGTTTAATTTAAAACTTAAAATTATCAGTGTGGCCATTGGTCCTTGGGAAGTCTGGATGCTTCATTATTGGCCATCACCCTTACTGGGAGTCTCTTTACTATTCCAAGACTTTAAAGAATTGAAAGAAAGACGCTGTGATTGGACCCTCCCGATTTCAGAACCATTATTAGTTCTTGAATTAACATCAGTAATTCATAAAAGCTGCAACTCAGTCTTTATTACCTGGGCTGCCCCGGGAGAAGCATTACAAAAGCCCTCACCACAGGCACATGCTTTGGTCACAAAACAATTCAGATGATTTTACTGATACTACTCAGAGGAGTAAGAGTTACAGGAAGACAGCTAACCCTGTCTGTAAATCAAGACTACCATAGCGTTTCTATCTGTAAGAAACACAGAAATAAATTAAGTAATAAAAAATAATCTTTCAAAAACAGAACAAGAGCAGCTACTGGCCTTGCCTCATATCCTGCCGGTGTAAAGAATTCCTTTACAGTCCATGTTGGAAGCAAGCAGAGAGGCCTGTGGGAATTTGAAAAGTGTAAGGCTATTATTTCTAGGCTTTCATTGCCAGAAATGTGATCAGAGCTCCAGGAAAATGCAGAAACCAGAAGACATGGCAATTTCAATGTTAACCACAAGAACTCCAAAAGTCCAGTTATGCATAGCTGTGGCTCTTGAAATTATATCAGTATTACCACATAAGCCTTCATAAAACAGATAAATATTTAATTTTAGCCCAAGAAAGGTCCTTTTGGCAAGGTAGCTAGTTCTCCAAAATGTACAGAAAGAACTCGGGTATGTATCTTTAAAAGAAAAAAACAACCCTAATTTATTTTCTGGTAATGAATGGATGACTTTTTTATTTTCCTACCTGAACATCAGCCCAAAAATACCTTGACAAGCACACATTTGAATTCATTATTTCATTCTCAGTTCTGGTACTACCAGCAAAGATTTGAAGGGTGAGGATTAGACAAGTGGTACAGGGGGGAGTTGTCCAAAGAATATCCTTAAGGAAACAGCAGTCTGGTCCACATACAGAGTTGGGACTGTTTTAATAAATCAGTTCAGCTTCACATGTTGACACGTTTTAATGGCTCTACCACTGACTTGTATATTTTAACACGTGTCTGTAAATACACAGAAATAAGCCAAGCTGACATAGGCAGTTTGAAACCAGTACAAATATTCAGCTGGGATACTAAACTTATTCAGTTAAGTCAGCCTCAAAACCTACTTTAAAAAGTAAACAAAGCTTAGCAAGTGCATATGCGTGACTGTAAAACACTTATAAACCCCCCATGAGTCCAAATCCAAAATGTGCCAGAAGTCCAGCTAGGGTGCAGCTTCTACAACAAAAGGGAGAAAGGGGTTTTTGGGTTTGAGCGCGTTTCAAATGTATTTTAATAGAAAAACACTGATATGTGACATCCTTCTTTTCTCTAATTCACTGTTAGAAGGCTATCAAAAAAATTATTTCAACTTTGTCTTCAAAACAGCTGTGCCAACAAGCCTTTGACACAAAGTATCATTCCTAAAATAAACACAAAATAATTATGCAAAGTGGTATTAACAGTAGGCCCCTGCATCTCCTGCACACTGCTCTGCTTTATTGAACCCCCCCCAGTCCTCCATGGTACTGGTATATATTTCTCAGGATGTCTCCTGACTTCACATATAATCATGCTGGGGTTTTTTTTTTGATCTCAGAAGACAGACAATGTTTCCTCCTCCTATCAGCTACCTTAAAAAAAAAAAAAGACAAAAACCAAAAAAACCCAAAACAAAGTCATTTAACAACAAACACAAAAAAGCAACCGAACAAAAAAACTTTATACAGATGGATCCTTAGTTTCAAAATGTGACTTGCAAGACCAACCACACTGAAAACCTGGACTGCCTGACCAAAGGAGAATTCCATTCACCTAATGTAACAAAGAGAAAACGATTTCATTATTATTCAGTTTTCACAAGTGCAAAGGATATTTTTAAATTATGCAAGTCTAGGAAAAATTATTTTACATTATTAAATTAAAACAACAATAGAAACCTATTACCTGAAACCTCAGAACAAATGTTTGTATTTTTTATGTAATCTAATAAAAAAGGAGACAGAAATAAATACGAATAGGGACCTTCACAAATACTTGTTTTATTGTCTTATGTTTTCTCTTTCTTCCACAATATTCTCCCCTCCAACTATTGTCATATCATTAGAGTGGAAATTGCTTCCTATATAAATCATTATTTAAGGTAATATCATAGATGTATCTTTTAGGTTAATTGCTGATATGAAAACCTAATTTTGTAGATATTGTAGCGTAGATACTGCAGCAGGATCCCCAAGACCCAGAGGCATCAAGTCAGCGTGGGATCTCAGAAGTTCCCTCTGACAGGAGCTCGTCGCCAGAGCTGTGTCAGGACTTGATGGCCATGAGAAGTGACAGTCATTTCTGCACGTCATGGAGAGCTGATCAACCAGCTCCACTTCATTAAAGCACAGCCTTGCAGTGGCATTCATTATCAGAACAGAAGGGAAACCCTGCCTCCTGTTAAACACAATACTTTGAAAAAGAAGAAATTCTGAGAAGATCGCAGCGGAGACAAAAAAAAATCTTTTGTTAAAGGACTCAAATTTGAAAAGTCATTTCCAAAATGATGGAACAGCAGCATCTAGAAACTAATTAAAATTCAGCACAGAACAAAATTCCTGTTGAGGTGGGGGAAAACATTCTTGCACAGAAATTCTTTAAACCTGTAAAATGGTAGCCTGACAGGCATGAATTGGCTCCTGCCTTCTGATATGTAGGAGACACACGAGCCATCATTTCTTCACCCACACCTTTGGTGAATTAGACCACATCAAGTGTCTCCTGTAATAACTTTTGTGATAGCCCAATTTCCCCTCTGTGATGGCCATTTTCACGCTTGTTTTCTTTCTCTCATTATGCCAGTTTTTCCCCTTGTCTGCATCATCTTCCCCCAGTACTGGTTTGATAATAAATAAAGAAAAAATAAGAAATTCAATAGTTGATGGCCATATCCAAGGGAAAGTGAATATCTATTTGATTTGCTTATCAAAATTTTAAAAACAGAACACAGAAAATATTTACTTTTTTCTAGTCACGAGGCCAACCTTTGTAGACAAAACACCTTGCTATTATTCATCTTTCACTTTAAGATCTACCAAGCTCAAGAAGAAAAAGTAAATCAAGTTTCCAGAAAAAAGTCCAAAACATCAAGAAAGAATCATTAAAAATTAAACACACCTATTAACTGTACCATGTTATAAATATTAAATTGGTCTAAATATAACATATTTATTGACCAGAATTTTTAGAGCTGGATTTTTTTTAAAATCTAGTGAGAGTGAACATACTAGAACAGGATGTACTGAGTATTAAGCAACCCTATATCAGATCAAAGGATTTCAGAGCCATTTCTAGCCAGAGAATGACATTATTTATACTACTGTCTCCATAGAGGATAAATCCATTTCTTGTTTGAAAAGGTTAGGCAATAAAGGGAGATTTATAAAACTAGTACAAATAATTGGTTTCCTTTTCCTTATCCCCTGTTGGCTTCAGTACTCGTTGGATAACCTTAAACCTCCACCCAGTCTGAAGCAAAAATATTTTTACTGAGATTTTACAGTACTGTTTTCCTAAAAGATCTACATAATTATCATTATGTTTCTACTGAATCAAACCCCTATTTTAAAGGGAGGTACATCTACATACATTTTTTCACAGTGTCCCAAAATTCTCATTATATAAAACCAATTTTTCACAAAGTCAGCTGTACTATTTCACTCCTCTGTGGAAAATAACAGTTACAAGTGTTCAAGAGACAAAAGATGGGAAGATACGCCTAGTTTATAAACACTAATACTAAGAATTTATTTAAAAGAGAGTGAAAGGCTGCAAAAAATAAGAAGAGAAACAGTGGCCTTAATTATCTCTGAAATCTGTAAACTGATACTAGGTTTTATTATGGTTTACTTTGTAGTTTAGTTCTTGCTTAATATCAGAGTTAAGTCAATTAAAAAAAAAAAAACAAAACAAAAATTTCATTTGTTAGCTAGAGCTAGCCCTTCGGGGGAAAAAAAAAAAAAGGTGTGACATGCTGTGGCAGTCATTAAGAAAATTTCCAAATAACATTTGTAAATCAAGAGTTCCAGGATTTTATTGCCTTTCACACAATGTCAGTGATATTATCACCAATAGCTACAACCTATTTATTTTTAAAAGCACGTCAGACTTGCTGATGACTATCAACAAGTACACTACATGAATAAAATAACTGAAATTTGCTTTTAAATAAGTATGAAGAGATGAGACTCTGAATGAAATCTTACGTTCTATTTATCCATAATGGAGGCAGAACAATGCCAGCAAAGAGCAAGAGTTCTTTTTCTGTGTAATTAAAAATAAAATCCATCTAAACCATAATTGTACAGGAGGAATTTCTCAGCAAAATGGTTCAGTGCTAATTTTATGATCTCATTTAGCAATTTCATCCTGCTCAGCAAAAGACTTGGATACTTACTTATTAGGAAGTTCCACGTACCTAAAACTTTTTGATTTCCAAGTGACAGAAGAATGGGCTTAAACGTTTTGCAAAATTACTACTTAAATATTTGGTGTTTCACTGATGACAGGTTGCAAATTAATGCAAATTACTACAGCACTTAATGCACAACTTTAACACCTGGGCACCAGAAATTAGGGAATATTCACTTATTCATTTCACACAGGCCTTGAAGCAATAAATCAGGCACAATGGCTAGAGTGCAACTTCTTACCTAAAATGGACAAATTGAATAGAACAAAAGAATATTTAACTTGCCTATAAATAAATGCAGTTTTTGAAGATTTATTACTCTCTATTGGAAATACTCAATGAATATCCAGCCAAAGAAATGACGTAAAAATCACAGATGTTAGAAGGAGAGTGTCCCCTTATTTTTCTCAACTAAATATGTGAATAGCCAATTGCTCCTATAGAACATATATAATAAATTGCAACAAGCTAACAATTGGTTAGTCAAACTAAGAGAAATCTAGTCAAGCACAGTTCACATTAGGGTCAGAATCCTGAAACAAAGTGATATTCTTCTAAAGAATGTGAAGAAGCAACTGTTGAGTTGCTCACAAGCACAGGAGAATCTCTGATGAAGAACTACTTAATACAGTGACCATAACAAAATACATTTAACATGCAAAGGGAGAAATAATGAACAAGAATGAAGGGCTGTACTACAGAAATCAAAGTGTATTTTTGCAAAAAGAACATCAGGAGAGAACTTAGAAAGTTAAAATGTTTGTGCCTGACACAGAACTACGTAAAGATCTCATGACATTTTCCTCATATTTTGGCACTTTTAACCAAGTAACTGGGTATGCCAACAAAAATACTAGAGAGGACACCTGCTGTTTTCTTTTTCAAAGTAAGTTTTGTGGGTTTGTTTTGTTTCTAATCATGTTACATTCTGTAAACAGCTCTACAATGCTAATAGTCACTGAGCCTGGAAGGGACCTCTTAAATCTCCCAGTCCAACCTTCCTGCTGAAGCATGGTCTGCTAGAACAGGGTGCTCAGGTCAACTACATCCAGTCAGGTTTGGAGTATCTCCACAGACAGAGCCCTCACAGCCTCTCCAGGCATCCTGCTCCCCCCTCACAGTAGAAGTGTGAGTTCTGTTCAGATGGAATTTTGTGTGGTTTCGTTTGTGCCATTGTCTCTTCTGCCACTGGGCACTACTGAGAAGAGTTTGGCTTCCTCTTATTCATTCCTCTCCAGCAGGTACATTCAGACACGGATAAAAAAGATCCTCCTGAGCCTCCAGGCCTAACCTCTTCTGAAACAGAACAGCTCTCCCACATTTTTAGTGGTAACATTCCCACCTGATCTCCACTTTCCAACTGTCTCTCAGTAGTAACTCCTACTGACCCTACTATTTGTCTGAATTATTGAAGCTTCTTCTCACTCACTCAGCTGTTCAATACTGGAAAATATCTACACTGGCTTTCCAGTGCTATACAATTCTATCCCAATCCACTTTCTTCAAAGTAATATTAAGTCATCAAATCTGAACAAAACCTCCGGAACTGTAACCAGGGACAACATATTACACAGTACCTCCAGTATATTACACATGGGAGCTATTTCTGGTATTACCTTTCCCTTGAAGTACTCTACCATTCAGACATAAGCATGCAGCACAGTTTCTAGCTGTACGTTTCATTTTGCTCAAATATAAATTGATGAAATGGACCATTTTTAAACTAAGAATCAATCAAACTTGATACTAAAGCATTTTTTTTTCTGAGTAAGGTTACTAAGCAAAAAAAAACCACAAAAAAACACCCCAAAAAACCCCAAAAAGAAAACGCTAAAATCACCTTTTTTCCTTGATACTAAAGCATTTTTTTCTGAGCAAGATTACCAAGCAAAAAAAAGAAAAAAAAAACCACCCCCAAAAAAACCCCAAAATCACCTTTTTTTCTTCTTTAATCCCCTTTTAATTATCTTCCAGCTAATGGAAGTCTACTCCAAATGCTATTTTCTTCTCTTGTGTTTCCTTCCAGTTATACTGCAGTGCTCATCTCGGCTAATAGATATCTGACAATCAACCAGGCTGTCTGTCTCTCCCAGCATCTACTGACCAGAAGGTATAGCCCAGAAGCTAATGAGCTGCTAAACATCACTGCCATTGAAGAGAGATGCATTGTGAATTTGCAATTTTGCCAAACACCACACACATAACTGATGATTCCTGTCAGTAGCTGCAGTGTGAGATCACGATTGACTCCAAGATAACAATTAAAATGGAATACATTAAGCAACTCGTTATGGATAGGAGCAGCATAAAGCTTGTCACTGACTATGGCTTCATTTCTCTGATGCAGACACCTCACTAAAGCCTTAATGACTTGCCAGGTATTGTAGATGATCAGTCCCTGTATAAAACTTATTTGGAATAGTCTATAGCTTTGTTCTACTGCAAGGAAATCACTAATTTTATTTATTTTGGAATATAAATCTCTTTCATGCCCAGACAGAATAATGGCAAAATCATTCAGAAGGAAAGTATTACCATACAGCCATTCCACTCATACAATTAAAGACCTGATTTACAAAAGGACTCATTTTCCAAGAGTTTGAATTCCAGACTGGGCTTTATTGCCATGTGCCTTAGTTCCCATTTTACTGCAGAAGAGGAAAAGGCAGCTCAGAACAGGATTCACACCAAAGGGTTTTGATAAATGCACTCCTGGACTCGGTACACAAATCCTGGGTATAACTTCCTTTAAACACCAAAGCCCTTTCATGAATCTACATGTTCACTGAAACTTTTACAGCAGGAGAAGCTATGCAGGGACAACATGAAATTTCATCATTTTAGATGCTAAAGATGCATCTTTTGCAAGAAAAAGGGAGCAATTCCTTCCAAATGTAGCAACACTTGGAAGTGTCCTTTATTTACATTCAGTAACTCAGTGGTCAGAGCTCTTGCCATATGTCATCACATCCTCAGGGACCATCTCCCTAATCAACTGGACTGCTACAAGAACGGGTCAGAGATGTTTATTTTTGTTTATTCATTTAAAATAAACAAATAATTACAATTTTTTAAAGATCGGTTCACTCATGACCACTTCAAAATAACATTCACATTCACTTTGCTCTCTGTCAGTGAACCTGTCTAGAATGTCAGACTGCAGATTTCAATATGTTCTTCCAATTACAACTTTTCGTTCCACTTGAGTTCTGAGGTGCAGTGAATTTTACATAATGAAAAGAAAGCTACAATGGCACAAAGCTCAGGCTTCTTCGGAAGGCTGCTAGTTTAAATGAGAAATGAAAACAAGACAGCAACAAAACCAGACACATTTCAAATCAGAGGTAAAAAATAAAGCAATACACCAAGCCAACTTCAGAAGTTTTCTATTTATACTATATTTTAACTCCTCAAACAAGAGCTGATAGATCTGGAGGTCTTAAAATTGTATATTTTCTGAATTATTATTATTAGTAGTAGTAGTTTGCTGTGCTTCATTAGCTAAATTCCAAGCTTGATTTTTTGCACCTAACAAAGCATAAAAGACTAAATCTATGAACCACTGCTTTCATTATACTCTCCCTTTTAAGGCCAAAACCCAGCTTTCAAGCAGCACTGAACATTATCTAAGTGCAGTGGCTCATGAAATACTGGACATTAAAATCAATCAGAGTTTATCCTGGGAGTCCAGACATAAAGTGAGATGTTTCTCATGTAACTTTTAGATATGAAAAAGAAGAATTTTCATCATTGTAGCTGATCATCACTGCATGGGTGAAAAACACATGGATAAAACAATACAGACATTTTTCTGCTTAGGGAATACCTGTTAAATGTGGATCTGTGAGCAGTAATCAGACAGGGGAAAAAAAAAAAAGAAGGCATTCTCCAAGGACACATACGATTAACAAGCTGGAACCAATTAAAGTCAAGTGAAATCCATTAGAACAGAAGTTCCTCAAAGTTCTGTTCATGCCTCTCTGGGTGGCCATGTGCTGCCTAGATATGTACACGCAAAAAATCTGATGTTTCAAGTAATATTACAAAACCACCCTAAATGATACTCTGTGCTGGAACTTTCATTTCAGCGTGTTTGAAAAGCAAAAATCACTCTGGTGACACGAATTAAAAAGAAAAAAAAGCCAGCCACGAACCCCAGTATTTCTACTTATTTAATCAAATAAGACTTTTTATATATATTCTTTTTATTCCAAGATGATTTGTAATAAAGATAGATATATATAGATATATATAGATATATATAGATATATATAGAGAGAGATATATATATAAAATCTCTGTTTGGTAATATCTTTAAAAGGTTAACTTGAAAAATCAGAAATCCATACCTGAACTTGAAAATAATGTTGGCATTTTCTAACTTAACTTTAGGAGAAAATCATATCTACAGTGGTCTTTTACTCTGAAGGTTGGTTGCAACAGTTCTTTTATCTGATGTTTCCTTTACCCTTAGTTTAAAGGAAAAATAAAGTTTTACCAAATGGCAATTAACCAGACAAAATGCTACCAAATTTTGTTAACTTTGCAAAACAATTTCATTTCATCTCCTCTATTACAGACTCTCTAGGTAATCACTTCACTCTAGCAAAGCCATCAACACACCTTTTCCAACTCTTCTGCAGGGTACTACACGTGGCAGCTCAGGAAGACTTCAAAGTTGAGGCCACTTTCTTGACTGATATGAAGGTTTCCAGGTCTAAAGTTAATACACTGTAATTTCTGCACAATTTCTGGTTTTGTTGGTCTCCTCTTCACTGGAAATTTAAGCTTCAATAGCACTCTGCTAGGCTACAACTGCACAAAGCTCATGCTCCTCTTCAGGACAGAACCTTTCTGCTGTTGCTTCAGATCTGGGGTGGGTTTTTGTCGCTGTAGGCGGTGCCAAGAGGCAATGAAAGGCTCAGAGACACGAGAGTGGTGAGCAGAAAGGAATGAATTGAATTATTTATTTAATAAAGGACGGGTTTTTATGTGTTTAGTTCTTTTAGTGTTTTCCTAAAAGGCAAGAGGTATTGGACCTCTAACTACCTACCTATCAGGGTGATTGGTCAATTCACACATCATTCATTTCTCTAGTCAGTATCACAACAATTCTAATTATAAACGCAGGTGCAAGATTAGCAAAGTCTGTTTACAGAAAACCTTATCATGTTTTGCATAGTTTTGCATGGGAAAGAACAAGGCTCTCACAAACTGCTGCTGAGAGCTGAAATCTTCTCTGCTAAGGCTTTTCTCCTCCTTCTCCATAGGTTTTCTCCTCCAAGTTCATTACATTCATTTTTATTAATAGTCAAAAAAAATTTAAAAAAAAAAACCAACAATGTTCAAGCATAAACATGGTTTCTAAAACAACAAGCACCACCACCATTCAGATGAAGACATGAAATTATTTTTAGTTGGGGATAAAAATAACTTGTCTGAACACCGGCCTCCCCTCACATCACCCTGTCTCACCCATCCTTCAGTAGTTTTCCCTTTTCCCTTCCTTCCACCAGGACTGGTGTGGGTGATCTCACAGACATGCCTTTACGATCACTTCTGTGATGGTAATTCCTAGAGCTTCCTCCCACTCCTTCCCCATCCACGCCGTGTCCCGTAACGCTGCTGTCCCTTACAGCAGCTCAGCGTTACCCAACCTCATCTGGGGCTCCAACCACAACGCTGGGTGTGATGAAATCATCTAAGGCTGGCTCATTTTATCAATTAACTGAACACAGCCACATGTAGAGACTGGCAAACGTGGCTCGCCCTGGCCAGAGTCCAGGAGCAGAGGCAGAGTCCCAGGGAAGCTGTGCCCGCTGCCTTTCATGGAGCATCAATACCCGGTTACCCCACAGCCTAGACAGTTGCTAAATATTTAAGAGAAAAAACAGCTGTGAGTAATAAAGTTCTCCTTAGAAAGAAAAAAGAAAAGAAAAAAAAAAAAAAAGAAAGCATTATACTCATGCTGGGAACCAAATTAGTGTGTTCAGAAAGGAGAAGTTACACATAGCTAAATATTAAGCAATATGGCTGGAAGTAAATACAAGTGAAGTTACAAAACAATTTTATTTCTTTTCCGTATGACCTTTCAGATTCTCCTGAACTAAATGAAAGAGGGTTGGTTCTCAAACCTTCCTTCGGTATGGAACTTTATCAGACATTTACAACAAAAAACCTATCTAAATTATAAACTTAAGATTTTTATCTCCCATCTGCTGACAAATATCATCACAGCAATGCATGTAAAGAGGTCAGAAAGCCAAGAAGAACACAGCTTTGTTAGTAGAAATATTAAATCACCAAGCTTAGGCACAGGTAGTCTGACACTCCCCACTTTGGAAACCAAACAGACGTAGATCAAAGGGGTAACACACACTTGGTATTGTTCTAACAAGCAGGATATCAGCTGGTAGGTGAGACCCTACAGAAAGGCAGCACTGACGCCCAAGGAAAATACCAGCTGTCTCTGCTCAGAGAAGACAGATTACCACCTGTCCCCGTTATCTTCCACACACAATACAAGGCACGCTGGCCATTTTAACAGGGATAACTGCACCCATATGCTGTTTAATTTTGAACTGCACTCTCCCTGCTTGTAAATACTCGTGATGGATCAGTCTAAATTGTAGATTAGCTCAGTGGTGATGTTTAGCTAGAGGCTGAACTTCACACTTTAGCTCCCCGAAGCCTTAATGTGCAGTGTGCTGCGTTAGCACCACCACTTTGGGCAAACAGCAGAAAGCAAACACATGTGCACACGGCTGTGCACACACATACACGCACAAAGGGAGGAAAAGAATTTGGAAAATATATTAAAATTTTAAAAATATTTTATGGAAAAACTGTTCTAAGTCGCTGTGAGAAGCCTGCTTACCTTTTAAGCAATACATGAAAGAGTGGTGTTACAAAATCATAAATACTGCTATGGATCTCAAAACAAGAAAAAAAAGACAAAAAAGAAACAATCTTCCCTCAATCTATACAATTAGGGAAAAAAAAATACATCTGTTCCAGTAAGTTTTACACTGGCATTTATGACACAAATACAAAAACGACTTCTTTTTTTTAAGAGCAAATAACTAGAATCTCAGCAACAGCTTTCTGTTGGTTTGGACACTTGATTGTTGCAAGTTAACTGTCTGTTTTTCGGTTTGAAATGTGGCTCTGAATAATTATGACACAATTTGAGTTTATAAAGAAATAAGAACAAAAAGAATCATCTATACTGGCACCTTCACAATCAGAGCTCTACAAA